>OX940978.1:19296918-19751918 GCA_954871275.1 Leptopterna dolabrata
ATTACCTTATTGTGAAAATGGCTAATACTGCAGTAAGTACAAACTAGTTCTATACGAATTATCTTCTCTTTTAGAAAGTACCCTTGCCTAGAGACAAGAGTGAAACGCAAAGGTCGGAGTGAACACCCGCTTTCTACGAGGGACTGATACAAAACACCGGAAGTGGAATACCATGTCTTACTCCGGAGTGAATCCCCGGTTTTCATCTAATATGGGAGTGAACCCCCGGATCCCCCTGTGAACGAACGGCTGTAGGTACGTACCTACAATGTTCCGGGTGGTCTCAAAAAACTCCCAAGATCGAGGACTATTTAAAACCGTAAAAAAGTTCGAGATAACGGCGTCCTGGAGATTTCAACCTCTATTTTTCACCCCTTAGGGATGACTGACATTAACGCCGAGCTTCGAGGACCAACTAGACCCCAAGTGGGACCTATAAACCGAGATTCGTCAATTTTGGCTCATGGTAACTAAGATAAGTGCGAAGTACGGCGTATGACGAACGGCCGGAAACTTTTTCATTTCATTTTCGGATTCTAGATACTTACTTTGAAACGGAAATCATCAAATTTTGAGGGGGGGAGGGGGATTAAAATTTTCTTTTCATGCTCGATTCCAATGGTTCATTATTGAAAAAACGCAGCAAATCCCTGCACAACGGTTTATTACTTTGTACAGAATACCCTCCTGTTACAGATCACAGGTCTCCGTATAGATAACCCTTCTATTATAGAATTATGTACTATGTATATATTATGTAGATGGCGGACCCTCCGTAGGTTAGTACCTAACCCCGTACTCGTTACTAGGTACCTACCTAAACCGTTGTGTAATAATTTACCTGTATAGGTTCCCCTTCTACGGGGATAGAATAATGAACCGTTGTGTAATAATTTGCCCATCAATAATACTTCAACGGTTGTTCAAGTTGCAAAAGTAACTATCAACAAAATCCAGCCCCTACTTGGCAGATGAGCCGTTGTGTAATAATTTACCGTTGTGTGATAATTTTATTTACCGTGGTGTAATGATCTACCGTTGTGTAATAATTTACCGTTGTGTAATAATTTGCCATTGTGTAATAATTTACCCATCAATGATACTTCAACGTTTGTTCAAGTTTCAGAAGTACCTACCAACAAAATCCAATAGTCCATCACTTGTCCAATGAAATAATATCCCAGAAAAAACAACTCGACTTCATACAGCCATCCTTGATTATAATCAGATGCTTCGTAGTTATGATATCCGGGCCGGATTTATAGCGTTTGATTCACGATCGTGTTGACGAAGCTTTTTGGTGCTCACGAACGGCTGGACGTACAATGCTCCGGGTGGTCTCAAAAAACTGTTTAGCTCAATAAAAATTTAATAACGTAAAAAAAACCATACCCTTCTATCGGAAGTTTTCGAGCTACGGCGTTCTGAAAATTCCAACCCCTATTTCGAACCCCTTAGACATGACTGACAGTAACGTCGAGCCTCGAGGACCAAGTAGACTCCGAACGTTACCTCTAACCCGAATTTCATCAATTTTGTTTCTTGGTAACTAAGAAAAGTGGCCCGTACGGCGTACGGCGTACGGCGGACAGACAGAAATATTTTTATTGCAGTTTTGGATTCTACATACCTTGAAACGTAAACCATCAAATTTTGAGGGGGGGTAAGAATTTTTTTTTCATGCTCGATTCCAATGGTTCATTATCGAAAATAATAAACCAATAATAAACCTAAATGAAGGCTATTTTGGATTTTGTTGATAGGTACCTACTTTTGTAACTTGAATAAACGTTATGTTTCATAAATAACAACAGCTATGAAGTGTAACTTCCGGGCTAGCTCAATACTCGATTTAGGGCCTCTATAGTGGGAAATTATTACACAACGATTGTTATTTCTAAATTATTACTCAACGGTTTATTATTGTGTAAATTACTACACAACGGTAAATTATTACACAACTGTGAATCATTACACAATGATAAATTATTACACAACGGTTTAACCACTTCTCTACTGAATCGTTGGTTGTGATTTAAGAAAGTTTTGGTGCTTGTACTTTTTTTTTGGCTGCAATATTGATGCAACAATAGTTCACAGTACAATGTCCAAAACAAATAAATTGAAGGATGGGTGTGAGAAGGTGTTGCATTTTAACTAACCACCTCTCATCTTACTTGGCGTGTGCGATTCATGTCAATAGTACAGGTACGAACTAAATCACTCACGAAGAAATCGTGGAAACCCATTTCTATGAATAATGGAGTTATTGAAAAAATATTCTATTTTTCCACTAATACACGAAAAACGCGAAAAACACTGTTAGGTATACCGGTTTCGGTGATCAAACCATTGTCAGTAACAAACAATAACAATATTAACAACAATAACGATATTATTGTTTGTTACTGACAATGGTTTGATTAGCGAAACCGCTGTAACAGTGTTTTTCGCGTTTTTCGTGTATGAGCGGAAATATAATATTTTTTCAACAACTCTGTTTTTCTCAAAAGTACAGCTTGAGAATTTCAAAACGAAACGAGTGAAGATTTAAGCCGTTATTATGTGAATCAACTACCAGTAGCTAATGTCGTCTATAAAATTATGTACCTAACCTGCCAACAATAGGAGTTCGTAGTTGGGTATAAAATGCAGCGAGTTCTTGTTGAGCTTTTTCCCCAGTGATTATCGTAATCCGTAGTCACCGTTCACCAATATTCTACTACAAGCGTATTCTATCCTCCTGTCAGTTAAAGAACAATGTAGGTAAGGGCCTTCCATCACTTCTACATGTGTAGTATATATGAAAAGGGTAATGGCAGACGAAGAAATGCCCTACATGCCCAACTACAAATGTGTATTTTCTGTCAAATTCATTCTATTGATTCGAAGTCAACCATTCATTCTGTTACTTGCGGTTCAGAATACTTCGGGGTGGATGTTCTCACAAAAATTTCATGACAATAAAATGTGTGGTACCTTTGCTTATTCGCAAAGGTACGAAATTCTGTATGCTACATATAGGTGGGAAAAGCTTAGTTTATAAAATGAAATACAATAATAACATAAAGGATATTATAGTGAGTGAGTTCGGAGGATACCCTTTTTGGTTTATTATTTTCAATAATGAACCATTGGAATCGAGCATGAAAAAAAAAATTCTTACCCCCCCTCAAAATTTGATGGTTTACGTTTCAAGGTATGTAGAATCCAAAACTGCAATAAAAATATTTCTGTCTGTCCGCCGTACGCCGTACGCCGTACGCCGTACGGGCCACTTTTCTTAGTTACCATGAATCAAAATTGATGAAATTCGGGTTATAGGTTCCGTTCGGCGTCTAGTTGGTCCTCGAAGCTCGACGTTACTGTCAGTCATCTCTAAGGGGTTCAAAATAGGGGTTGAAATTTTCAAAACGCCTATACCATTTTTTTACGTAAATATTTTTACGGTTTTAAATAATTCTTGAACTTGCGAGTTTTTTAAGACCATCCGGAGCATCGTACGTCCAGCCGTTCGTTCACAGTAAGGCCCCGAAGTTTGCACCGACAGGCATTTTCGACTCCAGTGTGAATGAAATTGTATACAATTCAAACCAATTCTCGTAACCAGAGACGCGCCCACAATAGGAATTTGTGAATACGGCCAATCATTGGTACGGATCACCTGATTATATTGGCGGAGTATGAAGTCGAGTTGGTTGTTCTGTGATATTATTTAATTTGAAAAATGATGGCTCTTTTGGAGTTTGTTGGTAGGTAGTGAAACTTGAACAAACGTTGAAGTATTATTGATGGGTAAATTATTACTACGGTAAATCATTACTCAACGGTAAATTATTACACAACGGTTCATTATACCATCTACGTAGAAGGGGCTGGAGTTTGTTGGTAGGTACTTTTGCAACTTTTTTCACTCCTCATCAACGATTTCTTTTCAGAACTTCATTATGTGTGTTTCTTTTTGTTAGGTACTGTTTGTCATCGGCAGAATTATTTTAGCAACATTTAACTCGTGATTTAGGTAGGTACCTAGTAACGAGTACGGGGTTAGGTACTAACCTACGGAGGGTCTGCGATCTACATAATTATGCATAGAATAGTACATATTATATTATATAGACGGGTTATCTATACATAGAGCTGTGATCTGTAACAGAAGGGTATTCTATACAAAATAATAAACCGTTGTGCAGGGATTTGCAGCGTTTTTTTTGCTTGTTGCACACACCTATCCTACCTAATTTTGGTAGGTACGTGGTGAAGAAACAAAACTGACGATTATTTGTATCCTACCCACCTGAAATGATTTATCCATTGATGAAAAGCAAAGGTATGGCGGAGGTTTGATCACGACCTACCAGGTACCTATATTAGTGAATATTCATACTACCTGTACATTAGAACGATATCCGTAAACTTGCATTGACTCACGGGTGAGTAACATTGTGTTTGTAAAAACGCTGCAAATTACTACACAACCGTTTATTATTTAACTGTATAGATGCCTCTTCTGCGTAGATCACTGTTTCTGTGGTCAATACCTACCCTCGAGCTCCCCCCAGGAAAGCCCTAAACCGAGTACTGGAGCCGGCCCGGGAATTACAATTTCATAAAACATGGAAAACGATACCTGACAAGCTCATATTCACTAAAACCCCCCAAAAAAACTATTTTTACATTCATTCTTCACCCATTACTCCCCTGGGTGTATTCCGATCAGGCTGCGAACTTCGAAGCACAACTAGGGCCCAAACGGAGCCTGTGCCCAAAAGAGCGACAAGTGTAGACAAAAATGTGTATTAAATTTAAGTCAGAATTCGCGCAAACCTCCCCCAGGAATGCCGGAAATCCAGTAGGAACCTCGACATATTCCAACATTTTTACCCAACTTGGGTGATCCTTATGGCCGTGAACAATACACTTGAGCTTATAAAACAGACATAGTCTACTATAGAAATTATTCTAGTTACGGCGTTTTGAAAAATGCAGCCTTATTGTTTAACCTCTTAGAGATGACTGACAGAAACACAAAGCTTCGTGGGCCAAGGTACCTACAAACCCAATTTCATTAAATATTTTTGGTTCATGGTAACTTGAAGAAGTACTGCGTATACGGCGGTTGGACGGAAAATTTGCATTCAGTTTTCGTTAGAGGGGTTATACTCCAACTTTTGAGGCATTTGCTTGATTTAGCGTTTTCCTAGGGGAAGCAGGAGGAATGGTATTTAACATAGTAAACAGTGATCTTCACAGAAAGGGCATCTATATTTCCTATTCTTTATTTATGAATAAGCCCAATTAGAATGTACGAAAATAATAAACCGGTGGGGAATAACTTACAGCATTTTTCATTAGGTACGTAATTAGTGGACCAAAAACCATTTGAACGCATTAACTAGGTACCTCGATAGAATATTAGAATATTCGTCGCCTGCTCACGTTTATTTTTGGTGCAGTTCCACAAAATAAATTCCCGCCCTCCTCACTCTCCATTATTTATTTCCTGCGCCACGAAGACCTGAATACATGGTGAATAAGTAAGTGGGGGAGTAATATAAGCGGTAGAACGTCACTTGGTGAGAAATACGAATATGGGTGAAGGAGGCATAAGCCAGAAGAGGACCGTTGGAGCTGTGATTTGTAAGAAAAAAGTCCTCTCATATCTCGTAGATATATGAAAGATAACGAGCTGAGCCTGGAACATATATGACGTTATCATTCTACGCAGTAATCTCTTTGTCCTGACACCACTTTGTATACGTCGTGCAAGATCGCTTGGGAGGTAGAGAAAATCAACGTAAATTCCACTTGCAGCATTATTTTATTTTCAGCCTTCAGAAAGCTGCCTTGCGGCTGAATATTAGCAATGGTTTTTCCTTGGGGAAATGCGCCGGTGAGTTACTCACGAGCCATCTAGGACAGTTAAACAAATTTAAGGTTATTTTCAGACTGTAGGATGACGAAGCAATGATAGTGAATTTTTAATTTTTTCCCATGCGAGTGATTTCGGTTTATTAAATTCAATAATGAACCTTTAGAATCTAGAATAAAAATAAAACGCGTGTAAAACAAAATTTGGAAAACGCGTATTCAGCGTTTTCTAGAAATTGTTTATTTGTTTTTAGTAAAAAAATTCAAATGTTGTAAACCCTCGAAGCAAACGAATGTCATGGCTACCCGAAATATCGAGATCTGGTGGCGGTCTTATTCGATGCGGTATTTGATTGTCTACACAACTATTTTGCGTACTTAGTACCTAAATATACCTACACTGGAATAAGTTTTGTTGATTCCAGTGACTTAAAACGAGAGATCTAGACGTTTTCTGAAGTGGTATCAGATAAGTATCAAACTGTTTTGACACCATGCAAGTTTAGATAGAACAAAACTAAATGAGATAACTAGAAACTAAGAAAGTATAGGAACATAAGTAGGGTAAACGACCCGAATACCGACACTAAGAACATTTTCCCACATATTCCAAGCTTTATTCGTTGTTTTCCAATAAAATGAAATCAAAATTAACTCAAAATGTTCGTCAAGCTCTCCTCCACGAAATGCACTAGTAAAATGTTCAAATTTGATAGGTTTTCAAATTTTAATAGTTAAAATTCAAATTGTTTATGCTCCAAATTCCGACAGCTTCAGGGGGGATGTCCCTAACGCCGACACTAAACGTATCCAACTCCGACACTTGGAAAAAAAATTGAAAAAATCATGAATCACTTTTTATAAACAAATATTTGACACACCGCATGCGCAATAAAGCCATTATTTCCTTTAAACTATCATTCACGACGACGTAGAACCGCCAGAATAAGTAAGTGCAAGACTAACATTGCAACCACAGATATAATATTGCCCTCAGTCTGAAAAATGAACTGCATTTTTAGCTACGTTAAGTGTATCACTCAGTTACAATACATTTGAAAATATAGAACGTCAAATTTGAAAACTTGAGATAATGAGATCGATTGTAGTTTGAATAACTTGAAAAAAACAAAAACAAAAAAAACAATAAAATGACAACATTTCAATCCGCCGACAATGAGTTCGGAAACTGGTACCTTAAAGTAGCATTGATCCCAGCGCGGCGAGTTTCTTAATGTATTCGGCACAGAACCCATTGCGCACTAAAACTCAGTTTTATGCAGCTCCACCTCTATAACTCAATTCCCGCACCATGTTCCCACCGCCCTGGGTGTAGAAACGTTCCGCACTCAGTTCAAGAAATTGTTCGTACCCGCCAGGGATGGGTTTCCAAATTCGAACTGAAGGAAAGCTTCTGGAACCTCCCTACAATTTCATTTCATTTTTTTTTTTCACGCTAAACGTGGTGGAAGCCTACTCTGGTCTCATTTTCGATTTTTCTTTTTGTTGTCCTTCCTATTGTTTTGTTGTTTTGAAGTCATTCTTTGTGCTGGGATAAAAATCACTATGACAGTTGGTACACTTTGCGAAGCTGGCGTGGCGTATTATTTGATGGTTATCCGCGTTCTGTGACCGATGCTACACGAGTGCTTGCGGTGTTTCCATTCGCAAGTTCCCAATGTTCCAACCGATGAATTATTGAACTGAGAAAAATGCCCACCTTATTGGTTCGGGCTCGAAAACTCAAGAATTCAGTTATGGTGTTTGGAACCAACCTATTAATATCTCCAAAAGAAAGATTAAAATCTTTCAGAGTCATCATAAGCTAGTATTCGAAAACCCTCTATAACGTTAACTAAAAACTTGTGATGGAAAAAAAGCAATCACGTATTAACCCTCGGATACTAACATCTGGGTCTGGAGTAGGAGAATAGCACCATTTTCTCTGTACTGGTGTGGTGGTCGAGAGGGGTATGATGAGGCGTCAGGTACCTTTCCATTCAGTTGTGCCCCAGCTTTGGACGAAGCCACGTCGCTACCAGAGGTGAGTAGTTCATAGTATTCTTACCAGAGTAATGGAAAACACGGCCTGGGTCTGTGAGACCCAATGTTAGTAAACTTTTACTAGAGAAAACATGGCCTGGGTCTGTCAGACCCGATGTTGGTAAACGTGTACCAAAGAAAATTAGGTGTGCATGTTGGCAATTTTTTGACTTTTTTGATCTTATTTTTGCAGGTATGTCCTGCAGTCCTCTTTTCATCGGCCCTGAGGCCATAAGAAAGGAGTTGTTGAGGCAGGTAAATGAAGACAGTGATGGAGATATAGATATAGATGGAGGCAGTGAATGCAGTGAAGAAGAGGATGCAGTTTTACCCAATGACGACGACATTCTCGATGAATTTGAGGTAATAGACCCTGAAAATGAGGACGAGGGATTTCAAGTAAGTGATGACATCGACAGAACGTTCATCTTGGGAAAAGATTTGGAAACAATTTGGACTGATAACCCTCTTTTGGAACACAGCCGTTACCGCACACCTAGCAGAAATATTGTGACACACCTTCCAGGAGCCAAAGGGAGAGCGAGGAATGCTATAAGTGAGTTGGAATTTTTCTCATTGTTTGTGAATGACGAAATGATTAACATTATTGTCCAATGCACAAACGAGGAAATAACGCGAAAGGCCCTGAATTTTCAAACACCCCAACGATTCATTACCCCAACTGATGAAAAAGAAGTGAGGGCTTTGATTGGCATGTTGATAATGAGTGGTGTACTCAAAGACAGCAATTTGAGTCTGGATGATTTATTTTCCGAAACTTTTGGAATTCCTTTCTTCCGTGCCACAATGCCCAAAGCCAGATTCCAATTCATTTTGTGGACTTTGAGATTTGATTCAAAAAATACAAGGGAAGAAAGACGCGCGGCTGATGTCTTTGCTGCGTTTCGAGAGATGTGGGAAAAATTTGTGGAAAACTGTAAAGCAAATTACACTCCTTCAGAGTACGTAACAATAGATGAAACTCTTTTGAGCTTCCGAGGCCGTTGTCCATTCAAAATGTACATACCCAAAAAGCCAGACAAATATGGTCTGAAAATTATATCTATGTGTGATGCACGTACTTACTATTTTTGTAACGGTATCCCATACGTGGGGAAAGCGACTCTAACGGAAAACAGCCGATTGGGAAAACCAACTCAGTACGTGATGAAGCTGTCCAACCAAATCATGAACACCAACCGCAACATAACAATGGACAATTGGTTCACATCGTATGAACTGGCAGAGAAACTGGCAGAAGACAAATTGACACTTGTTGGAACACTCAGAATGAATAAAAAGGAGATTCCACTCAGTTTCGTATCTGTAAAGGATGTACCTTTGAAGTCATCACGTTTCTTATACCAACCTGACAAAATGATGGTCTCTTTTAACCAAAAGAGAAATAAAAATGTAATTGTTATGTCTACCATGCATGACACAGGAGTTGTGAATGCTGAGTCTGGAAAATCAGATATAGTGGAGTTCTACAACTTCACAAAGGGGGGTGTAGATGTGTTTGATAAATTATGCCACACTTTTACCTCAAAACGAGGAAGCAGAAGATGGCCAATGAGGTATTTTTTTGGTTTGCTAGACGCAGCAGCTGTCAACGCATATGTCTTGTATTCTCTAAAATCAAATGAAACTGAGCGGTCAAAGTTTTTGAAATGTCTGGCTTTTTCCCTGACTGAGCAGCATATGCACCAAAGAATGACCATCCGAAATCTTCCAAAAAGTCTTCGAAGTAAGATATGCACTATACTTGGAGTTGATGAGGACGAACCAACCACTACAGCGGTCGCCAGGCCAGGAGTAAGGGGGAGATGTGGATATTGTAGAAGTTCGAAGGACAGAAAAACGAAGTATTCCTGTGATAAATGCGCTACATATCTGTGTCTAGAACACGCTATATTCATGTGTCGGAAGTGTGTGGATATTTTGGCCAGGCACGAAAGTGATGGAGATGATAATATGTGAAGCAATCCTGTGATTGTTTAGAAAATTGTGATGAGGTTATTTGTTTCCTACCTATGCATTTACGTTATTGGTGTTTATGAATTACTTCGAAGTTTATTGTTTAGTTGTGTATTGGATTTGATCCTTCAGTTTTTTCTCTTTTTGTAACTAATCTTCTTGCACAAATTTCGAGTAGGTACCTACACGATAAGAATAAAGACTGGCAGTTTCAGAAAATGCTCAGTACCTATGTGATCTGTTCAAACTATTCGAGTCAAAGTTCTTGTCAGTGAAATATATACAACATACATGTATTATGTAAATACTTAATAAGACTGAGATTATTTTAAATAAATGTTTGTTCAGTTATTTTGGTTGTTATAATTTCAAAGTCTCCTAAATCCCAAACTTCGAGTATCGGGTCTGTCAGACCCAGATGTTAGTATTGGTGTCTCGTTATGTTATGTTAGTATCCGAGGGTTAAGATTAGCGCAGGTTTTTCAATATTAGAAGTGAAATGCCGCAGTTAGGGACAGAACCTGTCGGTGTTAGGAACATAGTATTTTCGCTTGGAGAAAGTAGTGCCGACATTGGGTTCCTATTATAGGAAATCAGTGATTCAACTATAGGAACTAAATCACTCGCGACGAAATCGTGGAAACCCATTTCAAAGAAAAACGGAGTTATTGAAAAATAGTCTATTTCCACTAATACACGAAAAACGCAAAAAACACTGTTATACCGGTTTGGGTGATCATCGTCAGTAACACACAATAACAGTTATTGGGTGTTACTGACGATGGGTTGATCACCGAAACCGGTATAACAGTGTTTTTTGCGTTTTTCGTGTATTAGTGGAAATAGAATATTTTTCAATAACTCCGTTTTTCTTTATTCAACTATAGAACGAAACCTCACGAAAAACCCAATTCGTTCATATGGCTCACCACCTGTTGAGCAATATTTCCTAATATCGACATCGTACAATACAATACATTTTGTAGATGTACAACATGCTCCATACTATGTATTTATGTACAAAAAGATTCCACTTCGGTAGGCTCAGAAACAAAAGAAAAAAAGGAAAAAGTTCTAAATTAGACAGCTTTTTTATCCCAATATTCTACGTCGTTATTGACATGTTTCCTAATATTCATGTTATAACTTAATCCATAATTTAATCGATTTCAAAAACTAATAATGAAAAATCATTCTGCAAACTGTATACAAATTATCGCAATTGTGTCTGTGTACCAATTAACTTAGTAGTTACCTACCTTTCAAATAATACCACATTCATGTTAGACGGCTCGTTCTGAGTTTGTTCACTACCTACTAAAGTAACCCTCCCCTGGAGTACAAAGAAACCGTCTACTACGTAGGAGTGTGCGACACCACTCAGCGCTCAAGAAGTCCAGTCTTATTTATAAATAGGAATGTCCGGAGGCTCTGACTCGCCACGTAATTGGAATCCCTTGATTTTAATTAGACCTAACTAACTTACTAACTTAACGGTCGGGGTCAAAATTACTAGGTAAGTTGTTTGAAAACTTGAAACTGATATGAACTTTTCCCTATTCGCTATACCAGTGTTTTTCTGCTGAATGAAATTCCCGAGAAGAAAGGTAGCGCGAACGAGAACCTCCCTAAGACGTAGTTAATGAGGAAAGTCAAGATTTTTTTTTTCTGTAGGGAGGAAGTTTTAACGAAGGAGGAGTAAATCTTTCATGGGCTGGGGGAACACCGGTGACTTTTCTCAACTTTTCACCACCATCACTCTAGTCAAGACATCTGGCAAATCACATACTCGTCAAAAAACCCGCAAAACCGTTTATTTCTTGGTCATCAAGTTTTCCAATGAAAGGTGGAATGAAAAGTAGAATGAAGACTTAACCATAGGTGTGAAATAGGCTGATTTTAAAAAAATCGTGTAATATGAACCTGCCCAACTATTCAGTTGAGATGAGTCCGCTTACTAAACATACATATCACTAAGTGAATTATTTTGTGTTCATTGCTTTGAAAGTAATAGGTATGCTAAAACGATCAAGTCTTGAGAATGATTCTCCAGGCTCGATTCCAAAGGTTCTTTACTGGAAATAATAAGGTAAAATTTCGCCATTTTATTGACTACCAAAGTTTTATCGAAATCCGATAACGTCAAGAGGCACGAACTTTTAGAGTAAAAATACTCCAACGACCTAAAATTTCGCATTTATTAACAAAAGTTTGTCTGCCGAAGTTCTATCAAATTCAATAACGTCAAAAGGTATTAATTTTTAGAGTACAAAATACTCCTACGAGCTTTAGATCATTAACGGAATCAAAGATGTGAAACTAAAATCATATCCCTCTGTTCAGCAGTCTGCCTCAGGTAGTCCGTGGGAGAGCTCTATGCCGCTAATAATACGAGTAAATTTAACATAGGTCGTGAAACGCAATATTGTATTACTTTGTAGTACGATACGTGTTTGTTAAGCTCTATTCCAGTATCGTACCACTAGGCAAGCATTACTACTTTTTCTTCCTCACGAGCCCTTTTCCTGAATTGACTGCTACAGTTCTACCGGAAATAACTAACTTCCTCGCCCTCCAAAACGAGCCATTCATCACACGAGCAGTGTATACGATGTCACATCCATTTTCAAACCTATTTCCTGCTCGTGCTCAGCTCAGCCGGCAAAAGGTAGTATAAAAATATTATCAAACGCGAGTGCACTAAACATGGACATAGTAATACGTACATTTTGGTTTATTATTTTCAATAATGAACCATTGGAATCGAGCATGAAAAAAAAATTCTACCCCTCCTCCCCCCCACCATTCAAAATTTTATGGTTTACGCCGTAACGACCACTTTTCTTAGTTACCATGAAACAAAATTGATGAAATTCAGGTTATAGGTTCCGTTTGGGGTCTAGCTGGTCCTCGAAGCTCGACGTTACTGGCAGTTAACTAAGGGGTTCAAAATAGGGGTTGACATTTTCAGAACTCCAATACCTTTTTTTATGTGAATCCTTTTGCGGTTTTAAATAGTTCTCGAACTTACGGGTTTTTTAAGACCACCCGGAGCATCGTATGTTGAGCCGTTCGTTCACAGTAAGGCCACGAAGTTTGCACCGATAAGCATTTTTCGACAGCAGGGTGAATGAAATTGTATACATTTAGCCCAAATCTCGTCACCAGGGACGCGCTAACAATCGGGAATTGGTCCGATAGAAAATCATTGCTAGTGATCACCTGATTATAATCAAGGAGAATGAAGTCGAGTTGGTTGTTCGGTGATATTATTTCATTTGAAAAATGATGTTTTTTTTGGAGTTTGATGAAAGGTAGTGAAACTTGAACAAACGTTGAAGTATTATTGATGGGTAAATTATTATTACAAAATGGTAAATTATTACACAACGGCAAATTATTACACAACGGTAAATTATTACATACTTAACGGTAAATTATTACACAACGGTAAATTATTACACAACGGTGAATTATTACACAACGGTTCATCTACCAAGAAGGGGCTGGATTTTGTTAATCGGTACTTTTGCAACTTGACCAACCGTTGAAGTATTATTGATGGGCAAGTTATTACACAACGGTTCATTATACTTGACCAGAGGGTAGGTATTGACCACTGGTACTTGTTAGGTACTAACCTACGGATGGTCTGCGATTCACATAATATGTACCTATAGAGTAGTACATATTATAATATGTAGACGGGTTATCTATTCAGAGAGCTGTGATCTGTAACAGAAGGGTATTCTGTACAAAATAATAAACCGTTGTGCAGGGATTTGCAGCGTTTTCTATGGGTTTCATTCGCGAATTTCATCAACAATTGGTTTGCCCCCGCTAACATACCCTATAGCCACTTGTTCAACTCAAGCCAACTTGGTCAACCAATCAAGTAATAGTGAAACTCACTAGTAATATCCGTACTTACTGTTGTGTTTTCTGCCAGGTAATCGACTTGACAGTGCAGGGTCACCTTAGTACCGGCTTGCACTGTGAAGTTATTCGGACCCGAGCTGACGAACAAGCCGGGTGTTGTTTCTCTGAAGTATGGTGTAGTGGTCTCCGTGGAGGGCAACGTCGATTCAATCAACAGGAGATTGTGCTGATCGCTCCCACCTGAACAGAGAAGTATGAATTTCCTCGGTTTTCATCGGATTAGGGTCTCAGCTACCAGTAGTACAATAGAGTCGCAAGCGTACGTCTACAGTAGCAGAATAGAGTCGGAACCTACTAGTGTACAAATCTGTAGTAGTATTATACTTCAACATTCTGTAGTAAAACCTATATAGGAAGGTTAACTTCTTTTGCCTCATTCCGACTTGCTGTACATATTTCTGTCATTAGAACCCCTTTTTCGTGTTGATAAATGTAGGAAGCTGTTGCCATTCATTGACTTCATCAAAATGGAATCCACTCCAGGCAAAATCGCTAAGGTGGTAGACAGGATAATTACGTTAGGTATCATATAATGGAGATCCCGTGGATCAACTCCCAGTGTCAAAAAATCGATGCTGAGACAATTTCTTCGTAAAATCGTCGATTCTACCTCCCGAAAACAATTGCCCTCCGGCTCTGATATGTTTTAAATTTATTTTTCAGCTAAGTTTTCAACTAAAATGAAAACAATATTAAGACTTATTTTTTGGGTGGTTTTGCCTTTGAAATGTTGTATTTCCTTGTAACTCATCATGGTAATTACTAATTGCACGTTAAAATTGTAAATAAATTGAAATTATTCAAATAAACATCATATCCTCAACATAACCCAAGTTGAACAGGGAAAACCAAAGAGGATTCTATTTTAAAATGGCGACCTACAGATGTATGTAACCAATTTGTTAACGTGCCGACCTTGAGTCGGAAAATAACACCTATCTTACCAAAATCTGTAGTGTTTGTACATTACTCTGTAGCACCACCGTCGTGGTGACTTACAACAGTTGCATTACAGATATCTGACGTCGTGGTGACTTCGTCATTCCGTCCTATAGGTATCGGACGTCGTGGTGACCTCAACATTCTGTACTACAACATATCCGACGTCTTTACGAACTCAGAATTCCGTATTGCAGATAGGTATCCGACTTCGAGGCGACCTGCAACAGTTGTAGAACGGCAATCTGACGACGGTAGGACGTCAGGATGACGTCCTTGGTAGACATAAAGATTTCTGACGTCGGATGTACTACAGATTAGGTCATAAGTTTTAAAATACGACCAAATTCGACCAACTGTGCTATTTGGGTAAGCCTATAATCAAATGATTCACTGAAGTACTAAATAGGTACAAAAAACATGTAAAAAACATGTTTACTTCTAATTGAATAGTTGTCGTAATTGAACTCCATTGAATAGTAAATTATATCAGAAATAATCATAAAACTATCACTGCAAAAATCTGATATCCTACCTCTGTAAGAATACCAGTTAGAAGACCCTTCTTCCGTTCTGGTCCTATTGCATGTGAGACTAACACGCGCATCCCCGAGTTATACCTATGCGTTTAGGTTCCACTATTGGAAAATAATAATGGTTGTGATTGTGAAATATTACCCGCTATTGAACTGAATTCAACTACTAGTGACTAGGAATGGTTCCGGGGATATTGGGACATTCTTCCGAATAATAATTATCTGGTGTGGAATATATCGATTTGACATCATTTTATTACGACGCTACCGGCGTCGGCAATAGTGCAAACCATGGAGATCGCTAAACCCCGTATCATCCACCAACATGAACGCAAGTACTCGAGTTAATCTCCGCGATCGCATTCAGTTTGAGAGCCGCGCTCTGAAATAAATATCACGAAGCCTTCAGTCCCTAATATTCTCTGATAAGAGGCAATGGGAAGAGAAACGAATCAAAACGCGACCACAAAGCTCGAGAATCCAACGGGGTTGAAGGGCTAAACCCCGGAAGCCGCTTTCTTAAGGAGGGACTCGTTGAGTCATCAATCTCAAAGGAATAAAAAAAGACGACAACCATCGCGGAAAGGAAGGAGACAAAACCGGATAGGAAAAAGGGTATGGAAGAAGGTAGTGCAGCTACAGACGATGCAACAGCCCTACTCGCTCCAGAGGATTTCTAAAGGCCTAGCAACGTCTTGACGGCGTAAATGAAGGTAATGAATGAGCCCTCCGCTAATTAGTGAGGTATTCATGTTCCACGACTCTTCCATGGCCTTTGCATCAGATCTATCGCCTGTTGTAGTCGTATTTAACTGGGCGTTAACTGACGCGCTCAAAACCCTCCATGGCGTCAGTGGTGGACCCCCCCATTCAAACTAAATGGCCTTTCAAACTGTGAAGCAACATGGAAACTCAATGGATTTGAATTATTAATCACTCGACCTCCACTGGTCCGGGGGAAATTTACATTTTCGATAATAATCTACCCGTGACTTTCACGAGGCAATCTTTCATTCTCGAAGATCAATTAGCAAGAATGAAAAAACTGACTGGTGAGTCAGAAGGTTTCAGACTTCGCTGTCAGTCAAAGCCTCATCCCAAAGTTATTTCATCGCTTTTTTCTGATCTCGAGAGGTATATTGACAAACGAGCTTCTTCGTTTCCATTCTACTTCCCCCCCCCCCCCCCCCCTAACTGGATGGTTGACGCTGAATTATTTGTTCACGTATGAATGTGTCCATAATACGGTATGTGCTATATTTCCAGGGTTGTGGCTGGTTTTGTGCTCCGCATTGTTTATGGACATTCTAATGTTGAAATTCCATCTATCCACCTACTTTGAAAAATAAATTCTGCCAACCGGGCCGGTGGTTTCCTGACAATTTTGTTGTTCAGATTTTCATTTATTCACTCATTTTGACCCATAGACAAAACGAAAACAACTTTTTTCAAGTATCCGTTCGATCTGGTTGATTTCCATTCATCAGCTGTTGATCTTCAACTTGTTCAGGGCGATCATTCTTATAGAAAGGACTTCATTCTGAAGGATTGTAGGCTGGTCCACTTGCTCTGGGCAGGTTAAAATGGCACCTCTCCTAAGTTATCAAAAAATTTTTTGGGAATCATTGCACCTGACTGTCATTAATACAAACTGCATGGCTATCAGGAACTGGACATTCAAATCCATCCATAAACGCTAATATCAGAATTTATTGGGGTTCTGAAATTGCAGCTTATTCTATCATTCTTGGTGCTGAGCTGTTCGTTGAACCATGCACCCGTTACATAATTTTCCATGAATTCCGTGGGATTCCGAGCATAAAATTACAAACTGCCAAATGGTTATTACCTACCTAATCTAAACTTAACAATAAGAATTATTGTATTTTGGAACTTTATGACTCATCAACTCATGATGATAAAAGTCGAATAGAACCATCCAATGATGAGGACCTAACTTTCGAAATCCCAGCATTATGAGTGAAGCTGTTCTATTCTTTATAATAGTTTTTAATGCTACTACATTCAATGTATGAAACAAACGCGGGTCGTGGAAAAGAGTATTTTATATTATTCAGATAATTCCACTACCCAGAAGAACAATGCCTCTAAGGCGAACTTACTGAAGGACCTTTATTTGGATAATATGCGATTGGATAACCCAGTGGTTTCGCAGTTACAATCGATCAATTATTATTTGATCAGTGTCGGACAATATCAAAGAGGAATTCATATACACGTGTGAAACAAATTACCTATGGTAAGAACCTTCGTGTAGAAATCTTTTGCTGACGTAGGAGGCTACGAAAATAGAAAGTCGTTCAAAGTTTATTAAGCTCGTCATGAAGCTCAGTGATCAAATGCCTGATCGTGCGAGCAATCATGAGAGGATTGGTAATCGGCGAGCCCCATGGCATGTGTTCCCATGAATTGGAAGCTCGGGAATTCCAATTAAAGAGATTCTACCCGCCTTCAAGAGGGAGCAGCTGTTTGGCGGGGAATTTCTTTATAAATAACGCCATAGGATTGGTTCTACGACTACGAGTGTGAGTGCTGAAGGGAATGAAGTCTATTAACTTTACTAGACCGTATCAAATCTCCTTTCGAGCCGGTCCTATATATATCTCACGAAGAGAAAGACAGTTTTCTCCGGCGGGAATAAGTGATCTTCTCAAATTGTTATCACACTGAAATGAACACTGTTATTGAGTCTTGGTGTTCTTATTTCAATTATATTTTTGTGGTTGTTGATATTACTTTACAGAAATTATTTCTTTTGAGGTTTTCTCACTTGTTTTCTCATGAAATAGTTCAAAAATGTTTATATCGTTGCCGATAAAAGCCTATCTTAGTGAGCGTTGACTCGTCAAATTGAGTAGTCTCAGAAAGACACCAGTGACTTTTTCGTATTCTGCTATTAGAACTTGACGTTATCTAATTCTTCCCTATATTCATTACAAATATTATCCATGAGGGTCTTTTTATTACGCTAGGTAGTGATCATGAAGTTTGATGCAATATTACTTACTTGCGGGATGTAATAAGTAAGGTGAAAAAATTTTTCACTTCGGGTTTCATGTAAGTCCAACAATGTTTTTTACCTACCATACCATTTAAATTCATTTCTCAGAACAAAGGGGGATAGGTAATATGTCTATAAATTTTTTCACTCTATTTATTTACTTATTTTTTTCAAATAAATCGCTTATTTACACACTAGCCGGTTACCCGGCGCGTTCCAGCCGAAAAAAAAAACAAATTAATGTCGAATAAACTGTTCCACAATGCGCTAAAACATTCAACTACTTTTTACTCTAGTACCTACTATAATTCGCCTTCACTTTGGGTGAGATTGGTACGGGTTCACTTCATCTCCAAGTACAGTTGCCAGCGTATAACACTTTTTATAGTACAGTTTTTCGAGTGACAACAATTTGACCATTTTCTTATAGCGAACGAGCGGTTTATCGCACAGAAATCGTTCTGGTGTCGTTGGAAACAGGAAGAAAATAAATTTTCCGCCAGTCCGGTTTCGACCGTCATCGTTTCCGAAAGTTGTTTCTATGACGTCATTTCCTTATTTACGGCGTATTTCCCCGTTGCGAAGGGTGGCCAGTTCGGCGATAAGGAGTAGGTTTGGGGAAGATTCCGGTAGCCTATGACCGTCCCGGGAGTTCGAAGAATGAGTTGGAAAAAGTTTCATTCCAATCGGACGAACGGTACGACCGCGCATAATACACATAGGTTCACAGGTAAAATTATGAATGCAACGTTCCTTTGTTTATTATCTGACCCTAAGGTCAGGGACCTGTCCAGGCTCGTTTCTCTCCCAGCTCAGGTTGTGAATGCGTCCGTTCGGTAACACATTATTGTTTACTATAAATTCTTATGCATTTATCTACTTCTTAAATATCTTGATTTTAACTAACAAATCTAGTATACTTAAACCTAAATCTAGTATACTTAACGTCTAATGCAGGTCGTTGTGGTAGTACATTTCTGTTATCCAGAATTTCAAATCTAGGGATGGTGGATTTTTGGAGGGTCATTATGAAAGGACATTTCTATTATTCAAAATTTGAATTTAAGGATGATGGATTTGGCATTTGTTCAATTCATCAAGTGTTTAAATGCTAGTTTTTTTGAATAGGGCTACAGAATTAGTTGTTTTAATTTCTGATGGTAGATTTTTGAAAACCGAGGGTGGAAGGCAACTGCCTAGTGTGGAAGTCATTGCTTGGGCGGGATATTGATAAAATACTTCTTGCGCTCAGCCTGGTAGGACTTTTCTTGAACAAACCGAGGGATTTATGCACATATAAAGCCAATCTGTAAACATACGTCATTGCTGGAGAAAGCACTTCAAAATCCTTGTAAAGGTTCACTATTCGGGTGCGCCGTGTGATTTCGTGGCTATACGTAAGACAGTATTCACAACCAAATTTAAGTTAAAAAAACTACTCGCGTAAGCACCTCCCCAAATGGGTATACCATAGATCAATATGCTATAAACATAAGCATAGAAAACCATACGTAGATTTTTCCGGCTGAGCCAGCTCCTCAATAAGACGAAGATGTGAAATGTTTTCCTAATCCTTGCTACTAGACTTACCATGTGTTCCTTCCACTTCTGCTGATCAAGCAACAGCCCTAAATATCTGATGTAGTTTACTTTTTCCAACCTTTAACAAGAAAGCGTAGCATGTTCACAGCCGCAATTTTCCTGATGTATTTTTATTTTTGAATCTACTGGTTGTCCAACTTAAATTGATTGAAAATAATAATATTTTGTTTTGAAGATGTTAATTGTTAAACTATTCATGGCAAACCATTTTGTTACCTTGTCCAATTAATTCAGCACTCGAATGAGCTTGATGCCACGTCTTCTCCTTCACTATTATGGCCAGTCATCAGCGAATGCAACAAATCTGCCTCTAATGTTTATTGAAAATAGGTCGTTTATGTGTATGAGAATAACATTGGACCAAGAACTGACCCTTGAGGGACTCCATAATTTATTGGTTCCTTAGTACTTTCTACATCTTGAAGTCTGACAAACTGTTGCCTGTCTGATAGATATGAGGTGAACCATCCAATCAATGGCTACCTCATCGAGTCCCATTTGCCTGAGTTTGAGAATTAACCTGGAGGTTTCAATGGAATCAAACAACTTAGTTAAATCAATAGATATTCCCATAATCTGGTTGTTATTATGTAAACCGTTTGATATTTCTGTCCCTATATCTGCTAAGGCGTCTTGGGTGCTCATATTTGGTCTGAATCCATATTACGAGGACGACAGAAGATTATTTGTTTCCAGGCAGTCTAGTAACTTTTTATTGTGATTTAACTATTTTTTCCAGAAGTTTTGCAAAGTTCGAGAGTAGTGAGATTGGCCGGTAGTTATCAGCAGAAGTACTAGTTCCTTTTTCATACAGTGGCCGCACTACCGCAATTTTGAGGGCATCTGGAAATTTTCCGTGTAGTATACTAAGATTAACAATGTGTGTGAGTGGTGGTCACGAAAAGTGATATGTGCTTGATTAAATCTGAGGATATTCCATCCCAACCCGGTCCTGTTCCACCCTTAATTATTGATAAAATTTATTTATATACATCTTCTTCAGTAGTTGCACGCTCCTTATAAGAGTCATAATTGGTAAATTTTGAATTTAGTTGTTTGCCCACCGATGTAAATTGTTCGTTCAGCTTATTCGCTATTTTTTCAGGATCATTGATTTCGCCACCATCATAAATTAGTTTTGGTTTATTATTTTCAATAATGAACCATTGGAATCGAGCATGAAAAAAAAAAAAAATTCTTACCCCCCCTCAAAATTTGATGGTTTACGTTTCAAGGTAGGTAGGTATGTAGAATCCAAAACTGCAATAAAAATATTTCTGTCTGTCCGCCGTACGGGCCACTTTTCTTAGTTACCTTGAATCAAAATTGATGAAATTCGGGTTATAGGTTCCGTTCGGGGTCTAGTTCGTCCTCGAAGCTCGACGTTACTGTCAGTCATCTCTAAGGGGTTCAAAATAGGGGTTGAAATTTTCAGAACGCCTATACCTTTTTTTACGTGAATTTTTCACGGTTTTAGATAGTTCTCGAACTTGGGAGTTTTTTAAGACCACCCGGAGCACCGTACGTCCAGCCGTTCGTTCACAGTAAGGCCCCGAAGTTTGCACCGACAGGCATTTTCGACACCAGGGTGAATGAAATTGTATACATCAGACCAAATCTCGTCACCAGGGACGCGGCGACAATAGGAAATTGGCCGGAGATAAAATCATTGCTAGGGATCACCTAATTGTATAGGCGGAGTATGAGGTCGAGTTGGTTGTTCTGTGATATTATTTCATTTGAAAAATGATGGCTCTTTTGGAGTTTGTTGATAGGTAGTGAAATTTGAACAAACGTTGAAGTATTATTGATGAGTAAATTATTACTACACGATGGTAAACTAACTTACAACGGATTGTATTGGTGGGTAAATTATTACACAATGGCAAATTATTACACAACGGTAAATTATTACACAACGGCTCATCTACCCAGAAGGGGCTGGATTTTGTTGATAGGTACTTTTGCAACTTGAACAACCGTTGAAGTATTATTGATGGGTAAATTATTACACAATGGCAAATTATTACACAACGGCAAATTATTACACAACAGTACATTAATACACAACGGTACATTATTACACCACGGTAATGAGTTACACAGCGGTAAATTATTACACAACGGCTCATCTACCAAGAAGGGGCTCGATTTTGTTGATAGGTACTTTTGCAACTTGAACAAACGTTGAAGTATTATTGGTGGGCAAATATTATTACACAACGGTTCATTATTCTATCTCCGTAGAAGGGGAACCTATACAGGTAAATAATTACACAACGGTTTAGGTAGGTACTTAGTAACGAGTACGGGGTTAGGTACTAACCTACGTAGCACATAATATGTTATATAGAAGGGTTATCTATACGGAGACCTGTGATCTGTAACAGGAGGGTATTCTGTACAAAATAATAAACCGTTGCGCAGGGATTTGCAGCGTTTTTTATTGATATTGAATCATTCCCAGTTTTCCCTAGCGCTGTATTTACTGTCTTCCACAATTTAGCTGGAGTATCAGATTTATTTAGTTGCCCGGCAAAATAGTCATCCATATGCTTGTTTCGATAGCTCGTCATTTTTACGTAGAAGTGTGTTATTAGGGCTTCGCTTTACTTTTTTGGCCTGTTTTCACGATTGTTTATAGAATTTACAAGAGCTGCGGTGATCCTTAGTTTTAGTTTTCTATTTGTATGATTCTTTGGCTTAAGACATATTGCACAGAGCTCAATACAGTTTTGTAAAGTACTAATAAATGCATCAATGGCTACATTAACATCGTCATGTTGGAATACTGGCCTCCAGTCTACCATTTTCAGTAGTTGATAAAGTTGTTTCAAATCGGTTTTCCTCACAGTGCAATTAATCAATTTATTAGTGGTGGGTACCGTAGATTTTTCAATCGCAAACGCAACAGGGGAGTGATCCGTCAGACTGATATTGAGGAGAGTAGACTTGGAGTGCTTGAATGTGTCCCCACGAGCATAAACCATTATGTGATCTAAGCAACTATTCTCTCTCGTAGGTAGTTACATTTATCCAGCTGACAAACCCCAATTCATGTAAAAAATCGTACCTAACATTCGGGCAATTTCTACATTTCCATTTGCTTCTAAAATATTTTCGTTTATGTTCCCCCTAAATATTGTAATTCCAGCGCTCGATGGTTGCAACTTTGCTTTCAATTCTCTGACATATTCTGATATTATAGTAGTTACATGCGACCGATACATACTATCGAGAATTTTTTACTTATCGCGTGCGCGCTTTTGTACTGATGCGCCCGCTATGTTCCACTCTTTCTGTTCGCTGACGTCGATTTCTTCCGCTGTGTAGACAAGGACTCCGCAGGCCTTGTTGAAGGTTGTGCTTACGCAGCTGTTGTTTCCAGGCAGTCTGTAGGTCGTTGCGCAATTGCAGTGTGGCGAAAACCATATTTCGGAGAGCACAATGAACTTAGGTTTCGAAATCATTTGATCGAGGTAACGTAGGAGTTGAATCCAGTTAGCTTGAATGCTTCCTATGTTGACACACTACCTAACGTTTTGATCCGGAGAAAAAGGGGTTTATTGCACCTGTATCCTCACATCCAATAGGAGAAGTCCCTGGCTCGCACATATCATGTTCAATTTCCATAATCTGTGCGATTTACGAGACCCTTTATGTAGCGCATTTATGCAGCTTGGGCAGTTTACATCACTAGCAGCGTGATCATGCGCTATATTGAACTTTTTAAAGTTAACGCAGGTCGGGTGGTATTTTTTTTTCACAGGTAGAGGTGTCGTGGGCTCCTGCAGAATGGGCACTTGCTGGTGTTCGCCTTACATGATTTCTGAACATGATTTAAGCTGTTGCACCGATAGCAGCGTGAAATTCGAATAAATATTCTGCAACTACTCCAGCCTAAACAGACTTTTTGCAACTTTAGCAGCTTCCTACGAAACTCTGGGGGTACTTCAGTGGTTTGATTCATGGTTAGGCCGCCTTTTCTCTCAAATTTGAAGCCAAATTTCATTTGGTAATTTATTTCGCCTTCCTACATATCGTTCAGTTCAACGAGGCTTTCCCATATTTCCTCTTCCGTAATTTCCGAAGGAACTCCTAAAAGTGCTATTCGTGGTAACCTTTTCATTTCTGATTTCTCAGTCATTTCATTATTTCATTATTTAGTCTGATTTCTTTGAGTGTATTATTTGCCATAATTGCATTAGGATCCTTTTTTCCCGCGACACGAATAATTAGTAGCCCTTTTTTTCTCAAATGTCGCACTGCTGTAATTTTAGCAACCTCTACAACCGGATTGAAAACTGCCTTCAGATCTTGTTTATTTTCTTCAGGTTTTTTGTTTGTTTTTTAATAGGTAGGTACGCTTCATCCGTTGGGTAAGTTACCTACCACGCTCTTGTCCATTTGCAGGGGATCTGATTTATTATTTTCAATAATGAACCTTTGGAATCGAGCATAAAAAAACAAAATTTCGAACCCCCCCCCCCCCCCCCCATCAAAATTTGATGGTTTACGTTTCAAGGTACCTAAGTAGAATCCGAAAATGCAATAACAAAATTTAAGTATGTCCGCCGCACGCCGTACGCCGTTCTGACCACTTATCTTAGTTAGCATGAACAAAAATTGATGAACATTGGGTTATAGGTTCCGTTCGGGGCCTAGTTGGTCCTCGAAGCTCGTTGTTACTGTGTGTCATCTCTAAGGGGTTGAAAATAGGGGTTGAAATTTTCAGAATGCCGTAGCTCGAAAACTTTCTATGGAATGGTATGGTTTTTTTTCACGTTATTTAGTTCTTCTTGAGCTAAACCATTTTTTGAGACCCCCCCGAGCATTGTACGTCCAGCCGTTCGTGTGCACCAAAAGGCTTCGTCAACACGATCGTGAATCAAACGGTGTAAATCCGGCCCTGATATCATCACTAGGGAGCACCTGATTATAACCAAGGAAGGCTGTATGAAGTCGAGTCGGTTGTTCTGCGATAATTATTTCATTTGATAAGTGATGGACTATTAGATTTTGTTGGTAGGTACTTCTGAACCTTGAACAGACGTTGAAGTATAATTGATGGGTAAATTATTACACAATGGTGAATTATTACACAATGGTGAATTATTACACAATGGTGAATTATTACACAATGGCAAATTATTACACAATGGTAAATTATTATACAACGGCGAATTATTACACAACGGTAAATTATTTCACAACGGTAAATTATTGCACAATGGTTCATCTACCAAGAAGGGGCTGGATTTTGTTGATCGGTACTTTTGCAACTTGAACAACCGTTGAAGTATTATTGATGGGCAAGTTATCACACAACGGTTCATTATAACTACTTGACCACGAGGGTAGGTATTGACCACAGAAAACAGTGATCTACGCTGAAGGGGCATCTATTTCATTCCATATCAACAACTTTCCTCCCGAACTTCATTATTTGCGTTTCTTATTGCCATTTTAGTTACTGTTTGCCATTGACAGAATTATTTTAGCAACATTTAACTCGTGATTTAGGTAGGTACCTTGTAACGAGTACGGGGTTAGGTCCTACCCTATACGGAGGGTCTGCTATCTACATCATATGTATAGAATAGTACATAATAGACGGCTTATCTATACAGAGAGCTGTGATCTGTAACGTAAGGGTATTCTGCACTAAATAATAAACCGTTGTGCAGGGATCTACAGCGTTTTTTCATTGCTTTGAGAATTTGTGCATATGAGGTTGGCCCGTTGCCTTGGTCTGCGGTTTCATTTTTTGAAATTATCTCAAGAACACCACAGGGGAAAAACCGGCTATATAGGGTTTTTACCATTTTGAAAAAAACGCATTTTTGTGCAAAAAATGCTGAAGTAACCTATCTAAGTCAGTCAAAAATTTTAGAAAATTGATTTTATTACTCTCAGAGTATGGGCATATAAGATTACACAACTTAAACTGCAGAAATAAAACGTATTTATTCAAATTTAGTCATTAAAATTAGCAAACTCCCAAAAAACAGGGGAAAAACAAGGCATATTGCCGCAAACATCACTTCTTCTTGGGTAATTTCTCGTAGTATTTTTGGGCTTTCTTCTCACAAAACTGCCGTAGGTGCATGAGATCAGCATACTTTTCTTTGGAAATGGAGAGTGCTTTGAGATATGCTCGTTCAGGGAAAAAAATTCTCCTGGGCGAAGTGTTGGTGGGCCTTGTGTTCTTGGACCAACGTTAGAACGGTGATTACCTCGAGCTTGACGTCCTGGTCTCGAAGTCAATCTTCTCCTCGGAGGATTGGGGATGACAAGGGAACTGATGATGGCCCCGTTGTAAGAATCTCGATGAAAGATGAGCCTGGGGTGATGAGAGAGGAATCTCAGCTCCCTGAGGGGTCTGGTCTGCATTGGAGCTTTCACTGCATACAAGGGTTCCAAAAATTTCGTCCAGTCTCGGACAAGGTACTGATCCACTGGTTCGATCTTGAACGGTCTTGGCTTGTGCCTGGATGATCTGAGCACTTCGAACCAATCTTGTGGCACTTCTGTCCTCGTTTTCTGGACGACCAACCCCATGTCACATTCAAGGTAGGAGTGACCTCGGATTGGAAAAATGATGGTCAACGAGTCAAATCGTTTTTTTCTTATGGACAAGGTAATGTAAAAACCGGAAAACGGTCCAGTTTTTATTTTGTCCGCTGCAAGAGTCGCTGAAAATGTTGAAATGACGAACTGTTTCAGGCAGTTGGTGTTCCACGTAATCGTACAAAAAAGAACAGACTTCATTGGATCCTTTTTTGGCGATAGTTTCCGAGTATGCGTACATTACCACGTCATTGTCACCCAGTCGGTGAATGTTGAAAGAATAGAGGGAAAGTTGGCGACGATAGTACACGTCATTCGTGGCAATGTTCGGGCTTGGTAAATTTTTGTTGAAATCCATCACAATAGCTTCACAATCAACATTCGTCTTGCTTTTTTGTTTCTCTTTCTTCTTCCTGCCATAAAACGTTTGTGAAACACATGGAAACACATTCATCTCCTGCGGTGTACAATCTTGTTTCATCTTAACGGTAAAAGTATCGCAGGTGCTGCACGTGTCCGTCCGTGAATAACCAAAACTTATATTGAAACGGGTGTTGAAAACGTTTCTATAAGTTTCGTAGCTTGCCCGATTATTGGGAAATAAATCGAGGTACATGCCATGCATTTTTATATTCAGATCTTCCGGGAGGTAAAGCTTCTTGCTCTTTTTGAGGGAATAGTGGCTCTTTCTACTTCGGAAAGACTGTATGTGATTGCAAATGCGGGACATGGTTTCATCGGAAATTTTGCGTGGGCGGTTTTTGTGCAACCCCCTTTGATCTTTGGGGGATGCCCCCGTGTTTTTCAAACTGTTTTGAATGGTCGCAACTCTTGCTTTAGTGATACCGTGCATTTGTGCAAAAAGCTTGACGACAAACAGGCAATTCAAAGGCACCATCATCTCGGCACACCCTTACTTTATAATGGAAGGTCGAATTCCTTAGTATGGCATTCATTTCAGCCTCAGGATTATTCCTGATAGACCGTTCCATGACGGGGGTGACGCTAATAAGACTAGCCAAAATGAAGCTTTGCTCATTCCAATCATTGAGGAGGTTGAAACGCTTTATGATGGCTTTCCGCTCACGCTCCTCCACCATTTCGAAACAATGAAATCTCTTGCAACCACAAGCGGGTCCGATCTCGTGCCCCTGAGTTCTAAGCTTTTTATTAACATCCTTTAGCCTACCTGTTATCTTCCGCTTCTTTGATGAAATAGCAGCAACCTCCTTATTACATGTCTAAATCAATGCCTAATCAGTATAAACCAGTGGTTCCCAACCTTTTGTGGCCCATCTCCCCTTTCTGGAGATTGACTAACACCTATCGCCCCCCTTTTCATTTTCATTATATACCTAATTTTAATTTGAAGTAAAGTGTCAATAATAAAGCAGTTTTCTCATTTTAAACAAATGTATTACCTTATATAAAAACAACCAAAGCAGTTTTATCCGGTCACTCTTAAATAAAATAGACAAAAAATTAAAATGTACATTCTTTACAGATTTTTTTCAAGAACAAAGAAGTGAAATAATTAACTAAGATCATTGACGTACATTTAAAAAACAGGAGTAAATGTTTTCATCTTTAAATTGGAATCTGAAAAAATAAGAAAGTTGACACTTAAAATTTGAAAAAATAAATGAAAGTTTGAAAACTTTGGTAATGTTTTATTTTACCTTTTCAATGGCTGCCTTGTGCTTGGTGGATTTTAGTTAAAGCTTGAATATCTGGCTTCATGTTCTTCCAGTTCAGACGCAAGTCTCCTTTGAGACAAATTTCCAACTTATTTCTTTGTTTTGTGAGGAGCTGGACAACAGAACTAAATCCTTTTTCAACTAAATATGTTGACGGGAACGAGATGAAAAGTGGCTCAGTTTTTTCCCACAGTTGTGGATAAGTGTCCATAAGCTTCACCCAGGCTAACTCGTAACCGCTCTGCTTGAAAATGATTTTCGCCTCACAGTCATACTTCAGATCTAGGAACTCCGTCTGCAAAGAGTTATCAAGCTTATCCACAGCTTCAAACGAAAATGGATCTAGAATCCAATCCGGAATTTTTAACTTGGTCAAATCTTCAAATCTTGATTCCATGTCAGTTTTTAACTGTCAAGGTGATCAGTAAAAATTAGGATTTTGTCTTCTGGGAGTTCAGGAGTCTCGTTATCTGACACTGAACACTTTTTAAGGGTCGGAAACTGAATCAGCTCTTTACGGCCAATATTTACCTTATGAATATCTAACTTGGCGATGAATGATGAAATAATTCCTTTGGCCTTGATCCGACAACTTCTACTGTACAGTACTATTTTAATTTTTCCCCCTTTGAATACTCATCGCCCCCTAATCGCCCCCTCTTATTTATCGCCCCCCTGATAACCCAAATTGCCCACTTGGGGGCGATCGCCCCTAGGTTGGGAACCACTGGTATAAACTCATATTAAAATCGGAACGCCATTGGTGCCTATCTTAGTTTCATTGAATCGGGCCTTCAAGATTGATTACGCACTTATGTACGTACAATAATTTATTGTAGTTGATCTCTTAATGAAACGTAACACTCCGAATTATCTTGAACACTTGATGTAATTATCGCTACCTAACCTTTCATCTCAAATTGCAAATAAGGCTGCACAAGACAGTTTCTTAGGCTCTCCTCCAAAACGGACCGACTAGATGATATCTTACTGATGGCCTTACCCCCTTATTCCCCCTAAATCTTAACTTCCACTCCCCTACCTCCACGAAATTTTAAGATTCTGATGAACTGAGATTCCAAGCTGAACTGCCCTTGGTGGACTATCATGTTTCATTCGAATCAGGACGTTCAGGTACCGTAGGTATTTGACTACCTACTACATAGCAGTCCCACCCCGTTCTACCAGAACCTAATCCAGTTCAATATTTATGATTCCGATTATATCACTTCTCCATAGATCTCCCAGTTCCAGCGGAGGACGTTAGATAGCTCAGAAGTAGCCGTAACGTCGCTCCACGGTCCCGGAACCTTCCGCACTTTCATAGACCACCTTTATTTATGAAATCCCCATGGTTTTCTTTAGATTTTCGAAATAACGCATAACGCATAACAAATAACGCATTTTCGCAAACTCCAAGTTGAATTACCCTTTACCTACATTTTGCTCAAATCCTCATTCAATTTCGCTGAGACGTTTAGCCGTGATGAGCGCACGGACATACACTACATACAGACAGAAAGGACGGCAGAAAGACAAAGAAAAATTGAGGCACCATCAACTCCAAAATAATGGCATAAAACCGAAGATAAAGGTGAGATTTCGTAAATGTAATCAATGTGAAGACTGATGATTTTATTCATTTATGATCGACAGGTAGGTAGGTATAAAATCGATTAGGACCAAGGGGTCTGGTTTGAGCTATGCGGGGCCCAAGTTACATGTGACCCGCACGACATGCCGGCTTTGAAGGTTAGGTAGTCTTTGTTTCAGGTCTTGTTCGGTTCCGGCATTCCGCTCGCCCGTTCTGGTTCCCAGAAAAAGGCGTTCAGGATTCAGAAGGCTCTTCATTCCTCATCACTGCTCAACAATAAACTGATTGTCAGAGGAAATTATCAGGAATATCGGATACCCCCGATCCCGTCAGGGGAAGCCCCACACATCATAGCTAAGTCGAAAGGTTTGAGTATGATTACGAGCGTGCTTAGTTGAGGGTATTCCGAACGTTACGTTTCTCGGTTGTCAATCAATCATACCCACCTACTTTGACAGAGATGAATTAGCCGAGGAAGTGATGAGCGATGCGGCCCCATCGCTCTGCGTGCACAAGTACAACACACGCTTAGCACAACAACTCTCTTGTCGTAAACTCTTTTAGAGGCAGCGTTGAATAACTTACTAACCGGTGAAGTATGTAGTTGTATATTAAGGTTCTTCTTAAATGTAGAATATATATCTATACTGCCGCAAAAAAGAGGAACGCCTCATCTCTTAAAAAATCAAAATTTTCAGGAGAGCACTTCAAAGTGTTGCTCAGTTACCCTCGTCCTAACTTCGCTCCAGTTTGTCATTTAAAAAAATTTCTTCACACCACGATAAATGGATGTTTAACGATTAGCTATATATCGATACGAATTATAGCCAAAATCATCAGATATTTCTAATATTTTATTCAGGGTTTGAAGAAGTATTCTACAACGGAGTCCAAGAAGAAACGCCATAAAAATAAACGATTCATTAAAATAACAAGATAAATTTAGTCAAGAACATCTTCTAAAAACCAAAGCTGAATGCCATATTATTTATACCTACCTAATAAATCGGTACCTACATACTTTTATTTGTGCGATTAGAGGATTTGTAATAAACAACAGGAACGGAGAAACATTTGCTTTTATTGACTTTTTTAAAAATATATATATTTTTCCCATTTTCTTAAATTTTATAGTTTAAAATTTTTGCCCAAAATCCGGAATAATGCCCTTACCATTGAAATGTGCAACTAACCCCACAATATTCGTTAAGATTTATGCAAAATAAAACATGCGGTTTTGGAACCGGCTTTTTTTGAAATATATAAATATCACTGGAATTTTCAAATATTCTTTTTTATCTATATTCCTTTCAAATAATATATATGTATATATATTTATATTTTCTTCGAATAGATATTCCTCCAGGAACTAAATCACTAAACAAAATATCAGTACAAACAAAAATATAAAGAAAAAAAATGTAACAACATTTATTAAATCCTACTTAATTGATGATGATTGTGTACACTATAATTGACCGACAGTAACGTCGAGCTTCGAGGACGAACTAAACCCCGGACGGAACCTATAACCAAAATTTCATCAATTTTTTTCATGGTAACTAAGAAAAGTGTTGAGTAGGGCGTGCGGGATGCGGCGGACAGACAGAAATTTTGGTTTATTATTTTCAATAATGAACTATTGGAATCGAGCAAGAAAAAAAGTCTAACCCCCCCTGAAAATGTGATGGTTTACGTTTCAAGGTATGCAGAATCCGAAAATGCAATAAAAAAATTTCTGTCTGTCCACCGTACGCCGTACTGGCCACCTTTCTTAGTTACCATGAAACAAAATTGATGAAATTCGGGTTATAGGTTCCGTTCGTGGGCTAGCTGGTCATCGAAGCTCGGCGTTACTGTCATTCATATCTAAGGAGTTCAAGGAGGGGTATGGTTTTTGACGTTATTAAATTTCTCTTGAGCTAAACAATTTTTTGAGACCACCCGGAGCATTGTACGTCCAGCCGTTCGTGTGCACCAAAAAGCTTCGTCAGCACGATCGTGAATCAAACGGTATAAATGCGGCCCGGATATCATCACTGGGGAGCACCTGATTGTAATCAAGGATGGCTGTATGAAGTCGAGTGGGTTGTTCCGCGATATTATTCCATTTGATAAGTGATGGACTGTTGGATTTTGTTGGTAGGACCTTCTGAAACTTGAACAAACGTTGAAGTATTATTGACTGGTAAATTATGGTAAATTACTTATTACACAACGGCAAATTATTACACAGCGGTAAATTATTACAGTACGGTAAATTATTACACAACGGTTCATCTACCAAGAAGGGGCTAGATTTTGTTGATCCGTACTTTTGCAACATGAACAACCGTTGAAGTATTATTGATGGGTAAATTGTGAGACAGTGGTAAATTATTTCACAACGTTAAATTATTGCACAACGGTTCATTATACCATCTAATTAGAAGGGGCAGGATTTTGTTGAAAGTGCTTTTGCAACTGGAACATTCGTTGAAGTATCATTGATGGGCAAATTATTAAGCAACGCTAATTCATTACGGAACGGTAAATTATTACACAACGGTTAATTATAGCATCTACGTAGAAGGATCATGTATGCAGGTAAATTAGTACACAACGGTTTTCACTCCACATCAACCATTTCCCTCCAGAACTTCATTATTTGCGTTTCTTTTGGTCATTTTAGTTACTGTTTGTCATCGACAGAATTATTTTAGCAACATTTAACTCCGTATTCAGGTAGGTACGTAGCAACGAGCACGGGGTTAGGCACTAACGTAAGGAGGATCTGCGATCTACATAATATGTATAGAATGTACATAATTATATTATATAGACGATATAGTTTTACCTTGGACTTGAATGAGATGAGGCGTTTTACCTTTTAACACGACAAGTTTCCAGTTCTTCGGGTGAAAATGTCGACGTTTTCCAATTTGAAACTTCAATTTTTGACTTCACCAATGAAAAGAGCATGTAAAAATTAGGGGGGATACGTGAAAACCCCATTTTCGGAAATTTTTGAGATGAGGCGTTCTTCCTTTTGACGGCAGTAGGTATAGGATATTAAGAAGAATCTTTAAATACTATTATTAATTTATCAGTCTCATCGCTCCGAGGTACGGCCACTTCTACTGTGACTACTTTTGTGGCACAGGAATATTCTTATCGGGATGGCAAAGGGAATAGAATGGGGGATATGTCAATCTAAAAGTTGCAATTCACAAAATTCTTTTACGGTCGGTTTCAGTTATCTACTTGATAGCCTAGTATTGTAAACGCAATTTTTCGTCTTTCTCTCTCAATGGTTATGATTTGTTATGGTAAGAGGTAAGAGTAGTGGTGAATATAGTTTGTGGTAGGTACCTTAGATTTTTTTTTTTTTAACTGACTCAATTTTTGTTCCAGTTGTGTAACAATATATTCAAGGGTAGGTATTTATATCGATATTTAAGTGGGGGGGGGGGGGGGGGATTAACTAATTTGAAGTTGGTTGTGGGCGAACATGAGATTGCTGTAATACTAATCTACTTGTAGATCAATATTTTTACTTCCTCATCTTTGGAATCTTTTTGGGTGGGAGGTGTCTGGAACTCAGCAGCGTGATAGAAGATACCTCTGTGGGTTCTGAAGGCACATTGAGAGCCTCGTCTCACCTGTATCATGACGATAACAGTTGGTTTATCTGGATGAGTTGTACCATCAACGCAAATGAGGAGGTACCTACGTGGGATGACGTAAAAATTCACACTCGTCCTTGGAGGGTTAAACATTTTTTATAACACGACGGCTGAGCAAGACAACTATACTGAACCACACGTAAATGTCTCTTTAAATTTACCAGGGCCATTTCGAAACGCGCTTAGAAAATTGCTGCCGTATTTCAGTCTGCCGTTACATACTGAGATAGTGGAGGAGTTAGGGAACCGTTTGCATGTACCGGGTCTGAGGGCCATTTCCTTTGGAGGCCCACCGCAAAGATCTGGTTTGAAATAAATCGCGAATGGGGACCACAGACTAGAGGCCCCGACGGTGGGAATGTTCCCGAAACTACTAGGGAATAACTTGGAATCATTGCCAGTGGAATGTATCTGCACACACATCGGAATTTCATACTGGACAACAAAATTTGAGTTATAAAAATATAAATATAGGAACTTCAACCAATCCTATTGACGACTGTGATGATCATCATCAACTAGTATTACCTACCCATCACTTGGAAATGACGGATCATTCAATTCCATATTCAAATTCAAATTCATATTCAAATTCTTTCTATTCCAATTCATTACCATTACCATCTTCTATAACAATTTTATTCTCATGAATGTGAAATCCATACCATTAGGAAGGTTCCTATACCTCAGAATAGGTTGTCAAATCACAAACCGCAAGGCAGTACGTATCCTTGCGTGGTGTGCGAAATCGCAGGAACAGCTGTCTCGTTGCTCTACCTACGAAGGTTTGTTCCTAACCAATAGCAGTTGGGACCACCGCTTTTACCACAGACGCGAGAAACCGGTAAAAGAAATTCGTACCGAGTTTGACAGTCTTTCGAGGCACCGTTTGCGCACGCACGCTTCTCGCTGTCGTGATTTCTTCGATCGTTCTCGCTCGGGCGGATCGTTCATTCGTTACGCGCACACTCGGTCGATATAACGTCTGACCTTGTCTTGCCGTCGAGTGGCTTACTCGCGTTATCCGAAACTTGGCTATCTAACGAAGAGTGTGATCTACTTGCGCTGGTTTCGTATGAACTGGTATCGCGTTGTGAACGCGAAAACGGAAATATGGCTGGCGGCGTCGATTTACGAACACGAATATGATTCGCATGCGCTGCAATCGGAATATCGACCTCTCATTCGTATTTTAGTCAGGAGAAAACGGGTCTCGAAGAATCCAACGCGATTTCAACGGAAGTCGGGGACATGAATGAATGAATGAATGAATAACATTTTTATTACTCACGAATCACAACAAATACAATACCATAACATTCTAAATAGTAACCAGGAATTAACAACAATAAAACATGATACCTATGCTTTGAGCCTTCAAGGCCCGTCAGCAGAGGAATCAATCTTACCATAAGTTATGTAAGTAGACGCTTGAGGAAGGCACATGGAAGGAGAAACATTTAGATGAATAGAAACATTTAGATCAGTAACGCGTAACACTTGTAATCGCGTGTTGATCAGTAACATTTGTAAGGCACAAACGACGATCCAAGATCGACGGTCACCGAGTAGGTACTATTAGTTGCCACATACCTGTCGAAGGGAACGACTTTGAACGACAAAATAAAATTCTTTGAGCGATCCCGCTTACCTTACTCGATTAATCTGAAAGGACTCTGTACGTTCGACGAACTGAAGTTGTACGACTTGCCAATTGTGTTATGCGGTGATTTCAATATCGGCTTTCGGTCCGACGAAGGCCTACGGTTCCGACAATTTATGCACGACAGTTTTGGATACCAGCTCAATAGTTCAACGTCGGTATCGACTACGAGGAATATGACGTGTATCGACGGCGTGTTTACTCGAAACGTCCCCGAGGTACAAACACTGGGGTGCGTGTTGTACTTTTCATGCCATCGTCCGCTGCTCACTTAATCCTAATGATAACGATGACTTAACTTAGAATGATTCGTACCTACTAGTGCCCCACTGTCAGTCGTATTTGCCACACTGCTTCACTTTCTTGGCGCAGCATCGTCTGCGTCCACCTACTTCGTTGTTTCTGGATGAACACAGAATCAGTTGCTTGGTAATGGCTGCGATAAACTCACATTTTTTGTACTGTCCACATCATTACATAAAACATAAACTTACATTACCTATTGCCACAAAAATCGTGGAAGTGACTCTATCGATGGAATCTAAACCACAAAATTCTCTGAAAAGGGGCCCACGTGTGAAGAGAGTCTACCTCAGAACCTCCCTTTGCCGTCAAGGACACAGGAACCTGCGGATTTGTACTTTACGATGATGAGAGTTGCTTTCTTGATGCTGAAAACTCCGTCAACTGGGTGGATAAAAAAAGGTATTGGGGGGAGGGGGAGGGGGGGTTAGGTTCTCGAGTTATCATATCATGACATGTATACTACAACCAAATGTATTCTGTATTCATTTATCAACAAATCCTGTGTCTGGAAGATTTTTGTATATATTTATGTGTGGAATATATTTTCACAGCTAGTCAGCACTTATCTGTGCCACAGTATGAAAACTCATTTGGAGCGGAAATCGCGCACACCGCCGCCATGATGGAGTCCCGCCATGAGCGGATCACCACCCTATGCGCCAATCTGGCACGGGGATGAAACGCCCTAGCATTTCTTCGCATCCAGCACAAACAGGCTACCGAACTTTATGCGAGGTTTAATGGTGTTACAAATTAGGAAGATAGATCACGATCATTATTTTATAAGTAGAGTTTATCGTTCGTTTATGAACGTTATTTAAAAACCCAATTTTTTTTATGAGCCTCATCTACAAAACATTAAAAATGAGTTTCAACGTCCACTAATGTGCGCTCGAAGTGTTTCGTTTGAATCACATCTTTGGAATCAAGGCTTCGGAATCGAGGGCGGAAAAAATGGAGCGGACGGTGCTCCGTGGAGCGTAGGGGACGACGACATTGTCATGTCGGCGGACGTACGAGGAACGTACGCAAGCTGTTTACATACATATGGGATCTCGTCATCATAATGAATATAATACTTACATCCTCGTCTGATAAAGTTATCAATATCTCATTACTGTGATACGAGATCGTACAAATAAGGAAGTATGATACTATTTTGGTTACTTTTACCAGTTTTCTGTGTCCGTGGCTATCAGCACGAATCGTGGTAACCTTCAAAAAGATTCTGCAAATCCTTCCACAATGTTTATCATTATCCGTGTAGGTACCCCTTTTGTTTAGGTAACTGCTGTGCACGCTAGGTCAGTTCTCTGTACCCTTGTAATGCCCGTAACTGTAAAGAGAACGGCTTAATAAAGAGAAAATCTTGAAGGTAGACGCAGAATTTTCTTGTAGATGGAATTCTTCAAAATCCGACTTCAGGATTGTTTGCTCGTTGCCATATTTTCCCTGGAAACAGTGCATTGTTGGTATGGTTACGAAATGTAGGTTTAGGGAAGTTGAAAACAGAACCTCTGATGGGTTCATGACAAATATGACCGTATTATACGTGAACTGGAGTAGACCCAAATATTTTTGTTAGTGCCTACCTGCTGAACATCAAGTACCTACCTATAAATAACAGAGTCGGTAAAGTATTTATCATTATTTTGTTGATTCACTGATATTTAAAAATCTACCGCACCCTCCAAGAATTGTCTCTTTTTTTATCTTCTTAATTTAACGCTCGAGTTGGCTCCTGGAGAAGTTGCTCCCAGGGAATATTGTGTTGGTGACACTGTTGTTTAATATGTGAACCCACTTCAAGCAGTCGTGCCCCTTTAGACGTGGGAGCAAAGAGTGAAAGTAATTAAGTCTCGGCGAACTGCAACTTTGCTTCAAGACCAAGTTTTAGAGGTTTTGTGCCACAACTTGGGCGGCGTGGGGGAGATGGCACGGTTTTAGTAGGTTTCCGCTCCGCATTCGACGTGCAATTATCACCCTCCGATGAAGCTGAGTTGGCTTGTCGAGGCCAGAGTGCGTTCACACCGTCCTGATTGAAATTTTCAACTTCTGTTGTCTCTGAGCCCTAGATTTTACCCATTGCCCTCTAAATACGCCCATTACCCAAATCCATGTAGGTAAATCCGATTTCTCATGATTGAGTTGTTCGCTAAATTCATTGCACTCTGCAGGCTGGAATTTTGAAGGGAGTGTGGAATTTCGAGTGAAAAGGTATTACCAGAAGTTAATTCGGTGCACCCTTTTGCTTGTCCCAAAGCAATCAAAATTCTATTCGCGTGGCCACGAGCTATTTGATATTGAAGAAGTTGACCAGGCATTGATCAGTATTTAAAAAATCTATGTCATTAGTATGAAAAAGTCTCTCTTGCAAATGAAGAAAACAGTCGCATGGAGATGGGTCTGGTGAATTGGGGGGCCACTTCGTCAAAATATTGAATCAGGCAGAGCGTTCCGTGTCACCATCCTGTTGAAAATAAAAAACACATCCTTCGTGTGAATGGTCCTAGGAACACTCTGTCAACAAGGCATCCTTGGTGAAGGAAGTTCCAGTAGGTATCTCCTGATTTCCTAATTTGGTGGAGAGGCGTGGTACCCAAGTTTATCAGGCTTATCTTCTTGCGACTTCATTTTGTGGGAGCGAAAAACTTATTCGTCTTCGCCGCTAACGTTAATGAACTTGAAAGATGGTATCTTAGAGCAGGTGCATACGTGGCCCATGGGATGACGATTTCAAATGAAGATTGAATGATGCATTCAAGGGGGTGGTGGTCACTCATGTAGAAGATATACTTCGTTACATGTTTAGCATATTTAGAGACAGATTATTATTTTTTTTCTCGAAAATCAACTGCATATAAATTGTTCATTTGAATATTGTTAGTTTCCCACAACTAACTCTGTGAACCTATGACGGGTGAATATATATATTTAAATAAGGTACCTACAAGTTGAACAATAATTAAATCTCACGTGAAGCTCCTAGCCAAATTTATTAGTCATGTTCTTCATCTCGTACCAGCTCGCTGATACCAAAATATTCTCAAATCACAGAATGGGTCATAGCTCGATTACACATCTGCAAACGATCCAGCCTACCAACAGGTTTATGGCATACACTGAACGGAGTTGTTGGTTTATTATTTTCAATGATCAACCTTTGGAATCGAGCATGAAAAAAAAAGTTTAACACCTCCTCGAAATTTGATGGTTTACGTATCAAGGTACGTAGATTACAAAAATGCAATAACGATATTTCTCTGTCCGCCGTACGCTGTACTTAGCACTTTTCCTAGTTACCATGAACAACAATTTAAGAAATTTCATTTATAGGCCCCGTTGACAGGCTTAGTCAATAGGAGGGTGAATCAAATTGTATACATTCAGCCCAAATATCATCACTAGGGAGCACCTGATTATAAGCATGGATGGCTGTATGAAGTCGAGTTGGTTGTTCCGCTATATTATTCCATTTGAAAAATGAAGGCTGTTTTGGATTTTGTTTATTACACAACGGTTCGTTATACCAACTAAGTAGGAGAGGCTGGATTTTGTTTATAGGTACTTTTGCAGCTTGAGCAATCGTCGAGGTATTATTGATGGGCAAATTATTACATAACGGTTCACTATAGTCTCTACGTAGAAGGGGCATCTATGCCGGTAAATTATTACACGACGGTTTATTATTTGCCTTATGCTTCATGAATAACTACAAACAATAAAAATTATTGCGTGAATCACTGAATCCCGCGAATTTGTAGGAAACTTTAATTCCGGGGCCGGATCCAGTACTCGATTTAGGGCTTCCCTGGGGGGGAGCTCGAGGGTATTGACGCAGAAAACAGTGATCCACGCAGAAGCGGCCTCTATACAGGTAAATAATCAACCTTTGCGCAATAATTTGCAGCGTTTTTGACTTACATTTCTCATCAGATGAGATGGATTCTTATTTAACAGCTATTAGTTTTTCATCTCACTTACTGGAATCCAACATGACATACAAAGATGGCTTTCTCTTGCTTATTTTATCTCAACTCATATATCATCCGACAAACTTGGAAAACAGATGCGTGCCAACTGTGGAACGACAAAGTACTCTTCAATGACAAAATGCGCTGTATTACAACGCCCGAACTGATAATATGCCTACACTTTTATCAGTTGTTTTATTTGTAATGTAGGTAGTGTAAAATTCGTTCATGAAATTTCACAAAAACGAGTAGGTATATGTGCCTACCTATTTATTCATGAGTATGAGTTTCCCCCGGCTAGCTCCAGTACTCGTTTAGGGCTTTCCTGAAGGGAGCACGAGGGTAGGTATAGGTATAATTGTTCGCAAAAAATAGTGATCTGCGCAGAAGGGGCATCTATACAGGTTAATAATAAACCGTTCTGTAATAATTTGCAGCGTTTTTTGGAATTAGAGACCGTTAGAATTACGTTGCAACACATATAGGAGATAATTTTTCCCCACCTCTGCAGAAATGTTTGCCCATGCTTTTTTTTAAGCCGGGGATACACATGCGGTATTCGCCTAGTGGCGAATGTTTGGCAACTACCTAGCCGCTTTGCTAGGTATTCGGCGAACTACGAGCACGTTATATACACATGCGAGATTCGCCGAGCATGGGCTCGTCTCGGATAACCAAAAGGTGTTCGTCAATCGTCAGTCGTTTGAGAAGCTTGGTCTTTATCCATCAGGAACGCAGACATTGCACCGTAGGCAAACCAATTAGGTTTGTAGACCTCATCAGCTCCTGCGCCGCTTTTAATGCTGTCCTTTATTTTCTTCAAGCATGTTCTGAAAGATGCCATCAGGGAATCTTTCTTCTTTTTGAGATCACTAATTGAATATTTGTTCCCCAAACCATTTTCTATTCGTCTCCACGCATCGTGAATATCGTTCCGATTTTTGTGTTTTGGGTGAGAGGCGTTCCAAATCAAGTCCTCCTTCTCATGCAACTCCAAAAACTGGAGGACACTGTCATTATTCCACTCCATAATTCGTGAAGCTGCGGGAAAAATCACTGACAGTAACCACACGCACACAGTAACTGAATGTCGCCAGGAGTAGAGGTGGAGTACTAGAATCACGTGATTCACATTGTGCCTAGGGAGGGGAACGAAAGACTTCCCGAGCACCCACGCGCATGTGTATACCGGAGCGGTGCTCGCCTCTAGGCAAACATTCGTCTCCTTTGAAGTGGGTAAAAAACCGACTAGAAACGGAGCACCCGAATCGACGAATACCGAGCACGCGAACACCCACATACACTACTAGGAGTTTGGCGAGCATTGACTAGGAGTTCGGCGAATACCGCATTTGTATCCCCAGCTTTACACTATCACTCTCAAACAATACACAAAACACTCACGTTCTAAACACTGATATTGGAGGTGTGTAATTTATTCTCCTCATATCACTTATCTATTCGATCTTTACAGGTAGGTACGCTGGAACGCCTCTTTACTCTTTCGCCTCATCATTAACTGTTAAGTACAACCTCTTTTACTCCGTGATCTATTGCCTCAAAGTAAGGGTCGAGACAAATTCAGTTCGTTCCCGTTTTGGTAATTCGTCCCTTTTTGCACAACCCCTTTTTCCTTGGATAAACATCCCTGCATTCAAGGGCCCTGATTAATGGTGCAAACTTCAAATTAAAACCAGAGGTGAATTCTCCTTCTCCCTCCTGTTAGGTTTCGCCCGTTCAGGCTGGGACGGAGTGACAAAACGGCTGTTCACAGAATTAAACGAATAAGAGAAAAAGTACAACCACTCTTTTGAATCTCTAGGTCTCACTCCAACTATTCTTCGCCAAGCCACTACCCCAGCTCAGCGTTTTCTTCTAAACTGCAATACATCCTCACACCTAAGTAATCGCCGACAATAAATTGTGAGGGTTATTAAAACTTCGAGTTTCATAATATCCTAGTTTAATAGGATTTAATGGTCCAGCATGTGCAACAGCGGAAATTCATTAGTTTTGAACCGCTGCTGCACGTTATACGGCGCGAAATATAAGCCACCTAACCAAATCATTACAAGTTCCCCATGCGGTCCTGCTATTTCCAACGAGACAGTTTTCCGTGCCAGAAAAATCCAATCATGACAATTAGGCTAGGGTACCTATCAAGGTTTTCATAAATATTTGACTTGTACCTGTTTCAGCTTTCCTAGAATCAGAGTGAAATTTAGTAGAGAAAAATGAAGTTTAATAGAGAAATTTAGTAAAATTTAGAAAAGAGATGTGATATTGAAATTCGCCATTAGGTGTTGTCTGCTTATGTAATCACACAAAGGTCGCTTGAAAATCGGGACGCGGTAGCGTCCCGCCCGCCAAGAAAACCGAAAACCCCCAAAGCGACCAAGAACACTGTTTCGACAGAACAAGTGGCCCCCCCCCCCCCAACCACTTTTTGTACACCCATTTTCGAGGGGCCCCTGATGATGTGTCCCAAATTTCATCCTAGGGGACCACCAGGGGCTGGAGTTATGGAAGTTTGAAAATAGCTATTTTTCAAGTTTTTCTACGTTTCTTCTTATTCTCAGTCTTCTTTGACAGGGCTACCTACTGTCGCGGATCGCGACTGCTTTTAAATTTATATTTCCCATCACCTAATTAGTATACCTATTCGTTCATTTCGGTTTCAGTTGTCCGCCGTGACGCGATCAGGTGACAGTATAATGGCCATATCTGTCTTAAATTAGTCGATGTGACTGATTATTGTAATCGCTTCAGTGAACTTCTTGTCATAAGGTGTCACCAAAACTTGGCTCCTACTGGAGTATCTCATACGCTCACCGAGCTCAAAAAATTACACGGGCGTTTAATAGGAAGATCACTTTTAGTTCGAGGGTCGGGTTTGACGATATTACTCAGGAGGCAGTTTCAACTCCGTCGATGCACTTCATATCATGCTGCACCCTGGGAACAGCAGGGCAGTGCACCAAACACTTCGAAGATCGGCTCGAATTGTGACCCGAGTGTCGCGGATCGCGATTGATTTTAAATTTATATTTTCTAATAATAATTAGTACGTATATTCGTTCATTTCGGCTTCAGTTTTCCGCCTTGACGCGAATCAGGTTGCAGTATAATGGACATATTTTCGAGAGAAGAAGAACAGGTGGAACTTTTCGTGAATGATGTTAATTTGTATAGTAAGAGCTGACGAGAAGAATAATATAATTATCTAGTTTAATTGAAAGAAAGTGTTGATTTCTTATAATGGACACTTAGAGATAGTCGGTGAAATTCACGACAGCTACAGCCTCACAGATTTATCGAATCGAGCTGAAATTTCGCGCACACATCCTTTATGCTCCAAAAAATTGCCTTTTGTGCATTTTGCCACCTCCCTCTCCACTACCCTTTCGCCCAATTGGGAGTGGGGGCTGGCAGTTTCTAGGAATAGGTTAGCGAGGGTTTTAAGAGCTGAAATTTAGCACACTGAAGCTCGCTGAGGAAATGTAAAAAATCTGAACCAGATCATTCGATAAAAATTGCAGGTAAGTAGTAGGTACCTACTAGAGAAACATTTTTTCGTTATTGGGAAAAAAGTTAACTTCATCAATGTGAAAATATGTGATATCCCCCTCCCCCCACTCCAAACCACTGTTGTTTAAATTTACCCACCAAGAAAACCTCTGCCGCAAAAAGAGTTTGACCTCCAAAATAGCATGCTCGGTGTTTGCACGTCTCGCTCTTGGATGTGCATATAGAAACCTTTTCCGTTGGAGATGTATGTAGGAACCTGTTCCTTTCACCCAAAACCATGCAATTTCTTTCAACCCTGTTTGGCCGCTGTTTTCGACTCTGGGGACCAAAGCTGCACGTAACCCCATGAACTATATTTTAGGTCATAACTCGTTAGTTTTAAAAAATAACTGTTTGAAACTTACCAGAAACTTTATTGGACAACATTACAATGCGGAACACAGCATGACGGTATACGAGTGACGAGCGAACTGGAACTGATTGGAACTGGTTTATAGCCTCATAAATATCAGCGTCTATGATACATCAGTGAATTAAGTTACGGATAGGCGAAATTAAAAGTAGAGCAGGGAACCAGTGGAAAACTGGTGAGTTAATGAAAAAAGTAAACAGCCATTTCAGACTTGGGGCTTAACGGCCAATTGCCTTACCGGCGTTGCGGACGTGATCGGCTGTCCTCTCAGCAGGATCAGAATTTGATCTGATGCTTTCGCTCCTGGCTACCCATTGCTTCACCCAGTGGCGTAGCCCGTGGGTGTGGGGGGGGGGGGGTGTTAGTGGGGGTCACAACCCCCCCCCCCCACCATTTGCTCGAAAACTTTATCACAAATTAAACCTAAATCTTAGGAATGATAACAATCACAAAAGTAACAAACAAATACAACAAAAACAGGTTAACCGGTAAATCAAACATGATTAAACAGTTAAATAATATTACATTTATTTGACCCACTCTTTTTGACAAAAATGCTTATCGAAATAGTCCCTCACTGTTACCATCCCACACTTCAGGTGAATAATATTGATTTTAGCCCTTAATACGATTGCTGACACCCAAAAATCCTAATTAAACCCCTATTCTGTGTGAAAAGTAACTGAAATGGTATTTTTCTGTCTTCACTCATCCTTCCATGCCACTTTCAGTGATTCCATTTATCAGTTATAGCCGTTTTCACCAATTTTTGGCTCCTAAAAATTCAAATTTGACCCCTTCGAATTTTTGAAAATTGCTCATCCTTTTGTTTGGCAATAAGAACATTTTGGCGAAATTTGCAATTTTTATCACGTACCCAAGGTCAGATATCGTCTGGAGTGACGCTTAAATAAATATAACAATATAATATAATATACGTGTACAGTTTTGTGAATATCTAGGGATGAAATCAGGATTCTCTGAAACAGATTTGCCTATAAAATAATTTCAAAAACATATTATGTTCTGAACATTTTGGACCCATTGCAATAGCCTCATTTACCATGAAAATTCGCGAACCTTGTTGCCAAATAAATGTTTTATTTCATCAGTTTATCTTGCCCGTAACATTTAGTGCTTTGTTAAATTTCATTTAAATCCAGCTTTTTTTGTAATACCAAGCCTTATTAGCGAACTTTCAAAGAAAACGAAGCTATTGCAATGGGTAACATTTTCAGAACATGAATTGTTGAAATGTTTGTATAGGAAAATCCTATACAACTTCAGCTCATCCCTAGATTTTAGCAAAAATTTATATATTATTAGGTATGTATATTTATGTGCCACTCCTGATGATATCTGTCCTTGGGTACATGATATAAACTCCAAATTAAAAATCCAAATCCAGATTAAAAATTCCAAACGTTTGTATTGCCAAACAAAAAGATGAGTTCGAAAATTAGCAATCTTCAAAAATTGTAAGGGGTCGAACTGGAATTTTTAGGGGTCAAAAGTCGGTAAAAACGGCTAAAATTGCAATATAAAATAACTGGAAGTGGTTTGGAAGGGTGAGTAAAGACAGAAACATACCATTTCAGTTGTTTTTCTCACATAATAGGGGTGAGATTTTGATTTTTGGGGGTACAAATTGGTAATAATGGCTAAAAATCAATATTAATTCACCTGGCGTTGTGTGGGATGATTAATCACGACGGAGGGACTATCTCGATGATAAACCAATTTTTCTCAAAAACAAGTGGGTCAAATTTGACTTTATTCGGGTTAAAAATCGGTAAAAATGGCTAAAACCACGAACAATTATATAATTTTAAGAAAAGTGGTATGGTTTCCCGCTATATCATCATTTTACACAACAGCAGGAATATTTCTTTGAAGATTCGCTCTTATAGCCATACTAGATGACAGGAACTTTTTTCTATTTCCGATATCCCCCCATTCAACAATCCTGGCTACGCCACTGGCTTCACCGTCCTGGGTTGTGACGAGGCGCGATGAGATTCGAAGGGGCGGACCGCAGTCGATCCAAGTCTCAATCCCAACCACCAAGTGATGGAACCCGGCCGCCGGCTCCCACGGGTTAGTTCATGAATTTCCCTACCTATATCGTTTTAACTAATCCACCTAGAATGCCTTCTTTCCTTGGACTCGAAAGGTATCTCATAAGAGGAAATCAGTTCTCAAAAAACTGCATGGTTTCAATTGCGCTTTTTTATTTAACTATTTAAATTCATCAATTCAGTATTCGATTTTTTTTTATATTTAGATATGATCTTGAAAACGCAAACCATAACATCACGGAAGCAGTTGAATCTTTACATGGTTTATAACTGAAAATAACAAGTAACCTAGGTACCGAAAGAATCCAAATAGGTAGGTACAAAGGCATAATCATCTTACCTACCTCGTATCTGAAAAGATATAAATACCTACAGATTGGGGAAAAAGAGAACGAAGAATAGACTAGATGGAAACGAATAAATGTGAACACTCCACTTCAGAATCGGTTGCGTTTCTTTTGAAACGATGACAACGAACTCCGCAATCGAGGAAATTGCTTTACCAATTCAGCAGGGTTTTCTTCTTAACAAGGAAGGAAAAGAGAATCTCACTGGCTTGAGGCCAACGATTTCGTCAGGTCATTGAGAATCTTTACAAAGATGTACGTCACAAGACAAATCCCCTCCGTCCTGACAATGAAATCCGTGAAAAGAGTTGTCGGAAGCAGAGGATGGGAAGTAATCAAGAGACATAAAAGCTTTGGCGTGGCTTGGCCTGAATGGGCTCGGGTAGGATGTGGATTTAGTGACGAATGATTTTCATGCTTGTTTCATCGAAACAAAAAGAAAGGAGCAGAAAGAGGCGCTTTATACTTCGTTGTGATGACCACACCACCGTAAGAATGGAAGTTGGGCTTGAATATTAGCGTTGATTTAAAAGTCATGGCAGTTACAAAGTCGAATTTATGACACGATTGCTGTTTGAATCAGGTCACACAATGTGAGAATAGCTTTTATCAATTCAGACGATATTATTTTCCTATATCCCGCCTTGAGACCCCTCTTGGTGAATAAATGGTGAGAAATAATTTCGCGTGGTAATACGGCTCGAAATTTCTGAACCGAATATTGAATCATGATTCTTGATGATGATGGTGATCAATTAAAATACAACAGAAAATTGCGAGCTATCAGCGGAGAGCAAGTGATGACGATAGAATTATACAAGAATTTCGTCTGTCTCCATCTTCTGAAATTGATGGTGAAGAATGTGCCGATTCCATTGGTGGATCTGTTTCATTCTGAAATGAACGGCAACATAGAGATTTTACACAACGACTCTCTGATTATGATCCGAAATACAATCTCGAGCCAGAGGATGAGGATGATGACCAGGGCCTAGAAGAACCCTCCACTTCACCTCATAGTGATGAACGATTGTTACAGGCTGTGGGTCCTCAACCGTCTGATGAAGTGAGCTCTGGAAGTGGATCTCAAACAATAGACTTCCGAGCGAAAAAAATAGAGAGAGGCACTTCCGAAAAGATTCGCTAAAGAGGAAAACATAGCCACCGAAGGACACGTCTTCCTTCGAAATAGAAGTTTGGTAAACTCGAAGTGTTCTGAAGGAACGTGACAACTGTATGGAAAAACCAACCTGTAAATTCTCCAAATACCAAGACTCCAACCAAAAAACGCTGCATATTATTACACAACGGTTTATTATTTACCTGTGCAGGTGCCCCTTCTGCGTAGATCACTGTTTTCTGTGGTCAGTACCCTCGAGCTCCTTCCAGGAAAGCCCTAAATGGAGTACTGTTAAAGTTTCAGACGAATGCGCGGGATTCAATAGTTCACTTATTAATTATTTGTAGTTATTCGTGAGTCATAAGGAAAATAATAAACCGTTGTGTAATAATTTACCTGTATAGATGCCCCTTCTGCGTAGATAAACATGTAGTACAATAAACCGTTGTGTAATAAATTTACCGTTGTGTAATAATTTACCGTTATGTAATAATGTACCCGCATCCCGTCCTAAGGTACCTACCTCTTCAACGTCCATCTCGACGGCCACACCTGTGAGTGGAATTTTACCGTCGCCGACGTAGAGAAGCCAATCTTGGGGGCCGATTTTCTTTTATATTTTGGCCCCAAGTCGACATGAAGCATGCCCGCCTCATCGACCCTGCTTCCAAGAAACCAGTCACGCCCCCACCGACCGACCCCAAATTCACTGCTTTACTAGAGGCTTACCAACCTGAACCGCGGCCTACATCCCACCTCTCCAAGGTTCAGCACTTCATTGGCACGCCAATTTCCGCCAAAGCCCGAAGCCTTCACCCCCTCCAACTTTCGCAAGCGAAGGGGCTCTTTGAAAAGCTTATTGCTGACAAAATTATCCGCCCTTCCAACTCTCCGTGGGCCTCCCCCCTTCACATAGTTCAGAAACTCCATGTACGAATTTGACCCTACGGAGACTACCGACGACTCAACTTCCGTACGAGACCACATATGTACAATGTTCCCCACCTTGGAGACTTCTCCTCCAACCTCACCGGCGCCACCATCTTCCCCACCCTCGACATCTCCCAGGCCTTCCACCATATCGACATCCACCCCCCCCCCTGACATACCAAAAACCGCAACTGTCACCCCCTTGGGTCTGTTCGAATATCTCAAAATGGGCTTCGAGCTCCGTAACGCGGCACAAACATGGCAGAGATATATGGACTCTGACCCTCTGCTGTCTTCCATTCGTCTTCTGCTTACTCCACGATGTTTTAACAGCCTCCGCCACACCCCAACTAACAGCACTACCACCATATCCGCCAAGTTCTCGACATATTCTGCAGCGAGGGGCCGAGGGGCTGACGATCAACGAAGCAAAATGTGTTATCACCCAACCTTCAGTAAATGCCTAGGGCACCTCGTCACGTCGACCTGCATCCTTCCCCTCGCTGACAAAGTCAACTCACTCCGCCAACTCCCCCAACCACAAACCATCACCGAACTTGGGCGGTTTTTGGGCTTGTTAAACTTCAACCGTCGCCATAGCCGCCATTCCCCAGCCTTGTGACAGAGTGTAACAGTGGGGGGTGGACCCTCGAGAGTCCCCCTCCTAGACCAGCAAGATATCACTGGTTAAGAAGGGATATCGATTAGGCTTCCCCAAGCGATCCCGTCTCCACTGGAAGAAAAAATTTATCGAGAATAGCCCACACTGTTACACTCCTCCCCACATCACTTACTTCTGGGTAGCAGAAGTATGAGAGGGAAAAGGGGGAATGAAAAGTAGTATGAAGTTCTGGTTCAGGAAAAGACATCTGAACAACTTCAAGGTGACTAACCTCCATCGTAATGGACTACCAATGGACTACCTCAATAATATTTTACTGGTGGAGAACAAAGCTCCTACATACGAGTATTGGCGGATAATGTTGTCAGGGGTTGTTGTCCAGTGAATTGTGCTCATCTGGGCAACCTCTAGGTGATCAACGTCCATCGTTGGGATGGATCAACTATTGGGACTTGTCAACTGGGACATGGCATCAATCGGCTTCTAATGAGCTCAGTATATTTTAATTATACTGACACTCTGTGGGGGGGGGGGGGGGGGCAATGTATGTATTATCAAAGGGACAGGTTGTTAGTAAAGGAATCCTTCTGGGAAACCTTTGGGCTTATCCTTCTGGTAAGCCCACAAAAAGTGGATGGAGTATGGTGAAGTGCTTAGCGCATACTACCAAACCACGGTCTGCTACCATGTGATAGAGTGTAACAGTGGGGGGTGGACCCTCGAGAGTCCCCCTCCTAGACCAGCGAGATTATCACTGGTTAAGAGGGGATTGCGAGTAGGCTTCCCAAACCGATGCCGTCTCCACCGGCAGAAATAATGTATCGAGAACAGCCCACACTGTTACTTACACTCCTCCCCACGTGACGCAGTTCTGGGTAGCAGAAGTATGAGAGGGAAAAGGGGGAATGAAAAGTAGTATGAAGTTCTGGTTCAGAAAAAGACATCTGAACAACTTCAAGGTGACTAACCTCCATCGTAATGGTACTACCTCAATATCCCTTCTTGGAAATTTACAGTTTGTTGTGTAATATTTTACCGTTGTGTAATAATTTGCCGTTGTGTAATAATTTGCCATTGTGTAATAATTTACCCATAATTAATACTTCAACGAAAAAAAACAAACAAAAAAAAACGCAGAACAAACCACTCGACTTCATACAGCCATCCTTGATTATAATCAGATGCACCGTACTTATGATGTCCGGGCCTGATTTATACCGTTTGATTCACGATCGTGTTGACGAAGGTTTTTGGTGCTCATGAACGGCTGGACGTACGATGCTCCGGGTGGTCTCAAAAAATTGTTTAGCTCAAGACAAATTTAATAAAGTAAAAAAACCATACCCTTAAATCGAAAGTTCTCGAGATACGGCGTTCTGAAAATGTCAACCCCTATTTTGAACCCCTTAGAAATGACTGACAGTAACGCCGAGCTTCGAGGACCAACTAGCCCCCTAACGGAACCTATAACCCGGATTTCATCAATTTTGTTTCATGGTAACTAAGAAAAGTGGCCCTTACGGCGTACGGCGGCGGACAGACAGAAATATTTTTATTGCAGTTTTGGATTCTACATACCTACCTACCTTGAAACGTAAACCATCAAATTTTGAGGGGGGGTTAGAATTTTGGTTTATTATTTTCAATGATGAACCATTGGAATCAAGGAAGAAAAAGAAAATTCATACCCCCCTCAAAATTTGATAGTTTACGTTTCAAGGTAGTATGTAGAATCCAAAACTGCAATAAAAATATTTCCGTCTGTCCGCCGTACGCCATACGCCGTACGCCGTACGGGCCACTTTTCTTAGTTACCATGAAACAAAATTGATGAAATTCGGGTTATAGGTTCCGTTCGGGGTCTAGTTGGTCCTCGAAGCTCGACGTTACTGTCAGTCATCTCTAAGGTGTTCAAACTAGGGGTTGAAATATTAAGAACGCCGTACCTCGAAAACTTCCGAATGAAGGGTATGGTTCTTTTTACGTTACTAAATTTGTGTTGAGCTAAACAATTTTTCGAGACCACCAGGAGCATCGTACGTCATGCCTTCGTGAGCACCAAAAAGCTTCGTCAACAGGATCGTGAATCAAACGGAATAAATCCGGCCCGGATATCATAACTACGGAGCATCTGATTATAATCAAGGATGACTGTATGAAGTCGAGTTGTTTGTTCTGCGATATTATTTCATTTGACAAGTGATGGACTATTGTATTTTGTTAGTAGGTACTTCTGAAACTTGAACAAACGTTGAAGTATTATTGATGGATAAATTATTAAACAATGGCAAATTATTACACACCAGCAAATTATTACTCAACGGTGAATTATCACACAATGACAAATTATTACACAACGGTAAATTATTTCACAACGGCTCATCTACCCAGAAGGGGCTGGATTTTGTTGATAGGTACTATTACAACTTGAACCACTGTTGAAGTATTATTGATGGGTAAATTATTACACAATGACAAATTATTACACAACGGCAAATTATTACACAACGGTAAATTATTACACCACGGTAAATTATTTCACAACGGTAAATTATTATACAACGGCTCATCTACCAAGAAGGGGCTGGATTTTGTTGATAGGTACTTTTGCCACTTGAACAACCGTAGAAGTACTATTGATGGGAAAATTATTACACAACGGTTCATTATTCTATCTCCGTAGAAGGGGAACCTACACAGGTAAATTATTACACAATGGTTTAGGTAGGTACCTAGTAACGAGTACGTGGTTAGGTACTAACCTACGGAGGGTCCGCGATCTACATAATATGTGTAGAATATTTCATATTCTATATAGAAGGGTTATCTATACGGATACCTGTGATCTGTAACAGGAAGGTATTCTGTACAAAATAATAAACCGTTGTGCAGGGATTTGCAGCGTTTTTTTTTCTTTCTTTCATGTTCGATTCCAATTGTTCATTATTGAAAATATAAACCAAAATTTCTGTCTGTCCGCCGTACGCCGCGCCGTACCTACTGGCCACATTTCTTAGTTACCATGAAACAAAATTGTTGAAATTCTGGTTATAGGTTCCGTTCGGGGTCTAGTTGGTCCTCGAAGCTCGGAGTTACTGTCAGTCATTTCTAGGGGGTTCAAAATAGTGGTTGAAATTTTCAGAACGCCGTATCTCGAAAACTTTCGATTGAAGGGTATGGTTTTTTTTTTCTTTATTAAATTTTTCTTGAGCTAAACAATTTTTTGAGACCACCCTGACCATTCCAGCCGTTTGTGTGCACCAAAAAGCTTCGTCAACACGATCGTGAATCAAACGGTATAAATCCGGCCCAGATAATCATCACTAGGGAGCACCTGATTATAATCAAGGATGGCTGTATGAAGTCGAGTAAACTAAACCACCTACACCACTGTAAATTATTTCATAACGGTAAATGATTTCACAACGGTAAATTATTACACAACGGTTCATCAACCAAGACGAGGCTGGATTTTGTCGATCGGTACTTTTCCATCTTGAACAACCGTTGAAGCATCATTGGTGGGTAAGTTATTACACAACGGTTCATTATACTTGACCACGAGGGTAGGTATTGACCACAGAAAACAGTGATCTACGCAGAAGGGGCTTCGGAACTTCATTATTTGCGTTTCTTTTTGCCGTTTCAGTTACTGCTTGTCATCGACTGAATTATTTTAGCAACATTTAATTCTTGATTTAGATAGGTAGGTACCTAGTAACGATTACGGGGTGAGGTAATATCCTACGGAGGATCTGCGATCTACATAATATGTATAGAATAGTACATATTATTGTATTGTATAGACGGGTTATCTATACAGAGAGCTATGATCTGTAACAGAAGGGTATTCTGTAGAAAATAATAAATCTTTGAGCAGGGATTTGCAACGTTTTTTGCTGAGCAATTACATAGATGTATTATAATTCGCAGAACAATGAACAAAAAAATAATAATGACTGTATGATCACTCATGTGGGCGAAGCATTATTGGTTCAGAGCCCAACTGAGAACGAACGGTTGGACGTAAAATGCTCCACGTGGTCCCCAAATTTCAACTCATTTGGACCAGTGTCTAAAAAGGCGATTTAAAGGTAATGGGCTGAAACAGAGGTGAATAGACATAGAAAACTGTGTGGCACAAAGTGATAGACTTTGCGGTGATCAACCAACACGCTTGTTAAATGAGCGTTTAATTGAACGAAGATCACGGCAAAACGCCTAATTAATACCGTGGCCCAAACAGAGCCGTATAAAACCTAAGTTTAAAAAAACAGGGCATATGTTTCCAAAACATTACGTTTTATATGGAGGAGATTAAGGCGATCAGTGAAAGAAGATTAGACTTCGTTAAGAATAATCCAGAGTGAGAAATCAAGAGGCATCTACGAAGAACAAAGCCCTTATTAGGATTCACGCCGTGAACGAGCCCAGCAAAAGTAAGCGAGCTCGTTTGGTAACGATGACATTACTGAACCCGGGTTTTTTCCTAGAAACCCAACAGATGAAGGTGAAATAATGTGGGTTTGGTTACGAAACCTTCAAATCGGATGGATATTTCCGGATATAAAGGACTGCGTGCACTTTTCGACCGTGACCGACATCATTTCAAGGAAAACCCTAAAAAGTACTCTTTTGCGAATGCTCGAATCGACCGATCAAGATTTGATGTAAAAATCTGAGAGGTTGTTAGACCACTAATCTAAGCGAAAGGGTGATCTATTGGTACTTCCCAATGAACTGTTAGGTACTTATTTCTGTTGATTAGTTTGAATACTGAACCTTCGGAATCAGGCATAAAACTATTTCTTCCAACAGCCCTCAAAATTTGATGGTTTCAGTTTCGAGGTACGTTGAATCCGAAGACGGTACAGAAAAAATCGCTGTCCATCCGCCGTACGCCGCATTTCGCACTTTTATATTTAACATGGACCAGAATTAACGAAGTTTGGTTCGTAGGCCCCCTGTGGTGACTAGCTGGTCCGCGAAACTGGGCGAGTCAACTCTAATTGGTGAAAAATAGAGGTTGCGATTTTCAGAACGCCGTAGCTCGAAAACTTTCGATAGAAGGGTAAGGTTTTTTAAACGTTTTTAAATTGATCTTGAACTAAAGAATTTACTGATACCACCGGGGGCATTGTATGACCAGCCATACGTTTGAACCGAAAAGCTTCCTCCACAATGATCGTGAGAAACGGTACAAATCCGGCCCAGATATCAATGCACGGATGGCTGTATGAAGTCGACATGGTTGTTCTGTAATATTATTTCATTTGAAGAATGATGGCTGTTTCGGATTTTGTTGATAGATATTTTCGTAACTTGAACAAACGTTATTATTCATGAATTTTGAATAATATTAATGGTTGTGGAACTGTAATTCCCGGGCCGGCTCCAATACCCGATTTAGGGCTTTCCTAGGGGGAGCTCGAGGGTATTGTCCACAGAAAACAGTGATCTACGCAGAAAGGCAACTATGCAGGTAAGTAATAAACCTTTGTGCAACAATTCGCAGCTTTTTAATCAATTCATGGATTCTAGGTACCTTGAAATGGAAACCATTGAATTTTGAGGGGGGTTACAATTTCCTTTTCATGCTGGATTCCAAAGGTTTTTAATTGAAAATAATAAGCCACAATGTTAAATCCCCCCCCCCCCCCCCCCCCCAAATGATGGTTTCCGTTTCAAGGTATTTAGAATCCCAAAATAGAATGAAACAATTTCTGTCCGGCCGCCGCACGCACTACGCGTCTAGTTGGTCCGCAAAGCTCGGCATTACTGTCAGTAATCTCTTGGGGGTGAAAAATAGGTTCACATTTTCAGAACGGCATGGCTCGAAAACTCCTTTTTTGCGTTTAGGTTTATTAGATTCCATAATGAACCTTTAGAATCGAGCATGAAAAAAAAAATATATAAAAAATAAAAATACCCCCCCCCCCCCTACAATCAAAACTTGATGGGTTCCGTTTCAAGGTACCTACGTAGAATCCGAAAATGCAATAAAAAACGCTGCAATTAGTCCACAACTACTGTTTATTACTTACCTGTATAGATGCCCCTTCTGCGTAAACCACTGATTTCTATGGTCAATAACCTCGAGCTCCCCCCCCCCCCCCCACAGCAAAGCCCCAGAGGGCGTACTGGAGCCGGTCCGGGTAGTTTCATACAAACGCGAGGGATTCAATGGTATAACCATAAATTATTTGCAGTTATTCATGAAGCATAAGGTAAAACATGAACCGTTGTTTAATAATTACCAGAATAGATGCCGCTTCTGCGTAGATAGTATAATGAACCGTTGTGTAATAATTTACTGTTGTGTAATAATTTGCCGTTGTGTAATAAATTAAGTTGTTTAATAATTTACCGTTGTGTAATAATTAATCCAATATTACTTCAACGTTTGTTCAAGTTGCAATAACACCGATCAACAAAATCCAAAAGATCCATCGTTTTTCAAATGAAATAATATCACAGAACAACAACTCGGCTTCATACAGCCATCCGTGATTATGATCAGGTGATAGTCCAGGAGCCAGCCCAGAAAAGTGGTAGTAAAACCTGGAGAATTTCGGACTATAGAAGTTCATAGGGCATAGGTTGGTGGATCCTTTAGCGGCCGTCTGCCACCTCATAGCCGGGGGGTGTAGATATGGTGACCATTTGAAATTGCGAAAATTCGTCAAAATTGCAAGTATTTACGGAGAGCTGAAACTTAGATAGGATGTACTACACGATGCGAGTAAAACGAAAAACGATGCACCGGGGGGAATGCACTGGCAGACGGCACTCGAAAAGTTGTACTTTTTGCGCAGAAAATGAAACTGTTTGCGGACTTTTGAAATTTCGGCCATTGAAAGTCATCGACATGGAGATACAAATAAACCTAGTCTGCCGGCAGTAGTCCGGTGGGAAGGACTGGCAGACGGCACTTGAAAATTTGTACTTTTTGTACAGAAATCTGAACTATTTGCGGACTTTTGAAATTTCGGCATTTGAAACTACTTACCATGAACAGACAAATAAACCTAGTCTGCCGGCAACAGTCCGGGGGGAAGTACTGGCAGACGGCACTTAAAAATGTGTACTTTTCATACAGAAAATTGAACTATTTGCGGACTTTTGATATTTCGGCATTTGAAACTACTTACCATGAACAGACAAATAAACCTAGTCTGCCGGCAACAGTCCGGGGGGAAGTACTGGCAGACGGCGCTTAAAAATGTGTACTTTTTATACAGAAAATTGAACTATTTGCGGACTTTCGAAATTTCGGCAATTGAAACTGCTTACCATAACCAGGCAAATAAACCTAGTCTGCCGGCAACAGTCCGGTGGGAAGTGCCGGCAGACGGCACTTGAAAATTGGTACTTCGTTCCAAAAATTAAGTAACATTTTATAATCGTCGCTATATACTTCGCAATTTACAGCTACCTACGATAAAATGATCTGCCCTCCACAATTACCTACCTTTTATGTCGTCTGAAACCTATTCCCAGTTCTAATTCCTACTCTCTCAGCAAGTGAACCCACAATTTACGTAGTATATATTCGTAAACAGTATAGGCCTATAATATAGGCAATAATCTTTTTTTGTTCAGTGTATACACAGTAATAAAATTCTTCAATAACAAAAATAATCAGTAACCCCATCATATATTTTTTTTAACCAGGTCAGGGTTGATCCACAATAATCTTCAATAACTGGGAACTCAACAGTACGAAAAGGGATAGAAATTTAATCATGTTTTCTATGACAATATCTTTGATATCATAACATATAACGCAGGAAACATATCTTTAGGACCCAGATGAAACGTTGACCAAAAGTAGTCCATAGCATTGAAGGATTCAATATTATTTTTTATAGGGAAGAGGGCTGAGGTATAATCACCCCCCCCCCCCCCCCCCCCTAAGCGCGTGAAGGAAAGGGAGAGCTGTACACATATCGGGCTCCAACTTCGCCACGATTCTTCGTATATCAATAAATCTATGGTCATTCCTTGCCAGTGTCCCTGTCTCGAGCCAAACTCTCACATTGTTATGGATGCGATGAATTTTTCCAATAACTATTATGAGCACATCTGTATCACAACTTCTTATGACGACATTCGAGGCCTCTTTGAACGCAGTCAAAAGGTGTACCATCCTGGAGTCAGCTTCTACGTGCCCACTTTTCAAACTGGATTCTACACGGACAGTAACTATATCCCCAGTCAACGAATAAAAAAAGCAGCAGGTTTCTTCTCTATTCGCGTGAAGCGCAAATTGCTTGAAAAATGCGGCATATTTTTCAGAGACCCATTCGTTGATAAGAAAATTTAGCAGACATTCCTTGAACGGGATACTCCTTAATGCTTTGATGATATCTATCGAATCTTTTGGTCTGGCTTGCTCACGTGGTACGTTATGTCGGAACCACCTACACTTCTTGAATCTCTTTCGAGGTCTTCAATGGATGGTGAAATATATCGATCGAAAATAAGATGGATCCGGAAACATTTAGTGGCGCTGATCTTTTTTAAAATGGCTTTTGCAATGCCTTCATACGTTGTAGGAAGGGTGTTACCCAATTGGTGCAATAAATGGAAACCGTCTATTATTAGCACATCAGTGGTAGTAGGTGCTTTATGGGAAGTAAGCCCTTCCAAATATTTCAACAGCACACTTTTTTGGGTTTTCAAAAGCGTTCCTTCGTGATGGCCTAAAGAAAGAGGAACGGGGGTTAAAGGAAACTTCAGCACAGACTCCATGTCAATGTTGTTTCTAAGGGACACAGTAAGGAGACGTCCAAATAAATTCCTCTCCATCTTCAAGGATTGAGTCTTTTCAGCTTTTTGATTTTTCAAGATTTTACAAGGCCATTCCTCGAAATCAGGTTCTTAACTTCCTAGCTGACCGCCCTGGACTAACAATCAAAAAAGCTGAAAAGACTCAATCCTTGAAGATGGAGAGGAATTTATTTGGACGTCTCCTTACTGTGTCCCTTAGAAACAACATTGACATGGAGTCTGTGCTGAAGTTTCCTTTAACCCCCGTTCCTCTTTCTTTAGGCCATCACGAAGGAACGCTTTTGAAAACCCAAAAAAGTGTGCTGTTGAAATATTTGGAAGGGCTTACTTCCCATAAAGCACCTACTACCACTGATGTGCTAATAATAGACGGTTTCCATTTATTGCACCAATTGGGTAACACCCTTCCTACAACGTATGAAGGCATTGCAAAAGCCATTTTAAAAAAGATCAGCGCCACTAAATGTTTCCGGATCCATCTTATTTTCGATCGATATATTTCACCATCCATTGAAGACCTCGAAAGAGATTCAAGAAGTGTAGGTGGTTCCGACATTACGTACCACGTGAGCAAGCCAGACCAAAAGATTCGATAGATATCATCAAAGCATTAAGGAGTATCCCGTTCAAGGAATGTCTGCTAAATTTTCTTATCAACGAATGGGTCTCTGAAAAATATGCCGCATGTTTCAAGCAATTTGCGCTTCACGCGAATAGAGAAGAAACCTGCTGCTTTTTTTATTCGTTGACTGGGGATATAGTTACTGTCCGTGTAGAATCCAGTTTGAAAAGTGGGCACGTAGAAGCTGACTCCAGGATGGTACACCTTTTGACTGCGTTCAAAGAGGCCTCGAATGTCGTCATAAGAAGTTGTGATACAGATGTGCTCATAATAGTTATTGGAAAAATTCATCGCATCCATAACAATGTGAGAGTTTGGCTCGAGACAGGGACACTGGCAAGGAATGACCATAGATTTATTGATATACGAAGAATCGTGGCGAAGTTGGAGCCCGATATGTGTACAGCTCTCCCTTTCCTTCACGCGCTTATGGGGGGGGGGGGGGGATTATACCTCAGCCTTCTTCCCTATTGGAAAGAAGAAACCTTTTAATATCGTACAACTTCAGGAAGACTCAAAGTGTACTTTGGCAGCGTTCAGCAATAATCACACTCTTATCTTCTTCGGAATTCCGAAACGCAAAGCAAACGCAAGAAGGCTTTATTTCAGCATGTACTGAGGGAGAAGTACGGTTCATTGATGTGGGCTAATTTACAACTGCCAGATCCTCCTAAAATTAAAGCTGATGAGTTTGGATGGATAGAAGTGAATGGATCGTATGTCGTTAAATGGTTTGAGGGCTCTGCACTTCCAGAAAAGCTGGAAGATATTGTCGTAGAGGAACACATTCCAGAAGATGATGAGGATAATGACTGACACCAGCGATGAGGACGACGACGTCGATTGAAATTATATAATGATTTTCTCGAGTTTGTTCATTACTACCTACTTTTTCCTGTTATTCTTCTTTTAATGATTTTAAAAAAATACTACCTTCGTTTTATAATTATTATTGTAAAGTAGTTTTTCCGTACGTTAGATAGCCTATCCCAATTTCATTTCAGACGTGTGTAAATTCAAGTTTCAATTTGTAACTACGATCTTTATTCAGAAACTTTTCTTGAGGCCTTTATTGTGAAAAAATAATATTGAATCCTTCAATGCTATGGACTACTTTTGGTCAACGTTTCATCTGGGTCCTAAAGATATGTTTCCTGCGTTATATGTTATGATATCAAAGATATTGTCATAGAAAACATGATTAAATTTCTATCCCTTTTCGTACTGTTGAGTTCCCAGTTATTGAAGATTATTGTGGATCAACCCTGACCTGGTTTAAAAAAAAAATATGATGGGGTTACTGATTATTTTTGTTATTGAAGAATTTTATTACTGTCACTGCACAAAAAAAGATTATTGCCTATATTATAGGCCTATACTGTTTACGAATATATACTACGTAAATTGTCGGTTCACTTGCTGAGAGAGTAGGAATTAGAACTGGGAATAGGTTTCAGACGACATAAAAGGTAGGTAATTGTGGAGGGCAGATCATTTTATCGTAGGTAGCTGTAAATTGCGAAGTATATAGCGACAATTATAAAATGTTACTTAATTTTTGGAACGAAGTACCAATTTTCAAGTGCCGTCTGCCGGCACTTCCCACCGGACTGTTGCCGGCAGACTAGGTTTATTTGCCTGGTTATGGTAAGCAGTTTCAATTGCCGAAATTTCGAAAGTCCGCAAATAGTTCAATTTTCTGTATAAAAAGTACACATTTTTAAGTGCCGTCTGCCAGTACTTCCCCCCGGACTGTTGCCGGCAGACTAGGTTTATTTGCCTGGTTATGGTAAGCAGTTTCAATTGCCGAAATTTCGAAAGTCCGCAAATAGTTCAATTTTCTGTATAAAAAGTACACATTTTTAAGCGCCGTCTGCCAGTACTTCCCCCCGGACTGTTGCCGGCAGACTAGGTTTATTTGTCTGTTCATGGTAAGTAGTTTCAAATGCCGAAATATCAAAAGTCCGCAAATAGTTCAATTTTCTGTATGAAAAGTACACATTTTTAAGTGCCGTCTGCCAGTACTTCCCCCCGGACTGTTGCCGGCAGACTAGGTTTATTTGTCTGTTCATGGTAAGTAGTTTCAAATGCCGAAATTTCAAAAGTCCGCAAGTTCAGATTTCTGTACAAAAAGTACAAATTTTCAAGTGCCGTCTGCCAGTCCTTCCCACCGGACTACTGCCGGCAGACTAGGTTTATTTGTATCTCCATGTCGATGACTTTCAATGGCCGAAATTTCAAAAGTCCGCAAACAGTTTCATTTTCTGCGCAAAAAGTACAACTTTTCGAGTGCCGTCTGCCAGTGCATTCCCCCCGGGTATGAAGCGGCAGACATCGTTTTTCGTTTTACTCGCATCGTGTAGTACATCCTATCTAAGTTTCAGCTCTCCGTAAATACTTGCAATTTTGACGAATTTTCGCAATTTCAAATGGTCACCATATCTACACCCCCCGGCTATGAGGTGGCAGACGGCCGCTAAAGGATCCACCAACCTATGCCCTATGAACTTCTATAGTCCGAAATTCTCCAGGTTTTACTACCACTTTTCTGGGCTGGCTCCTGGACTATGATCCCTGGCAATGATATAGCTGGGCCGGATTCATACCGTTTGATTCACGATCGTGTTGACGAAGCTTTTTCGTGCACACGAACGGTTGTATGTACAATGCTCCGGGGGTTCTCAAAAAATTCTTACGTTCAAATCAATTTAAAAACGATTAAAAAAACCGTACCGTTCTGTTCAAAGTTTCTATTCAAAGTTTTCCGTACCCTTCTGAAAGTTTCTACCCCTATTTTTCATCGCTCATAAATCCGGCCCATATATATCATTGCCAGGGAACACCTGATTATAAAGAAGGTTGGCTGTAAGAAGTCAAGGTGGTTATTTTATGGTAATTATTTCATTTGAATAATGACCCCCCCTCCCCCAGTTAATTATTTCTTTTGGATTTTATTGATAGATACTTTCGTAACTTGAACAAACGGTCCATGAATTAAGTACAATAAATAATTAATTACAGAATCATTGAATCATGCGCATATTTGTGAAACTATACTTCCCGGGCCGGCTCCAATACTCGATTTAGGGCTTCCTTTGTGGGGAGTTCGTGGGTAAGTATTGACCACAGAAACAAGTAATCTACAGTAATCGCAGTAAACTATCTACAGTGAATAGTAATCGCAGAAGGGGCATCGATACGTACAGGTAAATTATTGACCATTGTGTAATAATTTGCAGCGTTTTTTCGTTTTATGATCCGGCCGTTGAAGGACTAGCTAACTGTAGATCTCACTAGCATGCTGGTTACCTACATTGAGGTCTAAACATAGATGGACCATGTAATAATATCTTTGACGTTTGACTTTTGTATACGACGTTAAATAGCAGCAATTTAGATTTCAGAACAATATAGGTACTGAGAGTTTGTAGGGAGAAAAACTAAGTCGGCTGCATGTCGAGAGTAGCAAGCGCCTCAAAACCACCCTCTGGCAGTAAATCTTGCAGAAGAGAAATGGTGCCCACAAATCACGGGGATCTGTGACATGAACAAAGACTGTGTATTCGGCCTGCGAACAACCTTTCAATTTTTCTCTTTTAGTGAATTTATATTCTTTTTAGCGAAGGGTGGAGACACGAGGAGTAAGGAAAGGTGGTATGAAACGACACAATGAACAAAAATGCGGCAAATTCTTCCGCAAAGTATTATAACTTTCTTTAAAGATAATCAATGCTCCTGCTAAAGCATTTTATTGTAGGCAGTACCCATGTAACTGCTAAGCATGACTGCTGAGCTGATACAATGTTGGTAGGAGCGGTTTGGTCCTACTTTCCCGAAGCGTTTTCCTATTTTGACATCACTGCGGGAATGAGCAGGTCGAAAATGAATATGGGAAATACGTGGAAACACCATTTTCGAGAAATTTTCGAATGAGCCGTTTTACCATAATTAAGGCAGCATTGCAGTAGCTTGTTTTCATGAAAAATTTGCTGAATAGGGGGGAGAAATTAACGGGATGACGTCATTATTGAAATACCTTACCCATGCTCTGGAGGAACTCACAGCTCCTAACCGGGGTCATAGATCTTTCTTCCATCCGTTTTTCGGTCATACGACGGTTAAGCAGGGCTGAAACGATCCGTAAATATTCGAAAATGCTGACTCACTGTGTTTGTAACATCACTCAGTTTTTTTTTTAACAATCACGCAGTCCCGCGCGTGGTTTTTCATGAAGCACACTACGTTATTGACAACTTACCAAGTGTGCTGAAGTTGTACCAAAGCCGGTGCTGACTTCTGATGGTATACCTACCTGTTTACTCACACAACTTTTCTGTTACTTAAAATTCTAAACTTTTACGCCTGAGTTCGAGCAAGTGTGTCTTGCGTAGTGCTGTCTACATCTATAGTATGAAGATTTCCAAGTGGATAATACATCCGTGTACAACGATCATCAAGATAATCGCGAATAACGATGATTGCCTATCACTTCGCTTCCTTCCGATTTGTGATTTCTCTCATTATTACTCCATTCCACCATTCATAATGAGAATGAGCGGTCGGACCTGGAACGTTTAATTATTTCGAGTGGAACGCGCTCGAAGAACCCTTCCGTTTCGGACGAGCTTTATAATTAATGCTCGCGAAGCAGTGAAATTCGTGAGGTTGCCATTTTCATAAGCGGGTGACAGCTATGCCCGATTGATCGGCTCATGACATCAGTTATAACGATATAATGCCATCAGAGCTGGAACGGGAAATAGGTCATGGATGTGAATAGCTTTGCCCTCTCGACAGCCTTGATTTGAGCCACTTGGCTAAGGAGGTAGGATTGATTGAAAAGTTGGTCAGTTTCATGGTGGTGCAAAACATCAGTGACCGGATAGAATGGGGTCGCCTCATTATTAATTTATTTCGAGAGCGTACGATTGAGCGACCGGTCCTGTTAGCATAATGAACGCTCAATCACAGCTTAGTTGCATAACATTTCATCGTTTTCATGGATTCAACTATTATTGCAGTGCAGAAACCGCCATGACAATATCCCCATTTGTTGGGAAGGATTCATGGAAAAGAGATTGTTGTGGTTTGAAATATGATGAGACGGGATGGTGAGGCATAGATAGTGCCAAGTGGATAGACCAGTCTGGGATCTTTTAGGAGATGCCCAGTGGATAGAACAGTCTGGGATCTTTAAGGAGGTGCCCAGTGGATAGACCAGTCTGGGATCTTTTAGGATGTGCCCAGTGGATAGACCAGTCTGGGATCTTTTAGGAGATGCCCAGTGGATAGACCAGTCCGGGATCTTTTATGAGATGCCCAGTGGATAGACCAGTCTGGGATCTTTTAGGAGGTGCCCAGTGGATAGAACAGTCTGGGATCTTTTGGTGTGCCCAGTGGATATACCAGTCTGGGATCTTTTGAGGAGAAGAGGAGTGAGGCAGAGAGTGAGAGAGATAAGTCAGCGACTTAAGGAGAGCGTAGAATTTAAATATCGAGAGGGGGGGTGGGGGGTTGCGGAGGTGGGATATGATTACCTATATGATAAAATAATTATTATTATCAGGTTTTTTTTTAATCCCATGCTTGTTTGCGAAGGTTCATTATTGAAAATAATAAACCGAAATTCAGGCAGTGGGGTGTTCTGAAACCCAATGTGAGTGGTGCACGGGCCATTTAAATAGTTATTAAAAACAATCAGCTCGCTACTTGCAAATGTCGCTTTGTTGAAAATGTGTTCTCAACCGCTTATTCGAATAGCGTTTATTGAAAGCATTTGTTATATTATAATCGACATGGGGGTATAGACATTACGTACTTTCATGCTGAATGTAATGAGGAACCTTCTTATCGAGGGAATAAACCGTAACTTTTAAACTTCATACGATGGTTGCGAGAAAGATTTAGTGGAAACTACGCCAAGTTCTGCTCATTATAGGTAGTTGAATTATCACCATCCCTGACCATCTGTGAAGTTTTCTAAATAAAAGTTGTGGCACTAATGCCCCGCGATGTGATGTATAGTTTCTTTTAAGAGCATCCCTGCCGTCCTTCCGACGACCAAAAGTAAGGGTTGTTGCCACGCAACGCCTTCTCCTGTTACAAATTGTTATTTACGCTCATAATTATACTCCTAAATGGTTTAGAGGAGGCCCCTAAATGGAGAACTCCATTCCAGTAATACGTTTACTACATTAGTTGGTCCGACACGTGTCTATTCAAACGGAATTTCCTTTCCCGGTGAGTAATGAGGTGTCCCAAGTAGTGGCTCTTCGTCATGAGTGTGACAGTGGGCTGTCCATCACTACGCACACAGAGTATGGATCGCTATTTTTACAAACGTCGATATAGGTGCGTCATCGATCTTTATCGCGAAGTACCTACCTGCCTGCAATAATCTTTTTTAATTTTTAATTTCTACTTTTAATCACCTCCTTTCATTGGGAGAGTACCCCAGTAGTAATAAACTCGATTTCATAAACCATAAGTGATAGGTACCAATGTTCAGCTGTTTCCTATCAGATGATAGCTGCTTTGATGAAGTCAATTAAAGTAAATGAGAGTGAGTCAAGTGAATTATAAATTATTATTTGTTTTTCGGGTCACACATGGGACCCCTATTGTGAACCAGCGGCTGGTCGTTCAATGTTCCGGATGAATGTATCACAAAACTTACCTGCATAGGTACGAACAATAGGTACAAGCTGCTCATTTTAAGATATCGTAATTTTGTTATTTTTAAAAGAACATAAGAAATAAATTAATAAAGTTGATGAATTGCCTGAATATAATAAATAAAGATAAATTAATTAATTAATTAAGAAATAACAAACCAAAGTTGAAGAGATCATTCAGGATTGATCGCATATGTATTTTGACGAATCATAGGAGTTCTGAAAGAATTGTCGAGAACCTCTCAACAGACTAGGTCATTCATTACTTGTGACTTCCAGCGTTCGTCGACCATGGAATGTTCCACGGTGATAATGATGGTTTTAGGCTTATGAGAACTTACTTCCATTGACGATGATGCGAAATGATAAAGATGCTCCTAAGTAGCTAATATGGCGGCAAATGTTTCCACTGTTCTCTACCACACCAGGAGAAACCAATACAAATTGTGCTTTTCTTCTGGTGCATATCAAAGCACACGACCTCACATCTAATTAATGCTCCCAGAATTAGTTGCCTTAACAGTAACTTGTACCTACCTGCATGCTTGACGTAGAAATATTGGCAGGATGACGTGTCTGTCAAAACGGTGCATCCCCTTCCCTGCAGTATTCAGGAAAGAACCATAATAGAATTTTAACACATTACCATGGTACCAACATTCTATTTCTAACAATTAAATGAATACAATAATTCATATTTGCTAAGACTGATAAGGTGTTGTCGTAGACGGAAATAAACCGAGAAATTCAAACAAATATGCAATAATCAAAACCCACCTTACTACTCATAATAAACTAAAATGGTATTAATGTATAGCAGGTATATAAAACCTTAGGCCCAGCATGAAACTCAACTTGAAAGGCGAGCACTGCATATATGTAAATATACAAGCAGATGCGGATCTGCTATGGCAAAGCTTGTCGGAAGGACACGTTGCTCATCAAGACAGGCCCGCCTTTTCCGTGTTACATACCGACCCAGTCTTTCTGTTTGTAGCAACTTCTTGAAATCTATTCGATTTCATCGTGAGAGGACCGGCGGTTAGCCGGCAATGATGAGCGGGGTAAATTAATTTGTATTAGACATATATCTACACATGCCAGGACTGGAATATTTTTCAGAGGATGTTTCACGTAGATATTAGGTATTTCGACACGCATTTACCTACTTAATCTGTATACCTACTCATTTTAGTAGTAGTGCTCGGGACTGTTCGTAAGACTTGATGATCCACCCAGGTGAATAATTTTGTAACATTCTCAACTATAATATGGCGTAGGTACCTACTCCTCATGCATGCCACTCCGCTTTCATTCAGCCCCACGCCACGATGTCAGTGGATGTTAGTGCGTCCCAACGCCGAAATTTATGATGAAGTCGACGCCGAAATTATTACGAAGCATTAGTAGGGTTTGAATAATCAAGCCGAAGGCTTAAGAGAGATAACAGCACCAAATTTGACCGTCATCTTGGTTTATTATTTTTTTGTAGTAAACCTTTGGAATCGACCGAGAAATGTGACTATCTCCTCCTCAACCCCTCAATTTTTATTGGTTCATCTTTCAAGATATAAGGAAACTATGTTTAAAAAAAGGCGTATTATCCCCCCCCCCCCCCCAACATCTTTAATAATGAACCTTCGGAATCGAACATTTAAAAAAAATTCGAGGTAAGTAAAGTCCGATAATAGAATACAACATTTATGTCCGTCCGCCGTATGCTTAGCTACCAAGGACGTTAGAGAGCGTAAATCTGGTGGCATTTTATTCGTGTCTGTTTGGGTGTTTGCATGTGTGTGTACGCGCGAGGTTGGGTAGGTTCCTCGGGGGAGCACGAGGGCAGGTATTGACCACAGAAAACAGTGGTCTACGCAGAAGGGGTTTCCTACAGGAGAAAAAGGAACCTTATCTAATAATTTGCAGCATTTCACATCCCGTGTAAATAGTAACCGATAAAGACATTTGAAGGGCCTGCTGTATGCTTTTTTTGACGCAGATTTCGATCAAAATATTTTCAATCCCTCACAAAATCGTCTATATTTCCCACGAGAAACTTGATGGCTGATTTTGAAATTAATCAGTTACATGAGATTCAATAAGCCATCATTTGAAAACTACCAATTTGAAAGTTTTTTCTTTTTTGCCTGTTCTCTGTTCCCTCACAGTCGGTTCGAGAAGAAAGCTGCAGATTAGTTCACAACGGTGTATTATTTTCCCGTATCTTGATGCCCCTTCAGCGTAGATCATGTTTTACGTGGTCATACCTACCCTGGTGCTTCCCCCAGGAAATTAAAGTTTCATAAATAATATGCGATGGATTCAAAAATTATATTTCTGCAATGATCTGCAGTTGTTTTGTACCGAAACTTAATGTTTAGGTTAGAGAAAAGTTCCTGAAAATTTCATCAAATTCGGGACATAGCAACATGGGGCACCTCAAATTTCCCGTTTAACCATACGTAGTGGATAATGGTCAAGGCAATGATCCGAGCTTCTTGAAATTCATGGAAAAGCTACACCCCCAACTATCCAATGAATTTGAGCGACACTGGGTCTTTTATTCATGAAAAATTGACCAAGGACTTCACGTTTTCGCTCGCGCAGAGGTCATGCCAATGATCCGATCATTCCTTAATTCATGCAGAACATGAAACATCTGGGGCCCATTCCGCAGTACTCCTGAAAATTTCAGCAATATCGGATTCGAATTGAGGAATTCATGCATGTGACAAGGATTTGCGGACACATAGACACCGAACCAATTTGTTCAAGTTGCAACAGTGCCTGCTAGTATCAACAGAATCCAAAATAACAATGATCTTCCTTCAATAAAGTCATAATTTGATGCAATGATAGCAATGATAGCACCAATTATACCCATGCCTTTGTCGAATGGTAAGTTTTAAGATACCTACTTCACATCAAGATGCGTGGGGGTATGGTACAGATGGGAAGTTCAGGGCGTAGAGTAAATATCTGTGCTATCGCAGCGACGCCTCGAAGAAAATGATGGTCGAATACCTCGTTTACCTTATCTCATATCGTTCAGTGCCAGAGCATATTGTAGTTGACGGGAACCAAGTTTCTACTTCGTATACAACCAACGCTCGACTAAATTCCTCTTTTCACTAAGTAATTTTTAAGTAGGTAAGTAGGTATTAATTTCATCTACGTCATTCGAACAGTTATATGTGAATAATTTGACCATTGTCAGTATGACTTATCCATTCCAGAATGGTCCCAACTTAAATACATACCTACTGAGTTAGAATGTTGATTAAAATCAAAATTTTATTGTCGGTTTTAGGTATGTAATTTGAAGACAATGATTACGGTACCACGGAATTTTAAAAATATCTATGTAAAATGCATTAGGTAGCTCAAATTTTTTAGGCCGCGGTGCTAAGAAGGCCACTAATGTCAAAAATCATCTAATCCTGGATCTTAGGTATCTTCACATTTCGAGAGTGAATTCGTCAGAAAGATATAATATGTAGGATGACTTGCAACAGAGTGTTTGTTGATTTATTATTTTCAATAATAGACCTTCGGAATTGAGCATTGAAAAAGAAAACAACATTTTATGGTTTCTGTTTCAAGGTAGGTAGTACGTAGAATCCGTAAATGGAATAAAAAAAATGTCTGCCGTACTTAGCACTTTCCTTTGTTGTCATGAACCAAAATTGATTAAATTTGGTTTGCAGATACCATTTGAGGTGTGGTTGATCCACGGAGTACGGTGTCATTGTCAGCCATCTCTAAGGGGTGAACAATAGGGGGTTGAAATTTCTCGTATTATTTCCCGGATTATATTACGCCCAGCCGTTCGTTTGCACCGAAAACCTCCGTCAGCATGATCGAGAGTGAAACTTTATACATCCAGCTCAAACAACATTGCCCAGAAATCGTTGCTAGGGAACACCTGATTATAATCACGCATGGCTGTATGAAATCGAGGTTGTTGTTCTGAAAATATGAAGAAGGATGGTTATTCTGGATTGTGTTGATAGCTGCTTTTGTAACTGGAAAAAGCAATATGCTTCATGAATAACACCAAATAATGAATCATAGAATTCTTGAATCTATCGCGTATTTATGTATCTGTAATTGCACCGTCGGGTTCAGAACTTGACCCTGCGGGGCGGAGTCCTGGGGGGATTACGAGGGTAAGTATTGACCACAGAAAACAGTTACCTACGCAGAAGGGGCATCTATACAGGTAAATAATAAACCGTTGCGTAATGATTTGCAGCGTTTTTTTTTTAAATAATGAATATAGTATTCAATCAACATACATAATTATATATGTGATATCATCGGCAAAATGACAATGGGAAGTAACTGCAAAATTGGCCATTTTGAGTTCGCTTCAGTTCGGATACCATGACAAGCGTCTTTAGAAAGTGGAGCTAACTCCACTAAGTTTATCGCATTGGAAACCTAACAAAACAACATAAAACAAAGCACGTATCTGCTAAAATTGCGGTTGATGCAATGACAAAGCGACTTATATGAATCCTCGTATGATGGCGCGGATTGGATGGGTATGTAGGTGAGGTGGGGTTATTTCAAAGCGCGCCTTCAGAGCCTTAACCAACTAGTATTATATTATGTGGCTAACTGTAAACTTCTTTTGAATCGAAGTCAACAAATATAAAGGTATGTGTTCTGTCACATTATTGCTTTCGTCCGCGGCATATTCTGATAGTACCATTCAGAAGCCGGTACTCACAATTGCTATTCCAATCTCTCCAACCCACCCTTACACAAGAGGTAAATAATTCATTGCCTGTCTCCCTACTCATTTCCCTTGCCAATACGAAAAAACATCCAGTACTTGTACTTACCAACGGTTCGATATACCATCCGAGTGAAGTAGTCTTGAATCCAAATAACAAAAAAATTATCGTACATATCATAAAAATTATAATCATAACGTAGCAAGAATTCTGAATTTTACCACCTGATCCCACCCACTGGTCATCAAATGGGTTCCGAATAATCATATTTTGACCGATGTCAGCAACGTCCACCCACTTCACTCGCTTTTCCAAGGTGTTAGCTGCTCAGCGAAATGTATAATTATGTACATAAATAACTCTCAACTATCCTCGCTAGACGAGCATCCCTTCAAAGTGGACGAAGTCAGATTCAAGGTATATCCATCTTCTGACCTATTTAGAAATCGAAGGTAACCCCACTACGATATGAAAAATTTACTAATGCGCATTAAAGTTCCTATCACTTTTTTACAATAATTTCATTGCTTTCAGAGTTTGTATAACAAATTTTACATTCATTTGCCATTTCCGGTAGGTATTTTACATTCATGTCGCTGAAATGAATTCCGTGAAAATGGTCATCCTAACATTTGACAAATTCAAAGGTAGGAGGGTGGGTAGCTAAGATTATTACTATTACAAACTTTTAGTAATAACCGATTGAATTACCTACACTGAATGTATAACAAGACCTCAAGGTAGGTTCACATGGATATGCAATTGGCCCACGCAAAATGGATTATTGCAACGCTGTGACATCAATACTGTATCAAAATCTCCACATATTTTCCGTTGTCTTATCTGCGCAGAGGTTACTGCGCACACCTCTCCTGTTTGGTTGACCAGCCATACTGGAATTCGAAGTTCCTGGTTGATTTTGCGGGTTAGATTTTCGGTTATGATTCCGCTGCCATGTGAACGCCTCTGCGGCAAAAATTATGGCGAGCGCGTTGCCGTACCGGATTGCCGTCCGGAATTGCATCTCCATGTGAACCTACCTTTAATCTCTTTCCGTCTGTACTTTCAGCAATAATTCCTACTCATCCGACCAGGATTTGCAGCTAACTCATTCGTTCAGTTTGGGGTCACGATATCACGAGGTTTAAATGCGACTTTGATGCAGTCACTTTCACTATTAATATACTTCACAATGATCCTAATTTGCCTACATTGACAATGGTCTAGGCAATACTATTTTCAATTTTTGCAGGATTTATCTATTCAGCCGTTTGATTCAATAGCAACCGATCACCTTGAAGAGAAAATCCGCGTCTGGATTCTCCATACATGTATTTTCGAGTTGGAAATGATTTATGGAAGGAGGGCCGGGCATAATACCTCCTGAACTCTGTCGATTAGTGGGTACGTGATTGATGGTCGATGTCAATTATGGCGAAAGGTGATTGATAACGCTACGAAGGTTTTTAGTAAACGCCACGGCTTCTTGGAGCAAAACGTTTCCTGGTTGGTGGTAAGAAAATTCTTGATGGAAAGAAAAGGAACGATGAAGGTCTCCTTGTCATCCGCACTTACGATAACGAACGGTAATCTAACGATAACGAAGCACCACAGCAAAATGAAGTAAACCAGCCAACTTTAATTTTATTTATTGCAGGTAGTTAGTTCAGTCTTAATAATAACCAACCAAAGCCCGTCTCCGACGGGCGGAACTTGCCCAGTTCAATCCCCGAACCAGCTTGAATACCATCACGTCATCTAGAAAAGTCCTTACCTCACTCCCGCATGTTGGTGAAGGTGGGAAGAACAACAGACTCGGACATACAAAACAAAAGAGTGAACGAAAACGATGTTCTGACACTCAGCTGATTAGGGAGGGTCCTCACCTCGTCATTCTTACTCAGCAGTCCTAGAGAGCCTCCGTTTTCAATTTCAGCCCCGTTGGTCAAGGTGGAAAGAAATTAGCTTCTGGCTCAGCTGATTAGGTAGGGTCCTCATTCGTCATTGTCATTACTATTCAGCAGTCCAGCAAAGCTCCATTTCGAATTTCAGCCTCGTTGGTCAAATGGGATAGGAATTACCCATCACACTGTACATCATTCCAATGAAAATATTTTGCCTCACAAATTCTGGATTGGTAGTTATTGCTTTTTCGGATATAAAATACGAACGGCAAATCCCACAGAAATCATTGTGGTACCTACCGTTAGAATCGCTGAAAAAACTTTCGTTGAACAAAACTAATACGGAATTGGAGATAAAAATAGGGAGGTGCAAGTACCAATACCTAACTTAGTTACCGCATGTGTTTACCCGGATGATGGTTGCGAAGGAGTGCCGCGTTGAGGATGAAGGAGAGGAGAATCGGAGAATCAAGGCGGCGTACACCGTGCGCCGTGGTGCGGGGAATCCAACCTTTCCAACCCCGAGAAAATCGGCACAATAGTTTAGACAGGAGACAGACACTCACACGTACGTTGAATTCAAAACGCAGCAAATTATTACACAACGGTTTATTTATTTAGGTACCTGTACAGATACTCATTCTGCGGGCGTCGATCGATATAAACCTATATTAAGGAACAAAAGGATGGGACGAACCGATAAAAACTCCCCCCCCCCCCCTTCTGCGTAGATCATTGCTTTTTGTGGTATATCTTCTACCCTCGTGCTCGCCCCAGAAAAGCCCTAAATTGAGTAATGGAGCTGGCGAGGGAATTTAAGTTTCATAACTAATATGCAGTCGATTCAAGAATTCTATATAGTAAGTAATTAATTATATAATATCGTTATTCATGAAGCATAACTTTCTTGTGAAAGTTACGAAAATAGGTATCTATCAACTGAATCCAAAACAACCACCATTCTTCAAAGGATATAAACATCACGGTAAGTACAACTAGCTCGATACCATGCAACCGTGCCTGATTATAATCGGCTCTTATAACATCAGTGATATTTGCGCTAGATGTATACCGTTTCATCCATGATTATGTGGAATTTTCGGTGCGAAATTGAGGGAATTTAGGGCCTTACTGTGAACGAATGGCTAGACAGACAATGCTCCGGGTGGTCTCAGAAAAATTCCTCAATTCGAGACCAATTTAAAAACGTAAATAATTTTGACATAACGGCACCCTGGAAATTTCAACCGCTATTCTTCACCCCTGGCCCTCTTCACATTAGGCGATTCCGAAGGGACGCGACGGACACTGAAGTATGTTGATAATATCCTGGGAGTCACTTCCGAAGTTAAGCAATGGGGAACCACGAACTGCGCTACCTGCAAGAGACGAGTGTCCTACTGGTATCCTACCAGTCGCACGATACCTTCCTGGCAGGTCGCCAGTCAATCGGGTCCCTTGTGTCGCGGAGATTGTTCAGTTAGATGGCACATTCATGCAGCCGAGGGTTCCTCTGCTTTATGGACGGGAAAGTAACTTCTATCAGATGTATGTATGCCTCTTTAGACATGAGGTAGAATGCTAAGAATTTGATTCCGCCTCTCCAGCTATTTTCGACAACAAATAATCTGCATTTCAGATTTTAAAAATATATATCTATAATGGGTGACGCCATAATCTGGCCATTTTCTTTCTCCTGTGGATTTAGCAGGTGACAACAACTTCTACGTCACGTGAAGACCCATTGGACATGACTCCAGCTAACTTCATATCTACACTGAGGGTGCAAACGAGATTATGTCGCTTCACAGATTCCTTAATGTGAAGTATAAAGTTGCCTACGGGTATTAAACCCGAACGCAACTCAAGCTGAGAATACTTGAGTATCCGTCGCGTCCCTTCGGAATCGCCTAATGTGAAGAGGGCCGTAGAGATGACTGATAGTAACGCTGAGCTTCGCGTATCCAACGCGAATTCAATTTTAGGATTCTACGTATCTTGAACGGAAACCATCAAATTTTGGAGGGGAGGGAGGTTTAAAATGATTTTTTCATGCTCAATTCCAAAGGTTCATTATTAAAAATATTAAACCAAAATTCTGTTCGTCCGCCGTACGTTGCGCGCTGTACTTCGCACATTATTTAGCTACCATGAACGAAAATTGATGAAATTTGGTTTGCAGGTCCCATCTGGGGTTGTAGCTGGTCAGCGAAGCTCAGCGTTGCTGTCAGTCACCTAAGGGGTGAAAAATAGGAGTTGAAATTTTTAGAACGCCGTAGCTCGAAATCTTTCAATGGAAGTATGGATGGTTTTTTAAACGTTTTTAAACTGATCTCGAACTTGAGAATTTTTGGAGTCCACCCGGAGCATTGTACTTCGAGCCGTTCGTCTACACCCAAAAACCTTCGTCAACAACATCGTGAATGAAATAGATTATAATCACTCATTGCTGCATGAAATCGAGTTTCTTGCATGTTATGTTTTTGCATAATGGTTATTTTGGATTTTGCTGAGAGGTAATTTTGTAAGTTGAACTCGATTTAGGGCAGAGGGTAGGTGTATTGATCACATAAACAGTGATATTCACAGACGGATCTATACAGTTACATGATATACCATTGTGTAATAATTTGCAGCGTTTTTGTTATGATGATGATGGTGATGATGATGGTGATGATGATGATGATGATGATGATAATTAAACTTTTGTAATAGTATGAACAATCACCTATCTTTTCATCGAAATGAGTTCTTTCCAACAGACCCCACTTCACTCCGATCAGACTTGGAAAGTTGATAATGTTCATAGTTACGGTCATATTTATCAAGGTGTCGTCGGGAAGGCCCATTAGTTTCTACATATCAACAGACTCTCACATGATGGCCATGGATTTGGCTATCTCGAACCAATGGTACACGATGGATTCCTATTTGGTTATCTTGACGTTCACATGTCTTATCCCAGGGGGTCTAATTGTTCTAAACGTGACCTAATTTGCGTTAAACCGGCTTTTTCTTATGGTTTTTGCGTGGCGGGTTGCAAGTGAAAATGCCCATTTCCTATGTAACGGATGCAAAATAACGTTCCTCGTTCCACGGGAGGGACTAGAGAACTACAGATAGAAGGGAATTAGGTAGCAGCAGTTGGTCTGGATAAAAATTTTTGTGGTGAAACAAGTGGGTTAGCCGAGTCGCTTCCACCTCGATCATCTTCTTCCATGTTCACTGGTAATTCAAGTCCATATACCTGCCGCGAGTTATATTACATCTATAGGTCTATTCGTTTCCAAATGAACGACTTTTCCTCGAACAATAAAATGTGGGTTTTCGCCAAAAGTGGATTTTAGATATCACATACATATTTTATTTTATGGTTATCAAGCTAGTCTTCGTTATTTCCGTTTCCCAGTAATGATTTGAAAAAATCCGTTCCTATCCGATTTAGTACCTACATGCGGACAACGGAGGACGGAGTTTTTGTTCTTTCTATCCGATATTTGGATTACGTTCTTTGGGACGAGAACCAACAAATGTCCGAAAGGTTACGCATTTTCACTCAAAACATGGAATAATTTTGAAACATTCTGATTAATTCGGGTTGCAGAAATGAGGTAAGTTTGTTTCAAGATAAGACCCAAAAACTAAAGCTAAACTATCGGTTGAACTCGGCGAAATCGATGGTTTTAAGATTTTGCTGAGATGTGCGACGCTTCTTTTGTAGTAGGAACATTGATAATATTATAATCATTGTTTCATAAGATAAGCGTTTGCTGGTCGCGCTGGGTTTGATAGGAAATCATCCGGGGAATCACGAGATTGAGCCAAAACACATAAATCTGCCAATACTTCTAACAATATGCGATTTTTCAGCCTCCCTCGAGCCAGTAGCGCCAACTTGGGATGTTTGCTTTGTGGCTGCACTGCTGTCAGTATTTGCAAGATAAATCATTCGCCCTTGTGTTGGTTTTGTCGAGTTGTAAGTTGGTAGTTGTTGCTGTAACTTCGATTTTACTATTAGGCAAGCATAAACTGCAAATACGTCTCAAGCCAAGTTGTTCTTTTTATGTCCACATCCAACAATCCCCTAGGACGTCAAAAAAAAAAGCTGTACACTCCAGAAATACGAGTACCGACGACGAATGCTCGTATACATTATCTACCACAAATCCCACTGATTGGGTTGTGAGGAAAACGTAGTATGAGGCATGAACAGATTCGCGCAGTTTCGCGGAGTAGCGGGGTCGTTCAGTTTTCAAGTTGTAACAGTTTGGATAGGTTGTCACTATCTTCTTCGAGACTAAGGGAATTGGTCGTTTTTGGTGAGCATTTTTGTTGGTAGAGCTGAAGTTAGGTCAATAGAGATAGGAATTCAGCCTTTTGAAAGAGATTTCATGATTGCCATGATTCCTATTTTTACTGACTTTTGGTTTATTCCCCTCCCCCACCCACACAAAATTTGTTGGTTTCCATTTCAAGGTACGTATAATCTGAAGATTGGATAAAATGTGTCTGTCTGTCCACCGTACACCATAGGCCGTCCGACTTACTTCACACTTTCCTTTGTAACCATGAACGAAAACAAATGAAATTTGGCATGTGGGTCCCATTCGGGGTCCAGTTGGTCCGCAAAGCTCGGCGTTAAAGTCAGTCTACAGTCTAAAGGGTGAAAAATAGGGGTTGACTTTTTCAGGGCGCATTTATCTCAAACGTTTTTACGTTTTTAAATTGGTCTCGAACTGAGGAATTTTTGGAGACAACCAATACCACCATGAGTATTGTCCGTCCAACCGTTCGTTCACAGTTGCACCGAAAAGCTTCGTCAACATGATCGTGAATGAAACGGTATACATCCAGCACAGATAATAATTACGGAACAGCTCATTACGTGTAGGCATTGCTGCATAAAATAGAGTTGGTTGTTCCTTATATTATTTCATTTGAAGAATGATGGTTATTTTAGATTTTGTTGACATGTACCCGCTTTTGTAGCTTGAACAAGCCGTTAATAACAAATTGTTGAGTAATAATGTGCAGCGTCTTTCACTGAGTTTCGTTGTATGGCTTTATTCGCCCAAACTAACGCAATAATCGTCATTTTACAGGTTGCTATTTCACCCCCTACCCCTCCATAAACAAGAAAACAGCTTTTCATCGTAACTGTCAGAACACAAATTAAACTCAACCGCATAAAACGCTGCAAATTATTACACAGCGGTTTATTATTTACCTGTATAGATGCCCCTTCCGCAGATCACTGTTTTCTGTGGATAGCATCCTCGTTCTTTCCGGAGGAAAGCCCTAAATCGAGTACTGGTATTAGATTTTCATATTTGACGGTAGATTCGAGAATTCTATAATTAATTTATTATTTATTGTTATTCATGAAGCTTATGGTGTCCTTTTTTCTTTAATGGGCTCAAGTAAATCCAATTTTTGTGCCATAAATAATACATAATGTGTGATGAAAGGTTGATATCAAGTGAGATTCAACTGTCACTTGGAAATTATTTACACGTTCCTCAAATGCACTAAAAAATGTGTAGGTATAGTTCTGTATAAACTAATCGCTGGCCAGACGCTAGGAGGTTGACTAGGGTGAGTGGTGCTGAAACTTCCTTGTACAAATTCTTCAGTAGCTGGTCAAGCTCAATAGAAAACTCTGGGCAATCCAAAATGATGTGGTCCACTGTACCCTCCTCACCAAAGTGGCTTCATCTGCTCGAGGCCTCTCCAATATTGAATCAGTGCAGATATACGTTGCAAATCGTATGTCCGCTTCGCAAATACGATTTGCAATGCATACCTGCACCAATTCGACATACGACAGGCCTGGATCAGATGCAGCAACCGTGGTGAGAAGGGTGCAGTGGACCACATCATTTTGGATTGCTTCGCGGTCGATTGATAGTTTTAATAAATCCTTTGCTATCCCCCATGTTGTCGCCGGCAGGATTGGGAATAACGCTCTATAATAATCATCTGTTTCATGTTCCTGTGAATGCATTAGTAAAATCTCGAAATATTACGCTCAGGGTAGTGCCGGTCATTCCTCCTTTATTTGTACATCCACCGTGTAGTTTGAAGATAAGTTCCTGAAAATTGCATTCAAGTCCAGTAGGCCCATGGAAAATTTTGACTTCCTACCTACCTCCGAATCCGCGTTTTGGGGGCGCAGTGGTAATACCGATGATCCGAGCTGTTCGACGTTCATAGGGGACCATCGAGCAGCTAAAGTATCTACCCACCGAAGTTGAGCGAAGTCAGTCCATTGATTCGTGAGATTGTATGATCCGGGTGGTCTCAAAAAATCAGTTCGGGATCAGTTTAAAACCTTTAAAAAAGATACCTACCCTTCCATTTAAAATGTGAAAATGTCAACCCCTATTTTTCCTCCTCTTAGTGATTACTGACCGAGCTTAGCGGGCCAACTAGAACGCATATGGTAAACAAATTGCATAAATTTTGGTAACTAAGAAAAAAACGAAGTACTGCCCACGACGGACGGATAGCATTTTTTCTATTCCACTTTCGGATTTTACGTACTTTGAAACGAAAACCATTAAATTTAAAGGGGAGGGGGGGTATATATTTTAGTGTGAAAAGTGTAATATACCTCCGGCGCGGGCGGACGGACATCCATCTTCAGATTTTAAGTTCCTTGAAACGGAAAACATCGAATTTCAAGGGTGGTACTTTTTTTATTCTCTTCCAGAAGTTTCAATTGAAAATAATAAACAACATGATTGAAAATAATTAACCAAAATGATACTATAAATCTGATGGTTCAGCTTTACCCACCTTTTCAATTTTTGCGCTGCATAATTTTTACTACCTGAAATTAGGACGGTGAATACACTATAATAATATGTACTTCAAAGATGCACCTGACAATGTTCAACGCCATCATAATGAAGTGGGACCAACAGTGGCGCCAGCAATTATAATTATACGCATATATATGTATTATACTTAATAAATTTATTGTCTATTTTCTGCATTTCAGGTTTCGCAGTATTTCATATCTTACCAGCATCGTGTATATTACATGATGTTTATGTTTAAATTTCAATATTCGATTAGGTAGGTACCTATTCGGCTCATTAACATCACCCCAACATCATTCAAATCGATCGTTGCGTCTTGAATCGATTGAAACCTAATACGGGCCTCAATGCAATTATTAAATTAAACTACCATCAAGACGAAATGGCCTCTCATTTATCCGATATTCGACCCTCGAGACTACCTCTCATTCCATCGCCCATAAACGTCGGACAGTAAGGATAAAAAAAAAGGTAACAACCGTAGGACTTCAATCCATATTTTCTCCACAATTCTATCCACCATTACTCCTACTTGCTTCCATTCCATTTAAGAAATTGATGGCCGCCGCAATGAAGCTTATTGGATTTTTTGTTACTTCAAAGCTATGAATCCGGATCCACTTCTTTTTTGGGATCCTTTCTGGAAAAACGACCCCTTTCCTTGAAATACTTTGGATTAGAGTTATGTCGGATAACACCATTCTTATCATTTTATTGATTCTTAGTCATATGATCAGTACCCGTTGTAGTAGCTATTCGTTAATACATTACAGTTCTGGGGGAATAATAATTATGAATAGTTCTGTTGAGGAATAATAATTGTATCATCAAGATCGGATCCTCAAAATAATTTATTGAATCTTGGCACAATGCTTTGTCACACTGCTTGCTTGGGAGGCGAAAAAAGACGTGTAAGTCGAAATAAACCGACTGCGATGCGATTCACAGGTCATTAAGTCAGGAATAACAGTCCGATTAAAATAGTTGCGTTAATTTAGAAACTAAAACTCAGCTACCCTTGTAAGAATTAAGAATACAAACTAACATTATAATGCGTGACAATCACCAATATCACTGACAATCACAATTCAGTTAGGTGTATCTCCAATGGAGTAGGTAGAAGGTTCGTAAATTTATCAATTACTAGCTGGATTACCCGTGCGTTCCACGACGAACTGGCTGAAATCCGAGTGCCAGCAATCATGTTTCACCTAACCACCAGGCAACACTCTACATATCCCCTTACAGCGGACGAACCGTTCATCGGACAGAAATCGTTTTGGTGTCATTGGACTCTGCTAGAAAATAGTTTTACTGCATACGTCACGCTCTTAGTTACAGCGAAATGTGTACATTCTGTCGTCGTACAGGACCACCTAGTTCACGATGAAGGAGTCGGATTTGGAAACATTCATGTAGCCTATGTTACCCGCTGGTGTTTGAAGAGCACACCGGAAAAGCCGCATTGAATCCGTTCAGTCGTTTGGCCATCCACTCAAGACATAACATCATACATAGTTACATCATACATACATACAAGCTTTGAGTTTTATTATTTACGAGATAGATTATTTACGAATATCTGACCTAAACCATGCTCAAACTAATTAAACGGGCACAGAGCGATTATGGATAGAAGAACAGTCTAGGAATAATGGTGTCCAGGTTAGTGTCAAACCTAAGCAGGTATATTACGGTATATTATTATCCATTAAGCTGCTCTCCAGGGAATTGTTCTAAGTTCCTTTTACATAATAATCGCGGCTGATGGAATCAACGTGAGGGAGCTCAATTACCGCGTCACGTTGGCGTATTGGATAATGCAGTGGTATAGACACTCCGAGTTCCATCTCCGAGTTCCATCCACGTCGAAATGGAACAACTACAAACAGTAACGAACATCTAACGATTTTAGGAAGTTCCCATTTAAAACGTGCTTTTATGCCTTGAAATTTTTTCGAAAATCAAAGTCGAGTTTTTGTACATTTTCCAGTGTCTCTGTGACTTGCTCTCTAACAGCCCCGTGCCGTAGGTATTCATACGCCTACATGTTTGTTGATCGATTCAAAAATATTGATTCCCTAGAGGAAATCATAAGCGGGCATTCATGTTCAAGCATAGATTCTCAGTACTATGCAAATCAGTAAGCCAGTCATGAACGAACAACATCTTATATATCCACAGTGTTGATTTGGTGGAAAAATTAATGGCCTTTTGTGGATACAAATTAATGGTCACTGTTCCAACTTACCTGTTTTTTTGAATTCGCAACTTAGCCAGCACTCACTTGCGTTCCTTCAAATCCGTCCTACATTCATAATAATTTAATTCCACACCTGATTCCTAGCCATAATCGAGCATCTTTCATAGGTTACACACCATTTTTCTTGTATTTTTACCAATAGTTACCACATCCAGTTCCTGCACAAACATTATGTAAGCCCCTTATCAACGTTGTCTAATTAGTGTTATCAATATCACCACGCAAAAGCTATCTGTATTACTACACTAAGGTTATTCATGGATGCTCCGTGTACTCATGGACACTAAAGAATAGGGCTGTGATAATATCCATATGGGGTTTCTTTGTGCAATATTAGATATAGGAATTGTTATATTTTGTCATCGTACTTTTGTGTAATGTTGAATTTTGTGTGTTAGTTTTACAAGGACTATTTTCATATTACCAACAAAAGGAAAACAATCACAGCCATTCCCCACCCAACTACTACGTCAATTTTCAACCTACATCACTGCATAAAGAAGAGGAGGAGAGGCGTTGGCGGCCATTATTCATTCTGAACACACGTTGCCCAAGTCTATGTGCTTCAAAGAAAACTCATCTGTGATATTCCAATTCATCCAAGCTCTAGTCATCGTATTTATAATTTAATCATCGCCAAATTCATAAACGTTCCTTCATTTTCAAGAAAAAATCCCATGGTGCCACCGATGGAATGAAGTTTTGGCTGATTTCTAACTTGGAAGAAAAACCACCTGTTACCTGCCTTGAAACTACAGTTACCGGCTAATTTGGAGAAGTCACCACCGTCATCTGGACATCATCTCTAGTCATTCAGAACAGATAAGCCTAGTCATTAAGCCCATTTGTACCTGATCAAGACTGAGTGATTATAATAATATCCTTGCCCAACTATAGATCTCCAAGGCGTAGCCAGTGGCCACTGTAGGTTAGGAATATCAGAATATAGTCATCCTAAAGCACAAGTTCCTATACATTATTAAGTGACATTATTTGCAATAAAGTTAAGTATTTGTTGGTGTTTCATCAATTTGATATCTGTGTCTCATTGAGCATCCTTAGTTCCTATTAGATTTAGTAAGTACCTATATTATTATTTCCTCTGTGTGAGGTGGTCCTTCGAGTTCTTTCAATTTGTTTTAACGTTTTTCTAGCATTACTGGGTCGGGACATTTGCTGCAATCAAAGCAGTAGGTCTCACCCCAACATCTGGTCGATTCGAGCCGGATTTTTCCAGTCAACACTCATTAAAATTAGTTAGCTAAGTGGTGCTCATATATAGTCTCACCAACATTCTAGTCAATTGCAAATAATCTAGTCACCTTTCTGTGCTTTATTTTAGTAGTCGTTATCATCTCTTCTTTTGTTACTATTGTTTTGTTCATCATAGGTTTTTCTATTTTCCATAATTTATTTGTCTTATCTGCATATCTATCATAGTCATCAAACTATCTATTCATCTGTGATATCATTTCCATTTTTATATTATTTATTTGGGGTATATCTAAATTAATCCTATCATGCCCCTTGATGATCCTTCCAGTGTTACCCTTAGGGGGATGAGCCTTATTGTAGCCAAGTATAAACGTAAGGGGACAGCAATTAGGTCGATTTGGACCAAAGGAAAGTCATTAATAGATGCTTTGTCACCCGATTTAACAGCCTTTAATGGGATGATGGCTTCCATTGAAGACATCATGAGCTCGTTTGAAGATGCTTGGCAGGAGGCGATTGCATATGGTGTGGTGCATGGTGTTTCTCCTACTTTTCCCTCTAGTGAGGACGAGGAGTATTATCGTGAAACCCAAAATTGCTATTTCGAAGCAAAGGGACTTAACATTAGGTTGTCTACTCTTAGCAATCCTACATCTCGCCCTTCCATTCTTAACCTAGACATGACTCAAGGTTCTATGCGTCAGGCTAGGACAATCTTACCTAAAATCCCCATCAAGCGCTTTAGTGGTGATATCGCCCAGTGGCCAACCTTCAAGCAGTTGTTTTCATCTTTGATTAAGGATGAAGCGTCTCTTACTGACTCTGAACGTTTCCATTATTTGGTGAGTTATCTGGATGGCCCCGCTTATGATACTATCAAGCATATCCCAGTCACAGAGGAGAACTTCGAGCAGGCGTGGGCTGCATTGTTGAAGGTATATGACGACCGCCGTAGGATGTCTTGTACCTATCTTGAGCGTCTGTTGAAGTATAAGGCTCCCACTGGTAAGCCAACAAATGCTTCCTTACAGTTATACCTATCTACTGTTATGGAGAGCATAACCTGTTTGGAGAATCTGAGGATACCCGATTTTTCCAGCTATCTTTTGTGTGAGCTAGCCTTGAGGGGTTTGGATCCAGTCACGAGGGAGGCCTTTGAGATCCATAATGTTGGCACGGAGTTCCCAAAGTATACCAACCTGCAGGAGTTTGTACAAAATAGGTGTCATGTTCTCCGCATCACTTCGGAGACTTCGGAATCCGTGGATGTTCACCATAAGGCTAACCCACTTACTCCTAAAGCCCCAAACAAGTTTTCCCAATCCCATCAGGTGCTGATGACTCATAACTCTCCGTCTTCCTCCTCGGGCACGTCCAGCTCTTCCGAGACATCTGCTTCCAGATCCTGCTGTATTTGTGGTGAGGACCACAGCATTGTTGGGTGTCCCAAGTTCCGTGCAGGTACTCCCTCTGAACGCTTGGAGTTGCTTAAACATTTTCCAGGCTGCAGAAACTGCTTGCATCCTAAGCATCGTACCAAGGATTGTTCCTCTAAATATAAATGCCGGGAATGTGGTGGTCGACATCACTCAGATTTGCACCTTCCACCCAGACCTGGTGTCCCGTCATCTTCTGTCTTGTCAGGAAGTAAAGGTGAAACATCTCCATCAACATCTTCTACTTCTTTTGTTGGTGCTAACACTTCCAGTGTGTCCGGGGTGCTGCTGGGGACAGTGGTGGCTGAGATCAAGGACGGACAGGGCAAACCTCACCGCTTTCGTGGAATTTTGGATCCAGGATCGCAATACTCCTTTGTTACGGCAGATTGCGCCAAGAAACTCAACAAATCCACGCGGCAGTTTCGTGGTTCCATCTCCGGTGTTAACCATTCTCCGTTGCAAAACATCAAGGGGAGGGTCAATATATCATTTCTGCATCGCTACTGCTCGGATCTCGTTGAGACTGATGCAGTGGTAGTACCATCAATAACACCCTTTCTACCGCAGTCTTCTCTCATTTCATCTATGTGGGAGGATTACCTAACCTATGATTTGAGCGACCCACATTTTACCAAACCAGGATCAGTAGATTTCCTTATTGGTGCCGATCTATACCCAGAAATCATCACTGGCAGTCCAATAGTCCTTCATCATACCGGTCCTCGTCTCATCCAATCTGTCTTTGGGTTTGTTGTCATAGGCAAATTCAGCAGCGAAGTATCATCTTCTGATCACTCCATCTCTCTTCTTGCTCATGTCGATCTTGCCCCTCTGATTGAACGATTTTGGGAATTGGAGGAGCCATCTACCGCACCTTCAGAGGATGAGCAATGCGAGCAGCACTTCATGTCCACGCATTATCGCCAAGATGATGGACGTTATGTTGTCCACCTACCGTTCAAATCTTATCCACCCAACATTGAACCAAATTACCGTCAGTCATCGAATCGCTTTTACGCATTGGAGTCCCGGCTATCCAAGGACCCATTGCTGCACGAGGACTATTCTGCCTTTCTTACTGAATATGAGCAGCTTGGCCACATGAGTCCAGCTACTGTAGCTCCTCTGTATCTAATCCCACATCATCCTGTATATAAAGTCAATGGTGATAACCGCAAGTTGCGAGTCGTCTTCGACGCCAGCTGTCCCACTGCCACTGGAAGCTTAAATGACCATTTACTTCCAGGGCCAAAGCTGCAGACGGATATTGGGGTCATCCTGTCCAACTTCCGCAAACATACCTACGTCTTTAGTTGTGACATCGTTAAAATGTTTCGACAGATTTTGGTGGACTCGGCTGATCGTCCCTACCAACAGATAGCGTGGCGTTCTGACCCTAGTGAGCCACTCCAGTACTACACCTTGAATACGGTCACATACGGACTTCGGTGTTCACCATATCTTGCCCAGCGTGTGTTGCACCAACATGCGAACAACTATCGTGCCCAGTACCCTGATGCAGCTGACATCGTGATCAACAATACATATGTTGATGATATTGTGGCTGGTTCGGATTCTTCTGAACATCTTCTGCAGCTTCGGGACGAGTTGACTTCCCTTTTATCAAAGGGGGGTTTTGAACTCAGCAAGTGGAGCACTAACTATCCGCCATTGTTAAATGTGGGCGAACAATCTGCAGAAGCTGTTAACCTCTGTAGGGAGGAGGTGAGTGTCACCAAGATTCTTGGTATGAGATGGGACCCGGTGTCGGACTGTTTCTCATATGAGGTATCAGCTCCACCGGTTGGCTTCACTAAGCGTATCCTATTATCCACTATAGCTCGATTGTTTGATCCTTTGGGCCTTCTAGCTCCTGCTGTGTTCTATGCCAAGTGCATGTTTCAGAGTACATGGCAATGTCAGATTGGCTGGGATGACGAGGTTCCTGCTGAGATTCGTTCCTCATGGTCGCAGTTTACAGGATCTCTTCCTCAGCTATCAGAAATTCAGATACCCCGTGCCTTGCCCAAGACCGATACCACATATCAGCTCCTGTGTTTTTGTGATGCATCAGAGCGTGGTTATTGTGCCGTCATCTACCTCAGATCGACTTTTGGTTCCGAGGTTACTCTTACTCTGTTGAAAGCAAAGACCCGTTTGGCACCATTGAAGACTATCACCATCCCTCGCCTGGAGTTATGTGGAGCTCTTCTCCTTGCACAGTTGCTGAAGTCCCTGGACCACCTGAGAAGAGACCTTGGAGTGGAGCAGATTTTCTGTTTCACTGACTCCATGATCGTCTTGGCCTGGTTGAAGACACTGCCGCGTCTTCTTCAAACGTTTGTATCCAACAGGGTACAGCAGATCCATGAAGTTACACAACCTGATTGGTGGCATCATGTTAAAGGAAGTGAAAATCCGGCAGATATTGGCTCCCGAGGCATTCTGCCCTCCACTCTGAAGGAGCATCCACTATGGTGGTCTGGACCCTTGTGGTGCCAACAGCCTATTGGTGACTGGCCAACCTCCTCCGAGGCGTCTTTGGCGGAGGTTCCTGAACTAAGGAGGACCAAGCTTTCACTTGTGTCAGTTGTCGCCAACCATGAGTTTGTGGATCTGGCTAGTCGATACTCTTCTTTTGACCGGTTTGTTAGAGTTGTGGCATATACCAAGCGCTTCATCCACAATTGTAAAATACCTAAACGCCTCAAGTGCCATCGTAAATCTGGAGCAGTTTCGGCTGTTGAATTCCGTCAGGCAAATCGCCATTATATCCGTCTTTTGCAGCATTTGTCGTTCCCTGCAGTGTTCACCGAATCATCTTTCAACCTCTTGCCTTTGGAGTTGCGTAGGCTCAATGTATTTATCGATCCTGAAGGAATTATTCGTGTTGGGGGACGTCTCTCCAACGCACCTATTGAACCAGATCAACGTCATCCTATACTGCTGCCTGCAAAATCATATTATACCAATCTCGTAGTCCACCATCATCACAACAGGAATCACCATGCTGGTCCATCAGCCCTTTTGGCTGGTATCAGGCAGGAATATTGGATACCCAGGGCAAAGAATCTCGTAAAACACTTGAAAGGAAAATGTGTTACATGCACCAGATTCTCTAGATCCAGTCTGATGCCTTTTATGGGAGACCTGCCGACCTCCCGTTTTGCAGGGGTTCGTCCTTTTTTGGTGACTGGTGTGGACTTTGCTGGTCCATTCTTATACCGAGAGATATCGGGTAGGAAATCTCATTTCCGGAAGGCTTATCTTTGTTTGTTCCTCTGCATGTCATCAAGAGCTCTCCATCTCGAGGTTGCCACCTCCTTATCAGTGGAAGGCTTTCTCGATGCCTTCGACCGTTTCGTCAGCCGAAGAGGTCTACCCACACGTATGTTATCAGATGGGGGGACCAACTTTCGAGGTACCGCCCGATACCTTCAGGAGGTCGTCGATTGGTTTGAGAATCAGGCCACACAGGACTCTCTCACCTTTCACACCGCTCATCTTGGTGTGCAGTGGGAGTTCAACCCACCATCATCTCCCCACTTTGGGGGTGGATGGGAGGTTTCCGTCAGGGTTGTCAAGGATCTCCTGTTCAAATCCTTTGGTAATCAGCCATATAGCCTTCCTGAACTCATCACCGTTTTTGCCAAAGTTGAGGGTATACTCAATTCTCGTCCACTACAGCCCCTTTCCAATTCACCTGAGGATGTCGAGCCTCTTACACCTGGGCATTTTTTGATCGGCCAACCACTAACAGCTGTTCCTGAGGTGGATCTAACCGACGTGCCTGAGAGCCGCTTGAACAGATGGCAGCTCATTCGTCAGCGGCTTCAACACTTTTGGTCTCGCTGGAGAACGGAGTATATCAGCGCTTTGCAGGTGCGCCAGAAATGGGACAAGAAGAACCTAAACTTCAGGATTGGTGATCTCGTACTTCTCAGGGAGGATAGCACTTCTCCGACTTGTTGGCCTCTAGCAAGGATTATTGATGTCCACCCTGGCAGTGATGACATTGTTCGTGTTGTCACTCTCAAGACAGCGCACAGCACGTACAAGAGACCTGCCACAAAGCTTGTCCCTCTCCACCTAGACTCCATCCATACCTAATGTTACCAGAGCCTGTCCATCGTTGCGAATTGGGGGGGAGTATGTTCCAACTTACCTGTTTTTTTGAATTCGCAACTTAGCCAGCACTCACTTGCGTTCCTTCAAATCCGTCCTACATTCATAATAATTTAATTCCACACCTGATTCCTAGCCATAATCGAGCATCTTTCATAGGTTACACACCATTTTTCTTGTATTTTTACCAATAGTTACCACATCCAGTTCCTGCACAAACTTTATGTAAGCCCCTTATCAACGTTGTCTAATTAGTGTTATCAATATCACCACGCAAAAGCTATCTGTATTACTACACTAAGGTTATTCATGGATGCTCCGTGTACTCATGGACACTAAAGAATAGGGCTGTGATAATATCCATATGGGGTTTCTTTGTGCAATATTAGATATAGGAATTGTTATATTTTGTCATCGTACTTTTGTGTAATGTTGAATTTTGTGTGTTAGTTTTACAAGGACTATTTTCATATTACCAACAAAAGGAAAACAATCACAGCCATTCCCCACCCAACTACTACGTCAATTTTCAACCTACATCACTGCATAAAGAAGAGGAGGAGAGGCGTTGGCGGCCATTATTCATTCTGAACACACGTTGCCCAAGTCTATGTGCTTCAAAGAAAACTCATCTGTGATATTCCAATTCATCCAAGCTCTAGTCATCGTATTTATAATTTAATCATCGCCAAATTCATAAACGTTCCTTCATTTTCAAGAAAAAATCCCATGGTGCCACCGATGGAATGAAGTTTTGGCTGATTTCTAACTTGGAAGAAAAACCACCTGTTACCTGCCTTGAAACTACAGTTACCGGCTAATTTGGAGAAGTCACCACCGTCATCTGGACATCATCTCTAGTCATTCAGAACAGATAAGCCTAGTCATTAAGCCCATTTGTACCTGATCAAGACTGAGTGATTATAATAATATCCTTGCCCAACTATAGATCTCCAAGGCGTAGCCAGTGGCCACTGTAGGTTAGGAATATCAGAATATAGTCATCCTAAAGCACAAGTTCCTATACATTATTAAGTGACATTATTTGCAATAAAGTTAAGTATTTGTTGGTGTTTCATCAATTTGATATCTGTGTCTCATTGAGCATCCTTAGTTCCTATTAGATTTAGTAAGTACCTATATTATTATTTCCTCTGTGTGAGGTGGTCCTTCGAGTTCTTTCAATTTGTTTTAACGTTTTTCTAGCATTACTGGGTCGGGACATTTGCTGCAATCAAAGCAGTAGGTCTCACCCCAACAGTCACAAAAATAAACATGCCTGAGAACTTCATTAATAAATCGCTACGCAAATGAAATGTGCAGCGGAACGAAATTTAGCCAGTACCAAGATTTATTCTGATGGTGGCTTTTGAAAATGTTTAATCTATTCGTCAGTTGTTTTAGTAAAATTAGCGGCACCAAAACCTGTATAGCAGTCTTTAACAATCCACCCACGCCTTCCTAATTTCAAGTCGTAATACCCTAAATATAATATTAATTACCTACCTACGCAATTTTAAGCATTTTAAAATTAAATTATGTTACCTAGGCCATTGCAAGTAGATAAATAGCCTCGCCAATGTTGGCTATAATTTTATTTCCAGGCAGCCCCACATCCGTCCAAAACCATGGGAAACAACAATTCTTTAAGCACACAAGCGCGTATGGATCCGTCGAATTTCATGTATCTGACGGTGGCTCTCCTGTTTGAGATCATAGTGACTAAGCCCCTTAGGAAAGAGAATAAACAGAATCTAAAAGTGGAACCTGGAACACAGGAGAAGAACTGAGAAGGGTCGAGTGAACGAGATACGTATTCCAATATTAGGTACTCCACGTTCAGAATGCATTCACAAAACTTTATTGGCGAAAGGGAGAAAGAAAGGGTGGAGAACCATGGTAAAGCCTGCCTAACGTGGGCTCGTTCCATGGAGTCTTGATCTTAAATGAAGGGAGTAGCATTCTAACTCCCCCATCTCTCTCTCCTATGTTTTGTTACTTTTTTTTTCAAGTGAAAACCGTGGGAGAAGTTCGGGATCACCATATATGATGTGTTATTCATGAATTGTGAGCAGGAAAAGAAGTTTCGATTGATTCTAAAGGCGGCGGGAAGGTTGATCGTCGGGTTGGTGGGTGGGGGGTTGAAGGCTCTCTCCAGGCAACTAAAAGTCAATTGATGCTCAACCAATTTGTCTCCCGCCGGAAACCTCCGGTTGGCGGTCTGTCATTGCGGACTTGTTAACTTGTCAGCTACTCAGACTTGAGTAGATGAGAGAGAGAGTGAGAGAGGTTTCTATTCAATTTGTCGTGGAACCGGCCTTATCTTTGTAACTGAGCCATTATTTTCTTCCCTCGTCAGCAATTTATTTGTGAAGTTTTCCATTCAAAAATCGCTTAATAAATTGTTGAAAAAGAAAGTTACACCATTAAAGTAGGTACTTTTTAGGCCAACCAAGCTTACCTTCTAAAAGAGGGTGGAAGGAAAAAGAACGGAGGAGAAAGAACTAGATGGGTAGCGGGAAGGAGTCGTAGAGTGGGGTGGAGAGGTGCTTTGCTTTTCTGATTTAGGGAGGAAGAAGTTAATCTGGACCTGAATACCATAGAAAACATAACCGTATAAAAATACATTTCAGATCCTTACAGAAACCAAATCTAGAACCCATAGTAGGTATATATATATATATATATATATATATATATATATATATATATATATATATATATATATACTCGGCGCTCCGCGCCTCGCCAGGGGGCAAGCCCCCTGGACCCCCAATCTCTTATCTTCTATACTTTGTATAGAACGAGGAATTTGCAACGCAATTCGAGTCCGAAATGACTCCCCGAAGAAGACACCCCATAATCAATCGATTAATGCCTCCTTCGTTTATCATAATAGAATTGGGCTTCATAGCGTGAATAGCATAGAGATTAGCTTCAGGGGCCACTCAGCTGATTCGGGGCCTGGGCAATGTCAAGTTAAAGTCCTAAGGAGGCTAAATACCAAATTACAGCTTCATAGCGTGAATAGCATAGAGATTAGCTTCAGGGGCCACTCAGCTGATTCGGGGCCTGGGCAATGTCAAGTTAAAGTCCTAAGGAGGCTAAATACCAAATTACAGCTTCATAGCATGAATAGCATAGAGATTAGCTTCAGGGGCCACTCAGCTGATTCGGGGCCTGGGCAATGTCAAGTTAAAGTCCTAAGGAGGCTAAATACCAAATTACAGCTTCATAGCGTGAATAGCATAGAGATTAGCTTCAGGGGCCACTCAGCTGATTCGGGGCCTGGGCAATGTCAAGTTAAAGTCCTAAGGAGGCTAAATACCAAATTACAGCTTCATAGCGTGAATAGCATAGAAATTACCTTCAGGGGCCACTCAGCTGATTCGGGGCCTGGGCAATGTCAAGTTAAAGTCCTAAGGAGGCTAAATACCAAATTACAGCTTCATAGCGTGAATAGCATAGAAATTAGCTTCAGGGGCCACTCAGCTGATTCGGGGCCTGGGCAATGTCAAGTTAAAGTCCTAAGGAGGCTAAATACCAAATTACAGCTTCATAGCGTGAATAGCATAGAAATTAGCTTCAGGGGCCACTCAGCTGATTCGGGGCCTGGGCAATGTCAAGTTAAAGTCCTAAGGAGGCTAAAATACCAAATTACAGCTTCATAGCGTGAATAGCATAGAGATTAGCTTCAGGGGCCACTCAGCTGATTCGGGGCCTGGGCAATGTCAAGTTAAAGTCCTAAGGAGGCTAAATACCAAATTACAGCTTCATAGCGTGAATAGCATAGAAATTACCTTCAGGGGCCACTCAGCTGATTCGGGGCCTGGGCAATGTCAAGTTAAAGTCCTAAGGAGGCTAAATACCAAATTACAGCTTCATAGCGTGAATAGCATAGAAATTAGCTTCAGGGGCCACTCAGCTGATTCGGGGCCTGGGCAATGTCAAGTTAAAGTCCTAAGGAGGCTAAATACCTACTTAGGACTTTAATGTAATGAATGTAATGTAATGAATAGCATAGAAATTAGCTTCCCTAGCAACGGTATCGCGGGACAAAAAAGTGTGACATGTGACAAAAATCGGTTTTCATAAATCGGTGCGAGATTTCTTAGGGCTGTCATTAAAAGCTGAGGTTTTATTATACCGAGGTGGATTTTCTCATGTGGATGATTAAGTTCAAGCATGTTCTACGTGTTGTACATTGGAAGAAAATGAGCTTATTACTTTTAAGCTATTAACCTCGGAGGCCAGAATATCATTATTGTAATTTTGATGGCAGGTTTAAGTCTTCAATCAAATTATTGTTGATTGAATAGTGGTGAACGAATTGTTGCGCAAATTTTTCTTGATTATTTAGGAGGTGTTGGAGAATTGGGTTGTATTTTGGCTTATTATTTTCAATAATGAACCATTGGAATCGAGCATGAAAAAAAAAGCTAACCCCCCCACAAAATTTGATGGTTTGAAACGTAAACGAGTATGTAGAATCCGAAAATGCAATAAAAATATTTCTGTCTGTCCGCCGTACGCCGTACGGGCCACTTTTCTTACTTACCATGAAACAAAATTGATGAAATTCGGGTTATAGGTTCTGTTCGGGGTCTAGTTTGTCCTCGAAGCTCGACGTTACTGTCATTCATCTCTAAGGGGTTCAAAATAGGGGTTGAAATTTTCAGAACGCCGTAGCTCGAAAACTTCCGATGGAAGGGTATGGTTTTTTTTGCGTTATTAAATTTGTCTTGAGCTAAACAATTTTTTGAGACGACCTGGAGCATCGTACGTCCAGCCGTTCGGGAGCACCAAAAAGCTTCGTCAACACGATCGTGAATCAAACGGTATAAATCCGGCCCGGATATCATAACTACGGAGCATCTGATTAAAATCAAGGATGGCCGTATGAAGTCGAGTTGTTTGTTCTGCGATATTATTTCATTTGATAAGTGGTGGACTATAGGATTTTGTTGGTAGGTACTTCTGAAACTTGAACAAACGTTGAAGTATTATTGATGGGTAAATTATTACAAAATGACAAATTATTACACACCGGAAAATTATTACACAACGGTAAATTATTACACAACGGCTCATCTACCCAGAAGGGGCTGGATTTTGTTGAAAGGTAAGTACTTTTGCAACTTGAACAACCGTTGAAGTATTATTGATGGGTAAATTATTACACAATGGCAAATTATTACACAACGGCAAATTTTTACACAACGGTAAATTATTACACAACGGTAAATTATTACACAAAGGCTCATCTACCAAGAAGGGGCTGGATTTTGTTGATCGGTACTTTTGCAACTTGAACAACCGTTGAAGTATTATTGATGGGCGAATTATTACACAACGGTTCATTATTCTATCTCCGTAGTAGGGGAACCTATACAGGTAAATTAATACACAACGGTTTAGGTAGGTACCTAGTAACGAGTACGGGGTTAGGTACTAACTTACGGAGGGTCCGCGATCTACATAATATGTATAGAATATAACATTGTTATATATGAGGGTTATCTATACGGAGACCTGTGATCTGTGACAGGAGGGTATTCTGTACAAAATAATAAACCATTGTGCAGGGACTTAAAGCGTTTTTCTTCGTCGTTAGCGTCTAAATTCCCAGTAAGTTATAAATTTGACGACGGAACCGAATTCAACTCATCCCTTGTCAAAGGAAGAACTTCTAACCTTCACAAAATTGAAATGCTTTTCATTTCCAATCAACACATAGAAAGTTACGGAGCTATTGAAAGATTCCTTTCGACACTTGTTGAACATCTCGGACTTTCTAAATGCAGATAAGAATTTTGGGAAGAACCTTTAGAAAATAAAGCCGATCTACCCTTTTTGGCTTACAATAATTCAATACACTCAGTTACCGGTTTTACCTACCCACCAGAAGTAATAAACGGCCATATTTCGGAAACAAACCATCTCCGAATGAACCTAGAACAAATAAATGTTAACGATTATATTTCTATACGTCGTGTCAAAATGATACACGTTTGTGCAGTGATGTCCCAGAAATCAATTCAAAAACTAAAGAATTAATTGCCACAGTCCAAAATTCTAAGAGAGAAAATCCTCCTGAACTCCCAGATACTGTGTTTATCGAAGTTCTTCATCCTCAAGGAAAAAATACCAATATAACAAAGAAACTGTGGAAACTATTGATCCCTCTAGAGGTAGGTACACTAAACATTACTCCAAGACATAACAATACCCAAACTAAAGTGCATGTCTCCAACATGAAAAGACCCAGAAAAGAATCCGTAGTACAACCAGCAGATGATACCGATTGTAGCCCTCTGGAACAAGTATTCAGTAAATTCCGATATGCATCCCTCCAACTAAAGACCTCTCAAATGGGAGAGTCAAAGAAAAACCCCTTCCGTTAGCTCTTCAGGTTCCTCAGGTAAACCCGTAATTAGGAAACCTAGGAAAGCCTTACCATGTCCTACCGACTGCGCCAGTGAGGTCGGATTGGTTGGATCACGACTTTTTAAAAAGTTTATCTTTCACAATTCATTTTGAAACCTATAAAATTGCACAAACAACGAGAACAAACGAAGCTAGGAAGCGAGCGCCACATCTATTGATACAATACAGAATCTAGTAGGTAGCAAAAGGGTTAGGGGTTCGAGTAGGTAACTTACAATAATATATGGGTATGTGATCATTATAAAACACAAGGGTGTGATCCAAGGCCACGATTTTCCAAACCCACCCGTAGTAGTTGTGCTTAGTTTCGAATCCCAGCCGGGACCAAAAAATTTGTTTCGCTCCACATCAGCAATTTACCTTCGGAACTAAATACGAATTTCGCCATTTTTTATACACATACTGGTTTTCATGAAACTTTAATTCCCAGGCTGTCTCCAGTACTCGATTTAGGGTTTTCCTGGGGTGAGCTCGAGGGTACGTATTGATCACAGAAAACAGTGATCTACGCAGAAGGGGCATCTATACAGGTAAATAATAATAAACCGCTGTGTAATAACTTGCAGCGTTTCTTAAACTAAAAGTTTCAAGTTTCAACAAACGAATCGCACGGTAAAGACGTCAAAATAGACCCAAAAGTAAAGGAGTAAACGTTCCTGTGTTACAGGAGGGTTGGCCCAAAGAGGCTGGCCCATTTCTCATGAAGATAATACATGGTGCGTGCTCGGCTTATAAAAGCATGCCAACTCTGTTTGGATGATGGCCTCAAGGGGGAAGGGAAAGTCGAAAGAGAATTCTGATATAATACCTATAAACAATGATTCTTCATCCCAGTTCTTCATCTTATTATCTGGGACCTTTCACCTGGAAGAAAGATGTAACTAGTTTCATTTTCGAGATGAACAACACGTACCTCCTAGGTAAGTACTCGAGGAATTTCATTTACGAGTATTTCCTCTTTGTAAAGATATCACTATGATTTTTCAGTACCTATCAGAAACAGGTATTGTAGGGTTCTAGAGCTTACTGCAAGTCATAATTGGGTGAATTTGGGAGTAGTAGTAGCAGACCGATAAAGAGGTGCAATCGTTTATACACCAAGTACCCAGTTAGCTAGTTAGTGTTTAGGTATGTATGCTGCCTGTTTGTCGTAGGAAGGTCTAAAGATAAATGATATGAAAGGGGCAAAAATAAGGATGATACAATAACAGGAGGTATCAGGTGCGAAGGGTTGACAGAACCATCTGGGGGTTTTTGATGGAAGTGGGTTGTGTAAACAAGGCACATGGCATGCCCTTCTTGCTCTTGCCGTCTTTCTTTCCAATACGAGGATTTTTTTCTAGTTAGTTTTTCTAGGATTTTCTTCTAGTAGAATAATTTTACCAGGGACAAAGAATTATTACATTGACATCATACATTGTCATACACTCACGTCAATCCCGTTTCGGCCAATACGTACCTATCAAGTAAGTCACTACCTAGGTATATGAGAAATTTCATTTACTTGTACTTCCTCTTCTTGAGTTGGTTCTTCCGCGGTATTATCGATCGAAGAAGGATAGCTATCTTGGATTCTGTTAATTTTTTTATTTTTAAAAAATATTTTTACTGATTTATCTGTTATTTACAGCCAAGTGAATCAACCAAATATGTTGAAGTTTGGGAATATGTCGACTTAAAGTTCAGCGACCATTAGGATTTCAAAAACGCTGAAAATTATTAAACAACGGTTTATTATTTACCTACATAGATGCCCCTTCTGCGTAGATCACTGTCTTCTATGGTCAACACTTACCGTCGAGCCCCCCCCCCCCCCCCCCCACCAGGAAAGCCCTAAACCGAGCACTGTAGCCGGCCGGGAATTACAGTTTCATGAAAACCACAATGTAAAATGGCAAAATTCAGATGTAGTTAGGAAGGTGAATTGTCGATGTGGAGCGAAAAGTTTTTGTTTGGTCCCGGCTGGGATTCGAAACTGCGACCTTCAGCGTGGGGCTCCGACCTCTGGCCCACTGAGCTACGGGGGCACAGGGGTACGAGGCAAGTGATGTGAGCTCTCAGTCCAGGTTGATGCCTGCGTACATGCTGCTCTTTAGGGCAAATTCAATTTTATGGCAACATTGTAGAATGCTCCGGATGGTCTTAAAAATTCAGACAAAATTGAACTATTCCAAAATGGGAGAAAACCAGCACCTCAAATGCAATTTTCCGAAATAGGGGTACTCTGGATATTTGAACCCTATTTTTCACCCCTTATAGTTGAGTAACAGTAATTCCGAGCTTCGAGGATCAACTAGAGCCCAAACGGGACCCATATACCAAATTTCGTGAATTTTGGTCCATGGGAACTAAGAAAAAAGCCATGGACGCTTACTGCCGATTGACGGAAATTTTTTTTTTTTATTAGATAAGTATTTTGTTCTAAGTCGAATCGTAAACCATAAAAGGAGTGGGGGGGCAACTTTTTTTCCATGGTCGATTCCAAAATGAGCGAGTGGGGAGTTCGTGGGGCCGTAAAGGCGCACTACAGGAGATGAGGGTGGTGGAAAAATGCATATTTATGCAGCTGTAATTTATTGCCTAAAGTTAGAGAGCTTATACCTTGATTCTCGAGAGGTTTGTTGTCGTGCCTCTGCATGTGCAGGCGGGTGTGCGTGGGTAGGTACGTTTCGACCGCGAGAAAACTAGTATACAAAATCAAGGTAAATTACACTACCTAATAGGAATTGAGTGATCTACGCAGAAGGTTGTTATCTGTAAAGGAATATAATAAACCGTTATGTTGTAATAAGTGGCAGCGCTTCTTGTAAAACAACAACAACCAAATTCAAAAAAAGGACACCATAACGGTTGAACAGCCTGTTTAATCGTTATGGTGAGGTTCTCTCTTCTCCCTAAAACTGTACCTCTCTTCATTCTTTTATTAGAGAATTTTCCCAGCACTCAGAAGCTGTGCTTACCGTAACGAAACGGAACGAAAGTGATAATGCGGATGCGCATCAACGCCACAGAAATATTTGACATGACGTGACGAGGGGGAAAAAACGAAGTACAGCGGACGGACATAAATATTTTGGTTTATTATTTTCAATAATGAACCTTTGGAATCGAGGATGAAGACAAAACTGTTTTTAACACCCCCCTCCCCCCCTCATCACCTTAAAATTTGGTGGTCTCCGTTTCAAGGTACGTAGAATAAAAAAATTGAATAATAAATTGCCGTCCGTACAACGTACCCCGTCCACCGTACTACCACGCTAAAAGATTAGCATTTGAAGTTAGCTGGCCCTATCACACCGCTCCGATTCGGCATCTTTTATTATGCTGTTGCACTCCGTTTTGTCTTCAAAAATTCTCTACTGAATGAGTTTCAATCGATTCGTAATAAGGAAATTCCGTAGGTGGCTCCGCGTAGTCAACGCAAACAACAGATATATAACAACAATAATTTAATAATTTGGTCAACAGTTCAATGCAAAATTACAGTTTCGTTGTGATGAGATTTCCCTAGTTTTAACAAATAATTAATTGGTCCCAAAGATCTGTTTTCAGGCCGTTTGCATTGACTCCATCAGAAGTGCTTAATAGACTATAGCGTTCAATTTTGTAAATTAGAGCCCATAATTCTGTATTAGGTTGCAACTCTTTTCATTTTAACTGAAAAATGTTTGTAGTACCTATATCGATTAGCCATGGACAAGATCCTCAAGTCATCCAGATTCGGGAAGAATCCAGATTCCGTCTCAGCGGCAAAAGAGTGGTCACACTGGATTGCTACGTTCAAAAGTTTCATTGAAGAATCAGATATTACCGATCCTGAGAAGAAAAGAGAGGTATTAATAAATTACCTAGATTATTCAGTATACGAACACATCTCTGAGTGTACCTTATACCAAAGAGCCATTGGCACTCTGAAGGGGTGTATGTAAAGCAGAAGAATGAGGTGTTTCGCTAGATTCCAATTAGCTTGTAGGAAACAACTCAAGAGAGTCAATCAAAACATACCTACCCCCAAGTCCTCAAACTTCATAGCCAGAACTGTAATTTCAAAGCTGTTACAGCCGCCACAAGTCGCGACGATTCTATTCGAGCTTCTTCATCAGCGGTTTCCTTTCAACCGAACTAAGGCAACGGTTACTATAAAATGCTTCCTGAGGCATTAGAACAGGATCTTGCGGTCGAGCCGAGCCAGAAGCATGCTCGACACTACTTATCTGTTCCTAGATCTACATTGAGTGCTCATCCAGTTCTAACGATAGGCTAGTCGTTTCTGCATCTCCCAGACACAGAAGTGTTCTTTTTGTGGTAATGATCAACACCCTCGTAGAATGTTTCCTGCTAGAGATGCTCTTTGCAAGTCTTGTTCACGGAAGGGGCATTAGGCACCGGTGTGCAAATCGAAATGAAGGACTACAACATCTGCCCTGGTTGGGTTTCCAGAATCGGAGGACACATCTGCTACTATCACAGCAGCTAGTCCCGTACTCCTCCAAAAAGCTGTTACGCGCGTTGCTGTGGGCGATAGAATTCGAGCCTCTTGTCCGATAGACATTGACAGTTCAGATAGCTATGTGAACAATTTGTCAATGACCACAAGGATAGCGTTTTCTGAGAAGTACCTAGTTCTGTCTTAATGGCCTCTTCCTCGCTGTCTATGTTATAGAAGCTACATAGGAACATACTTCACTAGGAATAATCATGTTTATCGAAACTTCAAGCTTTATAATTATGCTCTCCCTGTGTGCAAATCTATTCCTGCTACGATGTTCTTAGCCAATCATTCGAGCGTCGCTTTATCTTTTAGGGGTACAAGGCCTCCACTCTCAATTCGCAGTGTAGCTCAAGCATTAGTTAAACCGGTGAGTACATTTAGTTATTTTTCACCGATTGCGACCAAATCTCGGCGTCACTCTCCTGAGGATTCCAAATTTATAAAGCACGAAGTTCAAAAATTATTATCGACGGGATAATTTGGGAAAGCATTTCTCGGTGGCGCGCGCGAGTACTGGTAGTTCCAAACGAAAATCATACGATGAGGATGTATAATATATAGATTAGGTATTCCAAAACTATAAACAAGTTTACTTTTCTCGCTGCCTTAACATGGATGAAATTGTAACGAAAATTGCTCAAATTCCTCCTTTAATACCTTGGACCTTAAAAGTGCTTATCACCAGGTCCCAATTAAGTTGGAAAACAAACCATACATATGAAGCGTGCGGCCAGCTCTATCAATTCCGGGTGATTGCTTTCGGCTTCACATTAAGGTGTACCGGGGTTCCAGAGGTAAATCAACGATACATTCCAGAAAGAAAACTTAGAAGGGGTATGCTTACATTGATGATGTTAGGGTGTGTGGTAGGACCCAAGCGGAACATGATACCAATCTGGCCCAGTTTTTAGCTGCTGCAAATAAATTTGCACTAACGCTAAATATAATGATAAATGTAAATATTCAACGCGAAAGTTACACACTAGGTCATTAAATTTCATATTTAATATTATGATTAACCCTGAAAGGATGAAACGACTTCTTGATTTGCCCCCACAAAATGATACCATATCATTGCAAAGGATTCTGAGTACAGAATATGACTTCTGACAAATTTCAGGCCATTCCCATTAGACGAAGAGAGATTGCTTTCATGCACTCAAAGTAGACATAGCAGACTGGGCTGTCAAAGTATAGCATATAGTGTGCCTTCGGTTGTAGGAACGCGTTTGATTTTGCTGTAGCCGCCATCCTGTCTCAAAACGGGCGACCAGTTACGTTCTTCTCCCGCACATTAGGCAATAGCGAGAAGAGGTATTCTTCTATCGAGAAGGAGGCGAGCGCTATTGTTAAGTGCCTTCGGAAGTGGAAATTTCTTAATAGGACAACATTTCACTATTATTACTGACCAAGAAGCACTCTCGTTCATATTTAATTTGATCCTTTCCAATAAAATAAAAAATGATAAGATCATGCGTTGGCAAGTGGAATTGTCATTATATAGCTTCGACATAGTATACAGGCCAGACACAGACAAAGTTGTAGCTGATGCATTTTCGAGAGTATGTGGCAGCTCAAATGGTATTAACCTACACGACATGCACAACGCTCTTGTCATCCTGGCGTAGCAAGGATGTTGCACTGGCTCAAGACCCGAAACATTGCTGCCAGCTAAGAAGAGGTTAGAAGAATGACGGCCGCATGCCCAGTATGTGCAGAAATAAACCTAGATTCTACAAGAAACCTGCTGGTACGCTTATCAAGGCAACCCAACCTTTCGAAAAAGTCAGCGTTGACTTCAAGGGTGCAATACTTACCAATGCCTGCTACCCATATCATTTAACAATATTGTTAACGAGATTTCGCGATTCCCCTTCGCCTATCCTTGCAAAGATATGAGTTCTTCTACTGTGATCAAATGCTTCACAGACCCTTTTACGACTTTTCGAATGCCTGGATTCGTGCACTCAGATCGTGGTACTGCATTCCTTTCCCGCGACGTCACGTCTTTTCTCCATTCGCGCGGTACCGCTACTAGTCACTCTAGTCCACACAACCCTCAAGGGAATGGGACAAATCGAAAAAACAATGATGTAATTTGGAAAGCTGTGACACTTGCCCTAAAAACAAAGGGTTTGAAGAACACGCAGTGGAATGTTGCTCTTACATTATCCTTGGACTCAGTTAGATCCCTCTTGTGCACAACTGCAAATAGTACGCCTCATGGGAGAATGTTTCGTCATGCTCGGCGTTAAACTTTTGGCAGCGCCTTACCGACATTGCTGAGTGAGCCTGGAATAGTGTTACTTAAGAAAAACGACCGGCCGAACAAGTATGAGCCTTTGTTAGAGAAAGTTGAGCTGTTGAATTGAGATCCGTACCATAGTAGTGGACGAGAATCTACAGTGGCACTCAAGCATTTCGCCCCTCGCGGAAATCCGGTTATGGCAACGCCGTCACCACCTCAGAGGCCTGAAGTCATCCCTGACTCTTCATCTCCACGTATACCTGATTCCCCCGCTACTAACGATCCACAACCCCCGCGAATCTCCACACCTGAACCCCCACCACTAGAACCAGCTTCTGAAAGGCTAGCTCAGGAGCTGACCACCAGCGTACTTCAGGGACTATGTGACTAATTACAGGAAGGAGAATGTGATGTGATTTTTCCAGCTGTAATAACTTAATTGACCCCAAACATGCGCTTCCATGCCGTTTGCATTGAATCCATCAGAAATTCTTATTCAGACTAGGAACAATGTTCACTTTTGTCATTTAAAGCCTATAATTCTGTATTAGGTTGCAACTCTTTTCAGTCGTCTATGGCGTTAAACTTGGTTTTGGAATTTTTATCATTGGCGATAAAATGGCTCGTTGAATCAGGCAATTTACTACTTCTTGCAAATTGAAAAGTTTTCGGTTCAGCTGAGGTCGCATTATTGTTTCAATAATATAAGAAACATAAGACTATACAACTATCATAAATCCGTGGATCTTGACGAGCTGAATCGAAAAATGTAGCTTACCTGTTTTTATCTGATTGACTGACGAGGGAAACCCGTATGCGAAAATGTGGATGAGTTACCTATCTTATAATTTATAATGAATCCCATATAATTATGTACATATATGTACCTATGTCTAATATGAGGTATGTATGTCTAATGTAAGGTCCAAAGTAAATAAATGTATGGAGCCACCATGAAACATACCTAAGTCTAGGTATTGAAAAACACGCATCGAACTTGTTGCATTACCCTTGGGAACGACTAGGGACTTTGGATCCTTTGATTACCCTATGAAAGTGCTTAATGTTCGGAAAAAAAGCCAAATATAAATCAGCGTGGTGAACTCGATTTTCGCGGAGCGATCGGTCATATTATTTTGATCACTTAACATATAAAATGAAAGTTTTTTCCCGGACTTATTTGAAGTCCTTCACCGTTATTCAACCAAGCAGCTTCACTGAGCCCTAAGGTCGCTGTGAATACGAAATGGACGGTGTGAATTATTTATAACGCAATATTTGTCGTGGCCACAACCTACTTCACTCAAAAAAAGAGAGTAGCTTTGGTTTGTTTATTTTTCCAGTGGTAAGAGCGGTCCAGAAGGTTCTCTCCTCCTTTCATCATGGTAGCGAATAGGTTTTTGTTTTGTCTATATTTATCTATATTGCCTAGCTTACTTTCTTTCTCTGGGTTTACTTTGAATTATAGTAAAGGGACAAATTATACCAGAGTTCATCTTTGAAACTCAAGCGGCTGGTGTGGGCAGGCATGGTACGCACCGTCTAACCTGTAGCACCAAATTTCAGTTTTTAGAAAATAATTAGGGGATTTTGTTTTTGTTTGTGAGAAAACGTTCGCAAATTTGTTTGAAATTATTTTATATCGAATCCACTTTTGTTAGGAATGATCTGACGATACCATATATTAGAACTCAACATTCTGGTTTATTATTTTCAATAATGAACCTTTGGAATCGAGCATGATTTTCATTTTTTTTTACTCCACCCTAAAAATTTGATGGTTTCCGTTTCAAAGTACATAGAATCCAGAATGGAATTAAAATAAAATTTTCCAACCGCCGTCCGCCGTACCCCTTTCCTGATGAATTAAAATTAATGAAATTGGTTTGTGGGTCCCATTGGGGTCTTGTTGGTCCGCGAAGCTCGGGATTGAAATTACCAGAAGACCGTAGCTCGAAAACTCAGTAGAAGGGTATATAGTTTTTTTTAGCGTTTTTAAGTTGATCTTAACTTGAGAATTTTTGAGACCACCCGGAGCATTGTATGTCCAGCCATTAGTCTACACCAAAAAGCTTCGTCAACATCGTGAATGAAATTATGCATCTAGCCCAGAAATCATTGCTAAGGAACACCCTGATATTAATCACTCACTGCTGCATGAAATCGAGTTGATTGTTCCGTAATATTATTTCAGCTGAAGAATGGCTCTTTTGGAATTTGTTGATAGGTACTTTTGTAACTTGAACAAACGTTATTCTTTGTGAATAACAGCAAATAATTATGAATTATAAAATTCTTGAATTCTATATTCTTGAATTCGCCGCACATTAATGAAATGTGATGCCCGGCTGGCTCCCGTGGTCGACGTAGGGCTTTCCTTTTGAAGGGGGTGGGGGGGGGGGGGGGGGTTGACCGTAGAAAATAGTGACCTACGCAGAAGGGGTGTCTATACTGCCGTCCTTAGCAGAAAAGTCGTATGTGCAGAAATCTTACTTTTGGGAAATCGGCCAAATAGGTTTTGCGTCGAAATTTTCCGATATTGACGTTTGTTTCCAAAATAATCTTGAACTTTAACATTCTCCTAGTAGAAAATATCTTGCTGAATCGATTGGCGATGTCAGAAATTGAGTTTTCTCATCGCAAGATACCAAGAAACGCCGTACGAATTTCATTCTCGTATTGTGGACTAAGATTGGTGATAATTTACGAAGCAAGAAACTCGTATCTGCACTTTACTTACCGTTTTCTACGTATCTACCACAGATACGAGTATTTGACTAGGAAATTGCAGTTACGATTCGCTACTCCAGCAAAATGCATTTGCTTGTTTTGAATTTTACTAAGCTAAAAAGTCGTACCTGTTTGTTTGTATCGAAAAAGATAATTATAATGACTTGAATTAATTAAAAATTATATCTAAATTATTGTTGGTGAGTAGGTAAACTATGAGATGGTGAATTACTTGACCGTTAGAAATATTTGGTCACGACAGGTAGGTAATATAAAAACCAAAAATACGCCAATATTCTTTTGTTTGGTGGTAGGTAGGTAATATTAAAATTGAATCATGAAAACGTTTATTGACACATCATTGTACTTGAATGAAAACAGTTTTCAGAAAATAAGTAGGTTATATCAGGTTTCAGCCTTTTCTTCCCAGTCTTTTATGTTATAAATGCAAAAATGCAGTTCTATTGAAATATCGTTTGGCACACAACAATATCGAAACTTAATCAACAATAAAAGTTACTACTTACTAGCAAGTCACTAATTACTAATAAATCACAATTTGAATGCATTCACTGCATGCAACACAGATGCTTATATCGTCTTTGCTTGTTGCATAGTAAAGATTAGATTCAGGAACTCTAAGTCTCGGTAACATAAGTAATTATCAAACATAACTCGAAATCGGTAGCATAAATATAACATCATTATTAGTGTGGTCATGAGAAAATATCTGTCATTAACTACCTAGGCATATTTTTTAAACTATTAAACTTATTTATTATTAATAAACATGACACGATTGTATGATCACAATTTGACTAAGTTCAATAACACAGACGATTGTAGTTGTATGGCACTAGGTACTAATATCATTTTCAGGTTCATTACCCCCGCAAGGTAAATTTTTCCAAAATTCGACTCTTGAAGGGGGGATAATAGCATTCTTTTCCTCACATAAACGTGCTAGAATGGCATCCCTTCTCCTAGCATCGACTCCACGTGGCTTATTCACCTTTTCCGGAATTGGGAATCCCTTCTGAAGGATTTTTTTGTGTAAGAAATCAAGTTCGATGAATTCCAAATCAAAATCCGTTTTGTATTTCAAAGTGTGTTTGCCTCTCAACGCTGAAATCTGTACAATGTCATGAAGATATGGTTTTGGAGTTGCCGAACTAATTTTTGGTTTGGAAGAAAAATCTCTCCACAGTGAGAAATCAGTTACCGTCATTTCTTTGACCACAACATTCTTTTTACTGTTTTGCACACATTCCATAAAATCTTGAAAATCGTAAACCTTTTTCTTTTCTCTCAGACTTTTTTCAACCAAATGGTGAAACGAATCACAGCTCATGAATGTATGACCCGGTTCAAAATAGTTAATTTCAATTTCCTGTACAGAAATGGATTCAATTTCATTCACTGCGTAAACCAAAAAAGAAAGAAAAGCCCAATTTTTGTTTTGGGCTGTGCAGTTATCTAACCACATGATGATTTTGCTCTTATCCCGATTCGCTAAGAGGAATTTATGAAACGTGCTTATTATGTCTTCCTTCATCCGACCCCTAGTAGCCTCATGCCATACGAAAGCGAAGGGAGGGAGAGGGTTTCTCTTCCCTTCTGGGACGAAACTCTCATTATAAGCGACCAATCTTTGTACAAAAATAACGGATTTAAACATGTCACATCGAGGAAGCATAATTACCTTTTGTAAGTCTACAGAGTAAACTATCGTACCTTCTGGTAACTTATCAAGTTGTCCGTACTGTTCATAAAATTTACGTGATTTATTTGCAGAATCAATGTGTTTTTTCCACAAAAGACAAGTGTGACACTGGTCTTCAGGACAGGGAGTTTGTTTGTGGATTCCATGATTTTCACAACACTCACATTCCTCGTGCCCGAGTTTGGTGAATGATATGTTCATTTCTTTTACAACACATCGATACACGTCGTAACTACATTGAATCGTCGGATTTTTTATTTTGAAGTCCTCTCACATTTTTGTTCTTGTTATATCGCTGGATATGTACCTGCGGTGGGGCGCATGCTCTCTTCGATAGTGGGAGATAGTTGGACTGAATGATTCAACGTGGTCCATTATGAGTTTCCTATCAATTTTCTTATGGAGCAGTCTGGTTTGTCGGGAGGGGACTGGTTGTTCTTCTGAAGGAACTAGGATTTCAGGTTTCTCAATAATTGGCGATTTGTGAATTATGTGGTCGTGAGTGACGTTAAAACTCAATGTTCCCAAAAAAAACTTCTTACACACTTTGACCAAGTCATTATTTTCATTTCTGAAGGAATAAAACACTGTATTCAGTCTTCGACTCAATCCGATATTTGAGGAATTCTTTTTCTTAGGGACGATGGTTACCATTGATTGATTAAAGGTTTTTTGAGCCTCGTTGTCCAAGGACCAATAATGTTTGTGAATGGCCACTCTGCGGTCGTGGGAAATATTTTCATGGCACTTGAGTTTGCAGGAGTCGTTGCATCCTGTTTTCATGTCGAAGGACTTCCGTTTTTTCGTTTCATTTATCAACTTTCTTTCAACTTTACTATATTTGTACCTTTTTCTCTTCCTGTTAGTTCCACTTTTGGTGAGACAGTCGTCAATAGTTTCTAAAGGGTTGATTTCGCTCAAAATGTGTCCTTCATTTTCATTTTCTTCAGTGTCACTTTTGGTGAGATAGTCGTCGATAGTTTCTAAAGGGTTGATTTCGCTCAAAATGTCTCCTTCAGTTTCATTTTCTTCTCGTGCATCATGGTCCTCAATAGAAGGATCATCAACGATGAACTCTGTTAAAAAAAGGGAGAGGTAAGGTAGGTATTAATTGCAGTCATATAGCAAATACTTTATCAGATTATTCGAAACTCATGAACTCCTCAAATGGTCTTCTACAAACATGCTGTTGGGAAACTTTGGATTACCTTCAGAGGCAGTAGGACATCGAAATTCTACTACTTCTTCCATGATTCCGCTGCCATTACTGACGTCTTCTAGGTTAATGTATTCTGTAAGTTAGGAAAAATTTACACTCAGTGAGCAGGATGTTAGAATGTAGGTACCTACCTACCTAATTTAGTTTGTTAGTTGCGGGACATAATATATTATATAGGTACCTGCTATGACTATATCGGCTTCCTGAATCAACTGGTTGTAATCAGGAGATTCCTGCTCAGCTGCTGGAAGGTTGTTTGTGGCAGGTGGCTGACTAACCGAATTTTTCGTTGTTGGGGCCCTGTAGAATACCAAGGTTAAACATTCTTTAATAATTTGTGACAATGATCGAATAACAGGGATTCCTACCAACAACACTACCACCAGCAATGTTATTACAATATAAACATACCTTCATACTATAAACAAAGGAGGTTTAGGTATGCGGTTAGGTTTTTGTATGACTGACTGCATGCCTGCCTTTGTTAGTTTCCAGAAAAAACGGCTAAACGGATTTTCATGAATGAGATAGCAAATTACTCACTAAGGTCTGGGGGGAGTGTTTTTCAATTGTCAACTTCCGAATATTCAACATTTGTCAATATGAGTGAAAATATGGAGGTTAGGTAGGTACATAAAACTTACATCGAACCCAAGGCAGCAAACATTTTAGAACCCCTGGTGGCCATGAGCAGGCAGCGTTAAAAGTTCTGAAAACAATAAATTCCGCCAAGTAACACAAACTGTAAGTATAAATTGTAAGTAGGTGCATTAAAAAAAACAAAAAACGGGGTTCGGTTTAGTAGAATAGAAACCTTCAAACTGATTCATTCACGTGTTCTATCACAAACATTGTCTTTCGAAGGCAGGCAGCCGTTTCAAACATTCTAATAATGGGACAAGAAGAATGCACTTGAATATCAAGAGTAAAAATTATGTTCTTTTACTTACCTTGTTATCTCATTGAAAGTTCTGTCGTCGTTGAAAAACAAACAGCAGACAGCATGGGGAAGGTTTCACAAAGACAGGTAAAGGCGGTTCTCAAGAATCGTAACTGACTCCAGGAGTGCCAAAATACTAAGCTGGAAATCCGTATCTGACTTTTCAGAACAAAAAAATCCGTATATACGAAATAAGTAGCTAGTAAATTGTATCTGGTGCCAGATACGAATTTTCTTCCTCTGAGAAGGACACTTACGAATATTTGCTAAGCAAAACCACTGGAATCGACATAAAGCCGGTATTCGTACGCTCGTTTTGAGGCATTTCCTTTGCAGATACGACTCTAGGACTCCGAAAATCGGTAGAAAACACCCTCCAAAACGGGGGGGTATCATTAACTCATTTTGGCCAAAAAGTGACAAACGACTTTTTCGCTAAGGACGGCAGTATAGGTGAATAATAAACAATCATGTAATAATTTGCAGAGTTCTTTTAAATTAAGTACATCTGTCGCTAAAGCGAGTGCAGGAAGGTGGAGGGGGGAGCTATGGGAGGAGCGGTGGGGGATGGATAGGAACGGACGCCCATGGCTCGGGGAAGGAGAGTTGGTGAGAAGTGCCCTCATGGAAAGTAGGTATGGTGAGTCCAGCAACTAAAAGTATACTGGTCATACATGGTTGATACTTTATACATCCCAGTCTCTCTCCCTGCTAGATTTATACATTTGGCATACCGACTGTGTGGTACATACTTATACACATAAATTAAACATGTGGCATATTGATACATACATATACTTCTTTTTACTCAGCACATAATTATTATACATGTATAATGGAGACTGCTGTGGGGGATACCCACAGCGCCACGTAAGATAGCTTAGGTACACTTATACTACGCCACACGAGATGGTATATACCTATGGTGCCATGTTGGATGGCATCATATTTATACGACCATGATAGATGGGCATTATACTACCCATGTGGCCATGGTGGATGGTCACTATACTATACTGCCGAAATGGGCGGCAACACAGCCACAGTTGGGTGGCGATACACATACCAAGATTATACTATACCAACTTCGATGAGAGGTCAAGGGAGCGTGTGTAGGGGAGGAGGAGCCCGCGGGGTATACAAACCCCCAGGGGAAAGACTGGGACAAATCTGTACCTATACCTAATGTTTATATGATCGAAGTAGAATAATATAACTAATAACCATTCATGTTATACAGTGTATATATTTATGTTGTGGCAATATTGTAAACGATAAGGAGTATTTATATACGATTAGAACAAGCTTCCATAATCTGAATGAAATTCGCGTTGCCAGGAGGGCAATGAAGACAACATCAATATGTAGGTGATGTCAACATAGAACTAGGATGTAGGGAAAATGGAAGAAACAGAAGGAGATGTCAGCAGTTCCATTGCCACCCCCAGAAGAGAAAGATGAGGAAATGGTTTGTGTAACAATGGTTCTAGAAATGGAGACAATGGCATGGGAGCGAGGTAAAAAAGACGTAAAATGGATTTCTTTTCGATGGAAAATCATGCTGAAACAATATGTCCTGAACACGACTGCACACAAATTTAATCAATATACCGCATGCAAGGGTATGAGAAAAAATATTGTGCTCATACTAAGTGCTGTTCATTTTTTCAGTTGGTGGGCGCGTCGCATTTTTCGCCTTCACTTCAAATGGCTCTCCTGAAAGTTTACTTTTCCCTTTTCTCAGGAACAACTGATCCTGTTTACTCAACTTTGGTTTTTACCATTGAAGAGGGCACTACTTGGAGGGAATCCCGTTTCGTGATTTTCCAATTCTTGCAATTCTAAAGAGGGCACAAAAGCGAAAAATAAAAGTTTTTGTGGCAGAGCTAAAAAAAACGCAAGGAAAATTAAAAGGATAGGAGTGTCGAAAGACGAGAATAAAGTCTACATATATATAATTATATAATTGTTGGGTGACTAGTTCGTTGTATGTAAATTTGTGGAGTAGGTTGTTGATTGACCAATAATAGTCGCTATTCTTTACCTTCTTTATTTAACGCGACGTTTCGTTCTGGATCAGACCCTATTCATGCTTATCTACAACCAATTTAACACAATTTAAACTGGACTTATAATGTTAGGTAAAAATTTTGAAACAGGATATGAATGGGTAACTTAATTTTTACATACAGATTCTTTGTGGCTGGTGTTACATAATATTGTAGATAATATTGTTGTTTTATCTGAATGGTGGAAGTACACTTTCTTTGACAAACTTTTTACAGCTTTTTAAAGACTTTCCACGAACAAACAAAGGAAATTATAGTAGGGTTGTTTGTTTTCATAGAAACCACCTTGGATCAGCCCGATGTATTTATTTAGTGGCGACGTTTCGGTCTAACAGGGTAGACCCTAATCATGCCTAAAATTAAAAGAATATTTTATATGTATTGACAAAGTTGCTACATGGAGAGACAGTGAGTAAACTAAAGTTAACGAAGAAATTGCACATACCTACCTTATAAGCTGAAGTGATGGATTATATTACAATTGACATGATGTTGATGATTGAAGTGGATAACTCTGATGGAACTATGTTAGAGGTGAACAATTATGTACAATGTGTTTCGCATGTGGGTAAAAAAATGATAAAATTGGTGAATTATGAGGGGAGGTTATTTCTTTATCAACCTGCCTACATGGTGATAACCGTGGTTGTAGACATAGGTGGCCATGGATGAAGGGTGATGATAGAGGTGTCTAGGATGGGCCTATTGCTAGGTACAGTTGTGATATTATGTACAATGTGTTCTTAAAGAAGAATACAAAACGTATATAACTATATACAAATATAACCATAAACATAAATATAAACATGATTGAAGGAAGGCACAAACATACAGTGGACTAGAGGAGATGGTGATGAATTAATATAACCATAATATAAACATGATAGAAGGAAGACACAAATATACAGTGGACTAGAGGAGATGGTGATGAATTAGGTGCTAAAAATTTTACAATCTGCATATTTACATTGGTCAATTGGTGTCGGGGGGGTTATTATGGTAGGAGGAGGCCTGGTAGACAGTATTGAGGCCTCTTATATCCTGTTTATAGTTGAGTACTTTATCTCTATTAGCTGTTATGTGGGCCATCTCCTTAAATTTCCTTTTAAACGTGTTAGGTTCCTTAGACATGGTGGACCAACTATCAAACTGGGGTTGATGGTTGGTCTCAGCAATGTGTTTAGCCATGGCTGATTTATAGTACTTGTGGCCCACTGTTTCGTACATCCCTTGCATTTCGTATATGTTCCTTGACTCTCTTATCGTTATCGTTATCGTTATTCGTTATTCGTTATTATCGTTATCGTTATTCGTCCTATCTTATCGTTATTCTTAGGCATGCTTCACTTTGTTCTAAATTCCAATTACTGCTCCTACGAAGACAAGTATTACATACAAAAACATGGCCTACCAATGGGAGCCCCAATCTCCCCTATCTTAGCAGACTTATGTCTAGACCACATTTTCAATCAGATTATCCCGAAATTCCATAGTGACATACTTCTGGTCAAAAAATATGCTGACGATTCTCTCCTAATCGTTGATTCAACTAAAATTAATGCCCTCCTCCAAGAATTTAACAATTTTTCCCCAACCATGAAATTTGAGGTGGAATTATAAGTCAACAACAGCATTACATTCCTGGATCTAAAACTCACAAAAACCAATAACAACACCATCATAACTGATCATTATTGCAAACAGACCTACTCTGGGAGGATCCTAAACTTCCATTCCCACCAACCCCTACACTACAAACTAAATACAGCTCGCAACCTGCTTCACAGACGACTCCATCTGGCCCACCCCCAATTTCACAACAGAATAATTAATGAAACCTCTCTCATCTTGGCAGCAAGCAATTACCCAAAAGGAATAATAAACAAACTCATTCACTCTACTGTTGCCAACCTTTCAAACCCCAATGCCAATCCTGCACCACCAATGCCAATAATGACACCCCCTAGCCCCTCAGGCACTAGCAACCATAATAGACCATATTTTGCATCAATTAGATACTATGGTAACGTCTCAAAGAAAATAGGTCTCACACTACAAAACTATGATAAGAACCTCAAAATGGCATATAAGAACCCCTCATCCAAAAAAATTATTCACAAGAACAAAAAAACCTCTATCCCAGAATGAACTTTCAGACATGGTATACTCCATTCCTTGCCAACCTTCCTGCAACAAAATTTACATAGGGGAAACCAAACAACTAGTCGATAAGAGAGTCAAGGAACATATACGAAATGCAAGGGATGTACGAAACAGTGGGCCACAAGTACTATAAATCAGCCATGGCTAAACACATTGCTGAGACCAACCATCAACCCCAGTTTGATAGTTGGTCCACCATGTCTAAGGAACCTAACACGTTTAAAAGGAAATTTAAGGAGATGGCCCACATAACAGCTAATAGAGATAAAGTACTCAACCATAAACTGTGACGGTATATGGGAATCCCGTCCATCTTGGATGCAGACTCTTCCCGATCTTTTTGACACACGGCTGGAGGGGCGGTCGATTCGCGGAAACGAATCGTCAACTCCTGGAGGCATTGCGTTATAATCAAACCATTGTCTCCGGGGGCAGCTGTCACACTGCCTCCCTACCTTTTCTAGACGATGGAGAGGGGGAAACTACGCTGTATGGGCGGCGTAGTTAAACCCCTCATCCATTACATGGTAGCAGAGCATGGTTGGTGGGTATGTGCTGGATGTTATCCTCGGTACCCCCTCCACTTTTTGAGAGCTTTTCCTGAAGGAATCCTCTTTTTAATATCTTCTCTTTTTAATAACCCCTTTGTTAATCAATATACACTTCAGCCATTGGATTTTCTATTTTCATCAAATCAAACTCATTATTATTACTATTATTATTATCAAACTTGATTATTATTCTTAAGGCGCTCAATGCCAATTTTGGTTTATTATTTTCAATAATGAACCATTGGAATCGAGCATGAAAAAAAAAATTCTTACCCCCCCTCAAAATTTGATGGTTTACGTTTCAAGGTATGTAGAATCCAAAACTGCAATAAAAATATTTCTGTCTGTCCGCCGTACGCCGTACGCCGTACGCCGTACGGGCCACTTTTCTTAGTTACCATGAAAAAAAATTGATGAAATTCGGGTTATAGGTTCCGTTCGGCGTCTAGTTGGTCCTCGAAGCTCGACGTTACTGTGAGTCATCTCTAAGGGGTTCAAAATAGGGGTTGAAATTTTCAAAACGCCTATACCATTTTTTTACGTAAATATTTTTACGGTTTTAAATAGTTCTTGAACTTGCGAGTTTTTTAAGACCATCCGGAGCATCGTACGTCCAGCCGTTCGTTCACAGTAAGGCCCCGAAGTTTGCACCGACAGGCATTTTCGACTCCAGTGTGAATGAAATTGTATACAATTCAAACCAAATCTCGTAACCAGAGACGCGCCCACAATAGGAATTTGTGAATACGGCCAATCATTGGTAGGGATCACCTGATTATATTGGCGGAGTATGAAGTCGAGTTGGTTGTTCTGTGATATTATTTAATTTGAAAAATGATGGCTCTTTCGGAGTTTGTTGGTAGGTAGTGAAACTTGAACAAACGTTGAAGTATTATTGATGGGTAAATTAGGTATTACTACGGTAAATCATTACTCAACGGTAAATTATTACACAACGGTTCATTATACCATCTACGTAGAAGGGGCTGGAGTTTGTTGGTAGGTACTTTTGCAACTTTTTTCACTCCTCATCAACAATTTCTTTTCAGAACTTCATTATGTGTGTTTCTTTTTGTTAGGTACTGTTTGTCATCGGCAGAATTATTTTAGCAACATTTAACTCGTGATTTAGGTAGGTACCTAGTAACGAGTACGGGGTTAGGTACTAACCTACGGAGGGTCTGCGATCTACATAAATATGCATAGAATAGTACATAATTATTATATTATATAGACGGGTTATCTATACATAGAGCTGTGATCTGTAACAGAAGGGTATTCTATACAAAATAATAAACCGTTGTGCAGGGATTTGCAGCGTTTTTCCCCTTGTGTTCCCAGTTGTTCCATCTTATGATGGGGGTTAGTCACCCAGAGGTTGTTCAGATGAACCTTCCTGAACCAGAACCTCTGACAACTACTTTCATTTGTATGATTTATATTCAGTTGTTCCATCTTATGATGGGGGTTAGTCACCCAGGGGTTGTTCAGATGAACTTTCCTGAACCAGAACCTCTGACAATGACTTCTTTTCTTTTTTGTCCGAGTCGGTCAAGTGATATTTGTAAGGAGCTAAGTTCTCCACCAGTAACAATTCTCAGTAGTACCATTACGATGGAAGCTATCAGCTTTGGAGTTTTTCAGATGAAACTTCCTGAATCAGAACTCCATGCTACTTTTCAGTCCCGTGTCTAACTTCACATACTTCTTCTTCAAAGAAGTATGTTTTTAAGGGGAGGAGTGTGACGGTATATGGGAATCCCGTCCATCATGGATGCGGGCTCTTCCCGATCTTTTTGACACGCGGCTGGAGGGGTGGTCGATTCGCGGAAACGAATCGTCAACTCCTGGAGGCATTGCGTTATAATCAAACCATTGTCTCCGGGGGCATCTGTCACACTGCCTCCCTAACTTTCTAGAGGATGGAGAGGGGGAAACTACGCTGTATGGGCGGCGTAGTTAACCCCTCATCCATTACAAAACAGGATATAAGAGGCCTCAATACTGTCTACCAGGGCCTCCTCCTACCATAGATAACCCCCCCCCCCCCTCCCCGACACCAATTGAACAATGTAAATATGCAGATTGTAAAACTTTTAGCACCTAATTCATCACCATCTCCTCTAGTCCACTGTATGTTTGTGTCTTCCTTCTATCATGTTTATATTTATGTTTATGGTTATATTTTTATATAGTTATATACGTCTTGTATTCTTCTTTAAGAACACATTGTACATAATATCACAACTGTACCTAGCAATAGGCCCATCCTAGTCACCTCTATCACCACCCTTCATCCATGACCACCTATGTCTACAACCACGGTTATCACCATGTAGGCAGGTTGATTAAGAAATAACCTCCCCTCATAAATTCACCAATTTTATCATTTACCCACATGCGAAACACATTGTACATAATTGCTCACCTCTAACATAGTTCCATCAGAGTTATCCACTTCAATCACCATCAATATCATGTCAATTGTAATATAATCCATCACTTCAGCTTATAAGGTATGTGCAATTTCTTCGTTAATTTTAGTTTACTCACTGTCTCAATACATATAAAATATTCTTTTAGTTTTAGGCATGATTAGGGCCCTGTTAGACCGAAACGTCGCCACTAAATAAATACATCGGGCTGATCCAAGGTGGTTTCTATGAAAAGAAACAACCCTACTATGATTCCTACAAACCAGCCAGGGACACAGTCCCACCTTACCAATGAAAGGAAATTATTGTAGCACGAGGAACTATGAGGAGGTTACAGGAGTGGTGGTGGTTGTTGTTGTTTTTGTTGCGGCTGGTGGACTTAAACTTACGAGGTTGTTATTTGATGGAATTGGACTAGACTAATGTAGGTATATTATGGACTTACATGATAGGTAACTTAGGTGATAGGTGGTTATTTATGGATGGAAATGTATGTGGAGTAGTAACAAAATGAAACAACACACTGAAACTATTGGCATTGACTATGGCACTGACTATAATGGAAAACTTAGGGCTATTTACCGAGACTGTGATGGAAAAACTTAGAGTATTGCCACTGACTATAATGGAAACTTGAACTATTGACATTGACTATAATGGAAACTTGAACTATTGACACTCAGTATACTGGCACTTTTACTATGACTAAATTATTTCCATGTTAGTAGTTGTAACAGGTAGTGGCTAAACTATTGACATCTTCTTTATGATTCATGTTGTTTTTGTTTTTCAAAATATACTTTTATTTCTCGTTTTTCATAGTGAGGCTCTTTTAGTAATTTGTATGTATGTATATCTGTAAGGATGTTATTGAGTCTAAGGAAGTAGTCATCTTTGAGCACAGTGACAGTTATTGAGCAATCTTTGAGCTAAATGACAGTTACTGAGTCTAAGGAAGTAGTCACATTTGAGCATAATGACAGTAATGTGTAGGTATCTATGTGTATCTGTAAGGATGTTATGGAGTCTAAGGAACTAGTCATCTTTGAGCATACTAATGACAGTTACTGCACCTTTGTCTGCTCTCAGCACTAGTAACTGGGCTTTTTTATATCTTATTAAGAAACTCTTGTTGATTTGACTGTTGACATACCTATTTGATTTTTATGTTTGTTAGTACCTCACATCTAGCATGCTTAGAACTTTTTGTACATCTGGTGGAACGGTAACCTTTGTGAGGTTAACTAACCATTTTCTTTTGATTTGTTCTATTGTTTTGTATTGTTTTGTATAATTAACATTGTGGGAGAGTGAGGGTTTTACTGCATTTAGGTTATCTAGTATATATTGTTGCTGTAATTAACAATCTTAGACAATAACTGGGCAACAAAAGAACAGCAGCAACAAATACAACAACAACAGCAGCAAAAAAAAAAAAAAACAAGCACCATCACTCTTGTAAACTCCTCATAGTTCCTTGTGCTACAATAATTTTCTTTGTTTGTTTGTGGGAAGTCTTTAAAAAGCTGTAGAAAGTTTGTCAAAGAAAGTGTACTTCCACCATTCAGCTAAAACAACAATATTATCTACAATATTATGTAACACCAGCCACAAAAAAACTGTAAGTAGTGATTAAGTTATACATATCCTGTTTCAAATTTTTTACCTAACATTATTATAAGTCTAGTCTAACTTTTGTAAAATTGTTATACATATACGCATGAATAGGGTCTGATCCAGACCGAAACGTCGCGTTAAATAAATAAAGAACGTAAAGAATAACGACAGTATTGGTCAATCAACAACCTACTCCACAAATCTACTTTCAACTAGTCACCCAACAATCCAGAATATACCGTGAGGGAAGAACACAATGTCCCTACTCAGAGAAGTCGAAGAATCCTACAATCAACAAGTTATGAAATTAGTGGACCAATGGATCGAACTGAAGAAGAAATTTCTCTCTCTTCAGCAAGACAATTCTTTCTTGGAGGACTGCAAAAAAAAAAATCCTGCAAATCCGTGCACAACGTTTTTATTATTTTGTACAGAAGACCCTTCTGTTACAGATCACAGCTCTTTGTATAGATGACCAGTCTAAATAATATGTACTAGTCTATACATATTATGTAGATCGCAGACCCTCCGTAGGTGAGTACCTAACCCCGTACTCGTTACTAGGTACCTATCTAAATCACGAGTTAAATGTTGCTAAAATAATTCTGTCGATGACAAGCAGTAACTAGAACCGCAAAAGAAACGCAAATAATGAAGTTCTGAAGGAAAATTGTTGATATGGAGTGAAATGGATGCCCCTTCTGCGTAGATCACTGTTTTCTGTGGCCAATACCGACCTTCGTGGTCAAGTATAATGAACCGTTGTGTAATAACTTGCCCATCAATAATACTTCAACGGTTATTGAAGTCCGATCAACAAAATTCAGCCCCTTCTTGGTTAATGAACCGTTGTGTAATAATTTACCGTTGTGTAATAATTTACCGCTGTGAAATAATTTACCGTTATGTAATAGTTTACCGTTGTGTAATAATTTGCCGTTGTGTAATAATACGCTGTTGTGTAATAAATTACCATTGTGTAATAATTTACCCATCAACAATAATATTCAACGTTTGTTCAAGTTAAAAAAGTACCGATCAACAAAATCCAGCCCCTTCTTGGTAGATGAACCGTTGTGTAATAATTTACCGTTGTGTAATAATTTACCGTTATGAAATAATTTACCGTTGTGTAATAATTTACCGTTATGAAATAATTTACCGTTGTGTAATAATTTACCGTTGTGTAATAATTTACATTATGCAATAATTTACCCATCAATAATACCTCAACGTTTGTTCAAGTTTCATCAATTTCTTTTCATGGTAACAAAGAAAAATGGCCAGTACGGCATACGGCGCGGAGTGCGGCCGACAGACAGAAATATTTTTATTACACTTTCGGATTCTACATACCTTGAAACGTAAACCATAAAACTTTGAGGGGGGTTAGAATTTTTTTTTTTCATGCTCGATTCCAATGGTTCATTATTGAAAATAATAAACCAAAATAATATTGACCACTTTTGTGACCCTGGCCCACTGTCACTTAGGAGGTATTTGCCATCCAGTTCAGAGCTTCCGAACCATCGGTTCAATCAATTGATGACGTCCTCAGTGCTGCACTCGACGCTATCATGCTTGTGAATGAAGATTATGTATCAGAGGAACAACCATGCAACCATCAAGGCAGTACAACAGACTCCCTTCCTCAAGATGACATTGAAACCTTTCAAATCCTCAAGTGTGGTAATGCACTGGCCATCCACGCCGAAAAATTGAGAAAAAAATAAGTCTGTGAAAGCGGAAAAGAAAAATGTGCCAAATACGACCAATGATCCGACACCTGGAACTTCCAGAGCCCCTTTGCTTCAAATGCGGGGGAAATGCTAAGAATAATGGCGTTAATCGAAGTAAATCATGGCTTCAAGGTTCATCACAAAATATGTTCTCATCCATCTGAAGAACTTTATGACGAAGACGTATTTTCGTTGCCCCCCGTGCCTTACAAACTACCCCGTATCTTAAATTTCTAGCTGCCCTTATTTGTTTGTTGCTTATTTAAAATTTGAAATCAGCCATGTATTCTTAGTCGAGTATTCCAAGTCTAAAGTAAGTTCCTTTCAGTGTTCAAGTTCCTGGTTCCTCTTATGCTCATTTGTTTACCTTGTGTTTACTTTTAGAATAATTAGTGTTCACTGACAGTTTTAGAAAAACTGGTTACTGCTAGAACACCACTTAGTCATCAGTCTTATTTTTGTTCCTTGAGTTTATTGAGAAAGAAAGATCTGATCTTTCAAAGTTCCTATGTCAATGAAAGTCTACGGACTGTCATTATCTGTGCCATATACCTTATGATTTTGAAACTATTATATCTGTCAAAGTTGTATTACAATTTCGTGATAAAAAATACTTACCGATCTATTCATTAATATTTGAGTGATTTCGTTTCTAGTTTGTCACAACACCTACCAACCTTCTGTTCATGGGGCGCCGATTATATTATAGGTACTTGGGGTGCCCAAAACTGGACATAGACTGCCCAAAACTGGTATGTAGGGGTTCAGAAAACTGGAAAAATCATGCCAAATACCGGAGCTAACAACTTTTCCATATATTTTCTTTTATTCAAAAATAAATAATTGAAATTGCCGGTTTATGCTAATTTATTACGGAAGTAGAGACATTAACATATATATAAAAGCAGTGGAGTTGTTGCCCAACAGCTCAAATTTAGTTTGAAGTATGATAAAAACCGTCAAAAACTTCCTTAAGGGTGCCGAAAACTGGGGGTTTTACCCTACTTCCACCTTAAGATAAAACAACAATATTATCTACTATATCATGTAACACCAGCCACAAAGAATCTGTAAGTAGTATTTTAGTTACCCATTCATATCCTGTTTCAAAATTTTTACCTAACATTATTAAGTTTAGTCTACCATTTGTAAAATTGGTTGTTGATACGCATGAATAGGGTCTGATCCAGACCGAAATGTTGTGATCTAGGCTGGATGTATACCTACTGTTACTTCATTATCATGTTGACGAAGCTTTTCGGTGCAAACTCCAGTGTCTTACTGTGGACGAACTTCTGGATTTACAATGCCCGAGAGGTCTCAAGAAATTTTCTTGTCCCATTTTTGGGATTCTACGTACTTTGAAACGGAAACCATCAAATTTTGAGGGCGGGTTAAAAATAAGTTTTTCATGCTCTATTCCAACGGCTCTTTATTGAAACTAATAAACCAAAAAGTTCATTCAACAACTTCGCGTGTGTGGTTGTCGATGTCAACCGCATAAAATTATTATTATCTTTTCCTTCCAACATTTCATCCAGTCATAAAGGTTTGCGTTGACCACCTTGTTTCCATACGTAGACGTCTCCAAATCTGTCATAATGTCCTTGTCAAATTGACGGCTTTAGCAACCTTGAAAATTCAAACCTATCAGTGTTGTTGAGCGTGCTCGGTGTTTCGGTCGTCGCTTCCTACGCAAAACTCTCAGTTGGAGATAAGAGCTGTCACTGGTTGAAGTTTTCCACTCTGTACCGTCAATTGTAGGATTATCTTTTTTACTCCTAGTCAAGTGAGAGAGATAAATATTTTTGGACGGAGTGTGCCCCAATTCACTGCCGCTTCTCTTTTAGCCGTTCTTTAGTAGGTACAATATAGGTAACTGATGCAATGTAGGTAACGAGATAGGTAACTGATACTTTTACCGAGAAAACACTGCATAAGGTACACTGTGAGGGGTAGACGTTCAAACAGTTGAAAACAATATTTTACAAAACCAGATATTATTGCAGTGTCAAGGTAGAAACCATTATTCTCGTTAATAATAATGTTTGATACTCAATATTCCTCATTCTTAGCGATTTCTAGGTCTAGTAACTAGGAAAATGGAAACTGGAACCAGATTGGAATAGTCTATAGCTACCACTTTCCACATCACTTTGAAATTCACCATTATCACGACCATCACATTGACAGACTTCGAGAGAATTGAGCACGAGGTTATCATAATATATTATTATACCTAACGAATAAGTATTCACAGCAATGGATGAGGGTGAATTCATATTTCAAGAACTAGCTTGATGACCCGTGCCAAAGGTTGTTAACTACCATTAGGCGATGAAATAACCTTCCGAAGTACAGTGGGACATGGTTTGATTACTCATTCAGGGAATATGGACAGTAATTATTGTCGTGATATCCTCCTGGAATACCACTCCATGTATCTATTAAAATTGTTCGAATAAACCGAACGAACAGAGGGCCTATGTGACGGAAGTAGTGTAGGTCGTTCTTTCCTCCCTCAGTCCCTCAACGGTTCGTAACGACGACCATCGTAGGACTGGAGGAGGGTGAAATAGCTCCTATAAAACCCGCTGTTCTCATACGGCTCACCATTCTACGCTCAAACCTCATGGCGATGACTCATCTCTCTCTCCTCATACCTCCTTACCTTTCTCACCTAAAAGAACTCGAGTGGTGGAACCGGTCTGGTGATAACCGACCTGGTGGAACCGTATGGGCACAACCCTTACCGTTTTTAGTGGTGGTGACCTTCCTGGCTTCGCCGTAGGTGGTAACCCTTCAAACACTAGCTATCAAAACCTCATCACTTCCATCTCAACCTCACCCATCCAAGCCACACCTCTACCTTTCAATCACCACAGTGGTGCACCGGACGTGATCGCACGATGGAAACAACCAAGCTTCAATCTCCTTCTCCTCCAACACCCAGATCCGCCACCTCCGCCAAAAACCAACCCCGTCCACAACTTCTGGCCCCTTCCACCTAATTTCCGCCGCCTTCCACCAATTCAACTTCTATTCCACTCACGCTGCCCCCCTTCTGCACCCCCGACCACACTCTCTGGTTTTTTCAAATCGACGCTGCATTTTCGGTCACCAACCTTCGGGGACAGAAGACCCGCTATTCAAAAACTATCGCTCTCCTCCCCTACAATATTCTCCTCCGGACAGCAGATATTTCGCCCGACTCTCCCTCCACTTACGATGACCTCCACAACCGCCTCATCCCGCTGTACCAGCCCTCCAAATTGGCCCTTATTTCCACCCTCTCACAACCCCAACAGCTAGGGGATTTGAAACCCTCTCATCATTCCCACCGCCTGGGCCACCAGTTGCAAGGTGTCCTGACAGCTGATATCATTCGGAACTTCTGGTTGCGAAACCCCCCCCCCCCCTCATCCAGCTCGCCCTTGTGGCCCACCTCAACTCTTCCGACAACGCTCTCCTCCGTTTGGCCGACACCATCCGCGACCTGAACACGTCCACCCCCATCCAGGAGGTGCGGTTGCAATTGGCATGCTTTCCCCGCACTCGATATACGACCCCCACCAGATGCCGCAACCCCTCCATTGACCGCCGAGGCCGCTCCCCATCTCGGGCAGCAGATCCACCCCCACACACCACCAGACCCCCACATGAATATCAGCCAGCTGACCACCCCTCCTGTTGCTGGTACCACGTCAACTTTGGGGATGGGGCTCCCAAATGCCGATCCCCCAGCGAACGAGCCCCCACATAACAGGAAAACACCAGTGCCCGCCGGTAGAACCGGCCGGCGTCTCTCCTCCCTCTACCCTTCGCCTCCTCCTCCCCCTACTGTGGCCATTCCATTGGCAGGGGTTAGGAGGGTCTCTTTCGCCAACCACCCGGCCGCCTTAGCAGCTTCCGCTTCCCCCACCATCCCAGTCGCCAAAACTGCAACCCCCATCCAGCAGCGCTCCAGCTACGCCACCTTCTCAAAGTGGCACGGCTGCCCACGCAGCCCCCCCCCCCCCTCACCACTGCTACGGCTGTCGCCCATAATTTCTCCCCTTGCTCGTGGATACTAGCTCGGCCCTCTCAATCATACCCAACAGTGTTCTCCGCCGCCAAGCTCACTCTTCACACCAACTCCTGTACGCAGCGAATGGCACGCAAATCTCCTTGCATGGCACCCACTGCTCCACAGTCCATCTCAATGGCAATGCCTGCGAATGGCTGTTCACCGTCACGTCGGCCGTCATGTCGAGAAACCAATCCCTCTCGTACCTCTCTTATTTCAGCCTCCAGGTAGACATCAAAAACTCCCGCCTGATCGACCCTGTGACCAATAAACCCCCTTTCTTTTTGGGTTTATCAGCTCGCTCACCCGTACTCCCGTACCCAACAGATTTGCCGCCCTACTGCGGGACTATCAGCCTAGACCACGCTCTTCCTCCGACCTCTCGACCGTACAATACTTCCTTGTGATATTATTTCATTTGAAAAATGATGGCTCTTTTGGATTTCTGTGGTAGGTACTTTTGCTACTCGAACAAAATATATGCTTCATGAATAACGACAAGTAATTATCAATTTTTTAATTAGTTAATCCTCCGTAATTTTTATGAAAATGTAATTCCCGTGCTGGCTGTAGTATTCGATTTAGGGTTTAGGGGGGTGGTGGGCGGGAGGGGGTCGGAGCACCAGGGTAGGTGTTGACCACAGAAAACAGTGATCTACGAAGAAGGGGCATCTATACAGGTAAATTATGGCACAACGGTTTATTATTTACCTTATCCTTGATGAATAACAACAGGTAATTAATTTATTATTGAATATTGACTCCCACTGATTTTTATGAATGTATTTCCCGGGCCGGTTCCATTACGCGATTTAGGGATTTCCTGGGGGGAGTACGAGGGTTGGTATTGACCACAGAAAACAGTGAACTACGCAGAAGGGACACCCATACAGGTATAATAGTAAATCGTTGTACAATAATCTGCAGCATTTTTTCTTTATTGCAATTTTACAGTTTTTTTTCTATCTTTCCTTCGCTTCTTATGTAACGGCTCATTTTATTTATCTTTGTAAATATATGCTTTTGCCTTATTCTTAAATAAAATAAAATAATTCATTCAACTGGGGATAAAAATTTATATCAGAGGTTCCAAAAAAGGTTGCGAACGTGGGCAGACACAGCTCTGCTTTCAAGACCCCGTAAAATCCACGATAATGATCCCCAGGCGAGACATACAAACATATATGCGAAGAGGTACCGAATAGAAAGTATCTTGGAAGCATTTTAGTGTGTGGTCCCCCGCCTTTTAGTAGAGTTCTAGCTCCAAACTGTAATCAAAATAGGGGTTGAAATTTTCCGAACGCCGTAGCTCGAACACTTTCAATAGAAGGGTATGGTTTTTTGTATGTCATTAAATTTGTCTTGAACTCAACAATTTTTTGAGACCACCCGGAGCATTGTACGTCCAGCCGTTCGTGTGCACCAAAAAGCTTTTCAACACGATCGTGAATTAAACGGTATAAATCCAGCCCGGATATCATCACTATGGAGCACTTGATTATAATCAAGGACGGCTCTATGAAGTCGAGTTGGTTGTTCTGCGATACTATTTCATTTGATGAGTGATAGGCTGTCGGATTTTGTTGGTAGGTGCTTCTGAAACGTGAACAAACTTTGAAGTATTATTGATGGGTAAATTATTACACAATGGTAAATTATTTCACTACGGCAAATTATTACACAACGGTAAATTATTACATAACAGCAAATTATTACACAACGTTAAATTATTACAGACCCGTAAATTATTACACAACGGTTTATCTACCAAAAAGGGGCTGGATTTTGTTGATCAGTATTTTTGCAACTTGACCAACCGTTGAAGTAGGTATTATTGATGAGCAAGTTATTACAAAACGGTTCATTATACTTGACCACGAGGGTAGGTACTGACCACAGAAACCAGTGATCTACGCAGATGGGCATCTATTTCGCTCCACATCAACAATTTTCCTTCAGAACTTCATTATTTCCGTTTCTTTTTGCCGTTTTAGTTACAGTTTGTCATCGGCAGAATTATTTCAGCAACATTTAACTCGGGATTTAGGCAGGTACCTAGTAACGAGTACGGGGTGAGGTACTAACCTACGGAGGGTTTGCGATCTACATAATGTGTATACACTAGTACATATTATATAGACGGGTTATCTATACGGAGAGCTGTAACAGAAGGGTATTCTGTACAAAATAATAAACAGTTGTGCAGGGATTTGCAGCGTTTTTACATATGACTCCATGTAATAGTTAAGCGACCATGTTCTCTGGTTGAGAAACTTCGAATGCCATAGGGGCAAAGGTGTCAGTAATTTCGTATTGCCTCTCAGTCACCACACCGTGGTTTATTATTTTCAATAATGAACCATTGGAATCGAGCATGAAAAAAAATTAACAAAAAATGTACCTAAAAAATAAAAAATAAACTGCAATATTGAACTGCAGTGACTAATAACAAATTGTTAACCTGCAAGCTAAGTCAAAGGTAGGGAAGCATTGGATTCGTGATTGAGTGAAAAAAATTGATGTCTTCCAAAATGAAAATTTCCACTTCCATTTTGCGTTTCAGACATCGAGGAACGTTTTTGGTTCCGCGTCTGTCTGTCTGCCTATGGAAATTCCTTGTAACGCCCATAACTACCCGAAATAATGGTGGAATTCGGCTGGAGTTTAGAGGGTAGATGCGGGTTTGGTCACAGACAATCCCATACCAAAATCATCCAAAAATTACGGTTAACTTTCGGCTCATAACTACCATAAATATCGTTGAAATGAGTTCAACTTAGAGGGTCGATCAGAAATAATACTTTGATAGTTCCAAATGACATTCATTGGAATATTATTGTAAATTTCGTCTGCGCATACGCGAACATGAAATGTTGACCACTTCCTTGTAACGCTTCTGACTACGCGAAAAACAGTCGTACTACAGAGCTGACATTCTGAGGGTAAACGCGGGTTGGATCGCAAATGGTCCCGATTCAAAATCATGGAAATCGTTCCCTCTGCTCAAGCGCAAACGTGAAATACTTGAAACGACCTACTTAACTACCAAATATCTTTGAAATGAGTTCAGATTTGTAGGGTCGATCAGGAATAACACTTTGATAATTGTATATGAATTTTATTCTCTGCACATGCGCGAACATGAAATGTTGACTATTTCCTTTTAACACTTCTAACTACGCGAAAAATAGTCGTAGAGAGCTGAAATTCTAAGGGTACACGCGGGTTGGATCGCAAATGGTCCCCTATCAAAATGAACCAACCCAACCACTTTATACGTTCATGTGATTCAGGTGAGGAAGCTATACTGCCTACTCGAATGCGATCCAACCCGCGTGTACCTTCAAAATTTCCGCTCTGTACGACTATTTTTCGCGTGTTAGAAGCGTTACAAGGAAACTGGCAACATTTCATGTTCGTGCAGCTGCTGACGAACGAAATTCCTATAGAAGTATCAAAGAACTATTCTCGATCGACCCTCCAAATCTGAGCTCATTTCAACAATATTTAAAGTAGTTAGGTCGTTTAAAGTATTTCACGTTTGCGCATGCGCAGAGGAAACGATTTCCATGATTTTGAATCGGGACCATTTGCGATCCAACCCGTGTTTACCCTCAAAATGTCAGCTCTGTACGACTGTTTTTCGCGTAGTTACCTAGGAGCGTTACAAGGAAGTGGTCAACATTACGTATGTTCGCGTATGCGCAGACGAAATTTACAATACTATTCCAATGAATGTCATTTGGAACTATCAAAGTATTATTTCTGATCGACCCTCTAAGTTGAACTCATTTCAACGATATTTATGGTAGTTATGAGCTTTTCAAGTATTTTACGTTTGCGCATGCGCAGCGGAAAGTTAACCGTAATTTTTGGATGATTTTGGTATGGGATTGTCTGTGACCAAACCCGCATCTACCCTCTAAACTCCAGCCGAATTCCACCAATATTTCGGGTAGTTATGTGCGTTACAAGGAATTTCCATAGGCAGACAGACAGAAACGGAACCAAAAATGTTCCTCGATGTCTGAAACGCAAGATAGAAGTGGAAATATTTTTTTGGAAGACATAAACTTTTTTTATTCAATCATTTAACATGTTTTATTCGGATAATAATTATCAACATTAAAACGATGGTATTGTAATAAGAATAGTACTTCACCACTAGTCAATTCATCACCCTTTGAGGATCGTGCTGTTGAATCCATTCAGCAGCGTGGTCCGAGATCCGACCCCGGACAATGGGGAGGGCGGCAGGTCATCAGTTGACTTACCGCCCAGTTGATGGGAGAGGAGGTTTGGACGTCTTCTGGCTGTGCCATCAGGTGGCTTCTCTCCTCCCCATTGTAGGTTTGAGTTCAGCTCCGGGCCCCACGGCGCCCCCATGGTCGGCCGGCCACACGCTGAGCAGCTGTCCCTCCTGAATGCAGACCATATAAACGCTCCTCCTGTTAGGACTCCCGTGGTCATCCATTCAAGTATGAACTCTGGGTGGCCCACCCTTTTGAGGTCTGCTGCTGACCCACTATGCCACACACCTTGCCAGGTGATGGTTGCGCCAATCACCTTTATCTGGCCAGGCTGGATGTTTGCAAATCCTGGTATTGCTTGTAGCAGCTCATCCACCTGGTACTTCCGGATCTTGGCAGTATTGACGTCAGCGAGGGATCGGGATCCAGAGACCATAGAGGCGTCAATGATGAAGGCCCCTCTTGGTGTAACCACCCAGAGATCTGGCCGATAGCTCCGCTCCACTAGGTTGAAGTGGGGCTCAAGCCACACCGATCATCCTTTGCGTCGTGCACAAACATGCAACAGGTCAGGGCAGCATTATGACGGGCGCACCTAGGTCGCAAGATGAAGGGGCAGACCTGGAGGACTAATTTATGTTGTGACAACCCATTCGACAGTGATGGGTAGTTCCGGTACGCTGACCCCTTGAACGCCTCATCCTGGTGGGCAGAGAACCAGAGTGAACCTTCACCAGACCTAGGGATTTCCAGCCGTGCATTCTTGCTGACAGGTTCCTGATCCATGCAGTGCTGGCTCTGGTGTCCCGTGATCTCACAAATTCTGCTCCATCAGTGGTGCTATGCAGCCGCTGTGCTCTGGCGATCCGACGGTCGAGTCGTGCTGACCATTGCTGTTGCTCACTAGTGTCCTCAGGGAGCTGCGTGGGGACATTGCCTAGCCTGTTAGACACCTTATTAGGCCCTTTTACAAGAACAGACTTGGAGCGCGGAACTGGACGTAGGGCCGAGTCCGCGAGCTGGACCGGCGTGCCGAGCGGAGCCGGCCCGCCGTCCAAGCCCGCGGGATTGGAACCTCCCGAAAAATAGAGGTAAAAACGATAGCTGGTCAGACCCTCGGGCCGGGCTTGCGCTCCTCACGTCCCCGGGCCGGAATCGCCCATGTAAATAGGAAACCCGTCTGTTTTCCCTCGGGTTTGGACTGTCCCCCCCAGGCTCGCTGGCTCGTTGTCTTGGTCAGCAGGCTGGGGAGGCCAAGCCACAAGTCTAGGTGACTTTCCGTGTCTCAGTGTTGTTGGTGCTTTCGTGAAAATGGCAAATAGAGCAAAACGGTTGTGTTTGCAATTGCAGTTTCTATTTGCAGCGGACAATTTAATTCAGATTCTTCAAGGTGCGGGGAAAAAGAAAAGATTATGTGAGGTCACCTCCGCTGACTGGGCTCAAGTGAACGGCCTAACCCGCCTTTTGGTGGTGGGATTTTGTCGGGTATCGATCGTTTATTGTATCTGTAGATTAATTTGTAGAGCGCTAAAATGTTCACAACTGAAACCTTAATGGCAAACATCGCTGAGGCCAGGTCTTCGAGGGCAACAGGCAATAACATTATACAATTAATTATGACAGTCAAGTAAAGTGGATTTTTCTCTTAATCAGAATGAAGCTATGCCACTACAGAGTTTTTGGATGAGATTATCTGAAAATTCAAAAATAAAATGGAAGTGAAAATGCCAAAATAATGAGAAAAGACCCAAAACTTGTATGGAAGACAATAAAAAACCCTTTCTAATTCTCTGCCAAAAATAATAAAATTACGTGAACGAAACTGGGAGTTTCAGTCATGCAGACTAGCTATAAAAAAGCGAATTTGCAGATAAATATTCGTGTTGCCGTGTAAAAAGATGATGTAGCGAGAAACCGGAGTTTAAATATGGAAAATATGAAATTTTATTAGGATTTAACAAGTAGGTATGGTAGGTTGTTTAGTCAATAAACAGTAGGTAATAGGTATTGTGTGTTTCAATCGATACATTTTTAAGAGGTATCTAATAGTAAATGGGTGGGTGTTCTAACTTTATCAACATTTTTATGACAAATCACTATACAGAATACTATTACTGAGGTAGTAGGTGTAGTTAATAGTGGAATAGCAGTCGCTCTCGACAGATATACCTACCTTACCTCTGTTTCATCATTTTTATTCTATATCTCCTACCATTAAATTTTTAATTTTACAATAGGTTTTAGGTATTACTATTCCCAACCAACCCCCTACCAACAGTGACCGTAATGTTATAAATGATCGGTCTTTCTGTTGAATCGAACATAAGAAGGATTAGCAAAGGAAATAGCTTTAAGAGGGCTTTAAGTATTAAATCACCATTTCATATAAATTTTTCATGATTTTAGCCATTTTTACCGACTTTTGACTCTTACAGAGTCAAATGTGACCCGCTAGTTTTTGAGAAAAATAATATTATCCACGAAACAGTCCCTCTTTCTGTCGTGAATCGCCATCATACGCCACTTCAGGTGAATTAATATTGAGTTTTAGGCAATTTTAGCCCTTAGTAACAATTTTTGATCCCCAAAAATCCAAATTTGACCCCTTTTCTGTATGAAAAACAACTGAACTGGTATTTTTCAGGCATTCTCTGTCTTTAGTCGCTCTTCCATAACACATTCAGTAATTTTTCATATACACATTTTTCGCGATTTTAGCCGTTTTTAAAGATTTATGAATTTTTTAATCAAGTGCCAGGTCAGATATCGTCTGGAGTGACACATAAATAAATATATAGATATTTAAACTATATCAACCACCTGTGAAATTAGGGCTTTTCTGGGTAGGTACTTACCACACAAAACAGTGATCTACGAAGAAGGGGCACACAGGTTGGCAAATAATAAACCGCTGTGTAATACATTGCATATGCATGCGGGCCCGCGCTGAAAGTGTAAACAGACGAGGCTCGCCGCGTCGCATGGTGGGGCGGGAAACGAGCCACGTGCAGCGTCCGTTTCGCCTCCCCTCTCTGCCCGGGGGCCTACTCCTCGAGCCTGTGCATTTACACGATCGCTCCCGGCCCGCGGGATTAGCCCATTTTTAGGCAAAATTCTTTCGGCCCGACGGGCGGCCCTCTCGTGGAAAAGGGGTTATTGCAGGTATCCGGGTGAGCAGCTCCATCACGCCCATGCCCCCATCACCTACCGGTCCGTGGATGTAAGCATTAGCAGTGTCGAATGGAAGTCTCAGCCATTTTCTGATGTGGCCTCTAATTGCCACATCCATTTACTTCATGGTAACAGGCATAGTATTCCCCAGTACCAGCTGATGCGTCATTGATGGAATTCCGTGATCCCGCAAGATCACCAGCTTTTGCAGAGGCTTCAGGGGGGCTACGTCAATTCTCTCAAGCATGGACGCTACTTTGCGGGCTGTATTGCGACACACACCCTGGGCTCCAAATGGGACCCCCTGATATGTCCATCAAACATTATGTGGAGAAGCTCTCAAGTATTCACCATCAACGTCAATGGAAAACCTTCCATTGGCACCACTAGTCGGCCACCTCTTGGCACCAGGGGAAGGTACAGCGATTTTCTGAGATTGACGTTTAGTCCAACCTTTTCCAAGGCACCATTGAGTGCTGTTACCTGGGCCTATATTCCTGCCCTCGATGTAGCAATCAATACAACATCATCAGGAAACGCAATCAATACAACGTCATCCTCTGTTACTGGCACCCATACTTGTTGCATGGACTGGTCCTGTGGGTGTAAGCATATGTGTAAGTACACATGATGTCTTACATCACCAAACGTCAGACAAACCCGACCTACAACAGAAGCCGAATTGGAACGTGGATTGCGAAATAGTCAACATTGATTTAAAGGTCCTGTTGTTATTTCGCAATGTGAATTTTATTCTCACATTTAAGTCCTGTAGTATTATTTCGTTCGTACTGAAGTCCATAAGTGTACGATGAAGTTTCAAAAAATCGGATCCAAGTACTATTTGTGATCCGAATCCTTCGGTCTGGTTTATGACGTGGAATGTGTGTTCTAATCTGAGTTGTGGATCTATGATGTTTATTGATTGTTTTGCTAGTCCTTCTACTCCGATTGGCTGATTATTCACTGTCCATAACCTTCTGTTGTCAGTGCGCAGAATAGCGTATTGTGGATCAATTAGATCGCTTGAAATTACTGAAACTCCCGCTCCTGAATCCAAAAGCGCGTGGCGTATCTGTCCCTTGATAAGTAGTTTGATCATCGGTTGATTAATTGCGGGTAGCTGTTGTCGGGTTGACGAGTCGTCGGCTGTCTGCGTTATTTGGTATAGTGGTAGACGTATCTTCGACATTTCGGGGTCATGATTAGAATGAGTCATTTGTTGATGTTCATTTCTTGGGTGATGGGGCGATCGATTCATATCTATTACTTGGAATCGACCGCCTGGTTCTCGTTTTTTGGATATTGTGCATTCTTGTTACTGCTTACACCATAATTGTTATGATATCCATTGGTATCGCCATAATTCGATCTCTGGTTATAGAAATTCCCCTGGTTTCGTGTTTGGTTGAAATTCATGTGTGGATTGTATCCGCCCTGATTGCTGTTGAACGGTTGATTGTAATTTCCATGCTGATAACTGCCACGGCCTCTATTATTTCCCTGGCTGTGGTTTCGCCCGCGATTATATTGATACTGACCACGGTAAGTTGGGGTATGGTTGTAATTGTAGTACGTTTGGTTTGAACCTCCTCGTCCACGGTATTGGTTATTTGATCTGCTGCCTCTATACGTCCCTCTTTGTGACTGGTTGCCGTTTAAAGTTCGTTGTTGATTTTTGTTTTGTAACGTTAGTTGGTTAATTTGCTTTTTCAGTTCATTGATTTCACCCTCTGTCTTTTGTTTGTATTGTAAATCTTCATCTTTTTTCGAATACTGTAAAGTGATTTCAGCACGAGAGAGTGCCTTCTTTAAATCGGCTACCGTGTCCTTCGGCGCCGCAGCTATTAAATTTGCCATATGTTTTGACAATCCGGTTAAAATTATCCGGCAGACTTCTGTTTCACTCATTGAAGGGTCGACTTCGAATGCGAGCTGGATGACGTTATTTACATACTCCCGCGCTGGTTGGCCTTTGAGCTTCCTTCACGGTCGGATCTGTGAATTGTTCGATGAACTTCCGTTTCCACCCTTCTAATGTCGTCGGTGGATTGGGTAAGGAAGATAATCGGGTGTAAAACTTCTGTGCTTGGTTGAGGAGATAAATCGGCAATGTATTCACGGCCGTTGCGTCAGTCCATTCTAACGTGGCAGCAATGCGTTCGAAGTGGAAAAAATATTCTTCAACTGGTTCAGATTCCCCGCTGTAATAGCGCGGAGTCAGCCGTGGTTTAGTTTCTCCCATTGTGTTGGTTAATTCGTCTGTGAGTGGAGTATCGCTGCTGGGAAGTTCTGTTTGGTCGTCAACGTCCACGGTGGTTTCTACGATAGACTTGTCTAGTAATAAATCCTTATAGGCACGCTGGAGTACAAGGATTTCAATTTGGTTGTCCTGTTTAGCGTCTTTAATCTCCAAATTTGTATTTTGTCGAACAAGCTCTAGGGCTTCTTCTATGTCAGCGTCAAACTTCGCTATGTAGAAGGTGCGAGTGAGTTGGCTTATGACCTTGAAGTCGGGGCTATTCCACCAAGTCTTTAGTTTCTCTCGGAGTGTATCTCGGTTAACAGTTGAGTCTCCTGATTGTAATACTCCCGCATAAATTGCAAATTTAGTGAGGTCGCATACCCTTTCGTGACCTATGCGTCCTAGAGGCTGGTCTGTATTGGTGTACCTCTTGATTAGCTTGTGAGTAAGTTGAATGAGGATGGGTTCGTCCGCCAAATTTCTCTTCGATCCTGAGGTGCTCATTAGATGTCGAAATTCATTTAATTCAAACGTTATTTTTTTTTGTGTTAATTGTTCGGATAATTGGGTCACCTGCCTGGTTTTTTATGTGTGTTAATCTCAATTGACCCGAGGTTCGTGTCGTCAGTCAGTCGTCTATATACATGCACATAACATATGGATTGAATTATAATGTTAATACTTAGATCTATACGTAGGTGTTATAAATTGTAAGCTTTTGAGTAATGACTGGATTAATTGCTAAAGTTAATCGCTTGCTGAAGGCAATAACCTATTCCTTCCTATCTCAGAACAAATCTATGCGCTTGTTTTCTCACAATCTTTGGATGTGAAGACACGATTTTTATATGTTTCTGCTTAAATAACTTTAATTAGACTTTCCGTCATGTAATTAATTATTTGTTGATGTTTTTATCATTCCATTTTATTGTATTTTATTTTATCATTGTTTGTTACGTACTTATTTTATTTATTTATTTAGCGCTTTTAAATATGTAGGGAATTGACGAATCCACCTAATATTATTTCTTCAATTCAATACTGTGGTATACTTTATGGTTCAATTTTCCTTACGTTAACGGGGGGAAACCGAACGTCGCCTCTACCAACAATGTGAGGTTTAAGTTCTTTAAGTTAATGGGGGGAATCGAACGGCGCCTCCACCAATAATGTGAGGTTTAAATTCTTTAAATTAACGGGGGGGAATCGAACGGCGCCTCCACCAATAATGTGAGGTTTAATTTCTTTAAATTAACGGGGGGGGATCGAACGGCGCCTCCACCAATAATGTGCAATCCAAGTTCCAATATTCGGCTTCTGTTGTAGGTCGGGTTTGTCTGACGTTTGGTGATGTAAGACATCATGTGTACTTACACATATGCTTACAGTGGGTGTGGCACCACCTCAGCAGGCCATTCCCGGGATGGTGGTGACCATTGATAAGCCCAATAGTTCCACAATTCTTGGTCTGTATGCCTGGCTTGAGCTCTTCCATTGCCAGGATATCTTCTGCTATGGCAGTTCTATCCCCATCCCACAGCTTCCTGAACCTAGCAACTCTATCTCTTCCCGTTTCTGGTGGTGTATCATTATTCTGAACGTCTTCCCTGGGCGGAGGAGGTGCCAGACCACTGATGTGTGATAGCCAGAGGAGTAGATCATCCTGGGGGTTCTGGTCTTGCACGACCATTCTCCCGGCATTTATCAGTGGCTGATGGCCTTGGTCTTGTTCTGCCGCCCATCGAGCCAAGCCAATACCTACAATTATTGCATTGTCAAACGAGTGCTGGGAAACCTCCTGTCGGGGGTTTGACTGTGCTGGAGATTCATCGTTGGTCTGAACAGGATTTCCACGTAACTGTTTCAATACATCCCGGTAATTTGGTCTTGCTCGAACTGCTTCTACAGCTTTGATTGTTCTATCAACCATTTTCGTGGCAAGATCTCGGTTCATTTGGGTGTTTGGTATTGTACCCTCCAGCTGAAGCTCCATTGCTGCAACGATGTTCATTTCCTCTTGTGACCAGTATCTGCATCGTTTTGGTCCAGTCTCATCTAGGGCACACAGCCTTATGACCTTTTTCTCCACAGCGTTTACTGTGAAAATATTCTGAGAACAACATCATATAATAATTTTGCTGTCAAATTTAATCTGCACAAAACAATGAATTTCTCCAAAGGAATTATCACTTTCTTCGAATTCATGAATTGCTCTGACGCGGAAATCGTGAGTGAACTCAAAACACAACGTCTTGTACCTTTTCCCAACTTTCCGCCAAGAGAAATGGCATGGTGGCGCGCTCTGCCTCCCTTCTTCTTACTGTTGATCTGCCCAAGCCACCGAGCTCAATAAATCTAGAACTCCTAAAACTCGATGTGAGGCCTTACATACCCAACGCTATGCTTCAAGTGCTGCCGTTATGCTCACGGATCAACTTCTTGTAAGCGGAACGCTGTTTGTGGAAAATGTTCCCACGACAGTCATGATCTTAGGCCATGCGAACATTCCCCGAAATGTGTGAACTGTGGTGAACCTCACCCTGCGTGGTCTCGCAACTGTGAGGTATTCTAACTAGAAAGACGCATAAATGAGGTAAGAGTCCTGGATAACATGACACGGAACGAAGCAGTCGCAAAGGTAAAGGAAACTAATACCTATGCTCAAGCTACAAACAGTCAAACATCCACTTTAGCCAGTTCAGCTATGGAGACCCTGTGCACCCAAGTAGCTAGTATTACATCAGTTCTTAGCACACACGCAGTACGAATTGAATCAATCGAAAAATTAATTATAAACCCCTGGGCTTCTTCGAGTATGGGAGCCGAACCCATTATCAAAAACCCCGTCAACGTTTCTGTTCATCAGACCTCTGATTTTCCGGTTGATCCCACCATCTCTCTTCCACCCAAACCCTCCAGTATTCAAATGCACGCAAATTCTCAACTTAAACGTTCACTATCTCTCGTGTCAGTAAATTCAAATACTGATTATATTTCATCTAAAACCTCTTCCGAAGAAAATTAGTCGTGCTCACCTGGTAATGAAGATATCCTAATTAATGTAGCGGATAACTTAACAAAGAAATAAAAAAGCAAGAAAAAAAGAAACAGAAATAAATTCCTATGGGTAACCAAATTTTTTTATCTGATCGTGAATCAAGCGGTATAAATCTGGCCCAGATAATATCATCACTAGGGAGTACCTGATTATAATGACGGATGGATATATGAAGTTGAGTTGGTTGTTCTCCGATATTATTTCAATTTAAAAGTGGTGGATCTATTGGATTTTGTTGGTAGGTACTTTTCAAACAAGAACTAACACACACAATGGTAGATTATTATACAACGGCAAATTATTACACAACGGTAAATTATTACACAACGGTTCGTTATACCATCTACGTGTAAGGGGCTGGTTTTTGTTGATAGACTGTACTTTCGCAACCTGAACAACCGTTGGAAGTGTTATTGATAGGCAAATTGTAAAAACCGGTAAATTATTACGCAATGGTTCATTATACTATGTACGTAGAAGGGGCACCTATACAGGTAACATATTACCCAACGGTTTTCACTCTGCATCAATAATTTCCCTTCAGAACTTCATTATTTGCGTTTCTTTTTGCCATTTGAGTTACTGTTTTTCATCGCCAGAATTATTTTAGCAACATATTTAACTCGTGAGTTAGTAGGTGCCTAGTAACGAGTACGGGGTTCGGTGCTAACCTACGGAGGGTCTGCGATCTATATAATACGTATATAATATTACATATATTATATAGAAGGGTTATCTATACGTAGAACTGTGATCTGTAACAGAAGGGTATTCTGTACAAAATAATAAACCGTTGTGCAGGGATTTGCAGCATTTTATGATCAAAAAGCATACATTCGCTTCGCTACTAGTCACGAATTAAGTTGTAATACCCTTCTTCCAGTAGTTAATAATTGCCATTCCAATAGGCGGTCTCATAAAAAGATCCCAACTTGCTCGAAAATGAATCAGCTATGAATGCCTAGGTACTTACCAGAAATTTGATACAGGTAAAAACACATTAGTAAACATTAGCAAATGTATGCTTATTGATCATAAAGAGGCAAACACAAACATTTGACTGACAGTCGACATATATTATTATCCTTGTCGATATGAGTCCGGATGGGATACTGTAATCGGAATAAAAGTACAGTGATAAACACGTAAGGGGCGCACCTGCTTTGGAAATCAAGCGAAATGCTGCTTGTTACAATGAAATCTATGAAAGGCAAAACTTAATTTTGAAGAAAAGAACAATAGTCGAAAATTGCATTCATTTGCGAGTTATTCAACAAAAAGTAACAGTACCCTCAAGAGTAGAGAAGTATTGCTGTTGCGTGAAGAGTTTTACGTTTTAGGTAGTAAATTAGGTTCCGAATTAGTTTTTTTCTGCTTCTGTAAACTGGGAAAAATGCAGTATCGTTCATTTTGGCCTAGCCATCCTATAATGAGATGAGAAATTGGATACAAAATGACCTCCGTATCATTAGTAGGAAACCTTGTAAAATAAGGGTAGTTTAGTGACTGCTCCAACTCCAGTTGATTCTTCAAGAGATAGTCAGGTGTTTCCAACTGAACCTCTATCTCATCTAGATCAAGAAATTATGAGCGAACTCCCGCATAAATCTATGGTAGGTGTTAAAACTAGTAATTTACATAGGCGCGTTTTAAGGCCCTCCGGATATTGGATGGGTTGAGGGAGCTTTGTCTTTCAAATAAATCATCTCTGAAAGTTGGGGGTCTAACGTTCTCGTTCTCTAGAGCTATTACGGGGACGTTGAATCAAATGATGTGGTTGTTACCTCATTTTATACTTCATTTTTCACTAATATCACATAAGTATTACGTACATAATTATCACATCAGTACATCCCACCTACCTAACATTGCGTAGGTACCTTCTTGCGCACAAAAAATTTTGGTTTATTATTTTCAATAATGAACCATTGGAATCGAGCATGAAAAAAAAAAATTCTAACCCCCCCTCAAAATTTGATGGTTTACGTTTCAAGGTATGTAGAATCCAAAACTGCAATAAAAATATTTCTGTCTGTCCGCCGTACGCCGTACGCCGTACGCCGTACGCCGTACGGGCCACTTTGCTTAGTTACCATGAAACAAAATTGATGAAATTCGGGTTATGGGTCCCGTTCGGGGTCTAGTTGGTCCTCGAAGCTCGACGTTACTGTCAGTCATCTCTAAGGGGTTCAAAATAGGGGTTGACATTTCCAGAACGCCTATACCTTTGTTTTACGTGAATTTTTTCACGGTTTTAAATAATTCTTGAACTTGCGAGTTGTTTAAGACCATCCGGAGCATCGTACGTCCAGCCGTTCGTTCACAGTAAGGCCCCGAAGTTTGCACCGACAGGCATTTTCGACTCCAGTGTGAATGAAATTGTATACTCTTGTCACCAGGGACGCGCTGGATTCAGTCAATCAATCAATTTATTCAATCAATTGATCGATCAATCAATCAAAATTTTCAATTGAAATTGGAATAGTTTGTAAATTATTGGATTACTTTATTGTTTGCAATTGGGGAATCATAGGCTTGTTTGTGTGTCTGTTGTTTTCAATTGCAATTGGCCACTGCTCACTTGAATTGGAATTCATTAATTTGAATTGGAATTCATTTCGAATTGTCTAATTGGCATGGTGCGCATTGGCATGGTCCGAAATGGTTCTGCAATTCTATTGGCCCAACGCTGTCTGCGATTCTCATCATAACATGTATAGACTAGTACATATTGTATTATACAGACGGGTTATCTATACAGAGATCTGTGATCTGTAACAGAAGGGTATTCTATACAGAATAATAAACCGTTGTGCAGGGATTTGCAGCGTTTTTTTAATTGAGGAGGAAAACATTCCGCACGACAAACTCCTATTGGTTGTTATGATCTAACGAGAAACGGATGACAATTTATGAAACTCCTGGAATGTCATAATAAATCAATATTGTTCAACCAAATCCTATTCCCCCAATTTGGTTATATTTTGGTTTATTATTTTCAATAATGAACCATTGGAATCGAGCATGAAAAAAAAAATTCTTACCCCCCCTCAAAATTTGATGGTTTACGTTTCAAGGTATGTAGAATCCAAAACTGCAATAAAAATATTTCTGTCTGTCCGCCGTACGCCGTACGCCGTACGCCGTACACCGTACGCCGTACGGGCCACTTTTCTTAGTTACCATGAAAAAAAATTGATGAAATTCGGGTTATAGGTTCCGTTCGGCGTCTAGTTGGTCCTCGAAGCTCGACGTCACTGTGAGTCATCTCTAAGGGGTTCAAAATAGGGGTTGAAATTTTCAAAACGCCTATACCATTTTTTTACGTAAATATTTTTACGGTTTTAAATAATTCTTGAACTTGCGAGTTTTTTAAGACCTGTCGGAGCATCGTACGTCCAGCCGTTCGTTCACAGTAAGGCCCCGAAGTTTGCACCGACAGGCATTTTCGACTCCAGTGTGAATGAAATTGTATACAATTCAAACCAAATCTGGTAACCAGAGACGCGCCCACAATAGGAATTTGTGAATACGGCCAATCATTGGTAGGGATCACCTGATTATATTTGCGGAGTATGAAGTCGAGTTGGTTGTTCTGTGATATTATTTAATTTGAAAAATGATGGCTCTTTTGGAGTTTGTTGGTAGGTAGTGAAACTTGAACAAACGTTGAAGTATTATTGATGGGTAAATTATTACTACGGTAAATCATTACTCAACGGTAAATTATTACACAACGGTTCATTATACCATATACGTAGAAGGGGCTGGAGTTTGTTGGTAGGTACTTTTGCAACTTTTTTCACTCCTCATCAACAATTTCTTTTCAGAACTTCATTATGTGTGTTTCTTTTTGTTAGGTACTGTTTGTCATCGGCAGAATTATTTTAGCAACATTTAACTCGTGATTTAGGTAGGTACCTAGTAACGAGTACGGGGTTAGGTACTAACCTACGGAGGGTCTGCGATCTACATAATTATGCATAGAATAGTACATATTATATTATATAGACGGGTTATCTATACATAGAGCTGTGACCTGTAACAGAAGGGTATTCTATACAAAATAATAAACCGTTGTGCAGGGATTTGCAGCGTTTTTTTGCTAATAACTTGCCCATTTGTCGTTTCCGTGGCCACGGGATAGTGGGTGGGAATCGTTCATTTCTGTCTGTCCCTATATCCTATAATACTGGAACCGTTGGCAAGGAGAGAGGGTAGCGTTAGCAAAATCGATTCCTGTCTCCCCCCCCCCCATCCTCACAATCCCCCCCCCCCCCCCAATAATTAAAAAACTCCACTACCCATTGTGAAATGGAGCCTTTATTTTATACCTTCTTCCAATAAAATTCATTCTTTTACCAAAGCATTTTACATCTTTCCCAACCTTTCATACTTTCGGTTTACTAGATTTTTCAATAAATTACATAGGTACTTAATTATTGTTTGACGAGTTGATCTATTTGTTGACAGGTAAAAGTTTGTTGTTCACGGTCGAAAAAGTCATCTAAATTAGGTGAAAATTTGGGAATACGTAGGGGGCCCCAATAAGGCCACCATCAGAATTTCCTAATTTGACCGGGTAGGGAACTCGTGGAACCGTAATAGTGCGTTACAGGAGGTGGGGCGGTGGATAAATGCACAATTATGTACCTATAATTGCCGAGATTTAGAGAGCTTATAGGTAATTCGACTCCGATGGTATTTTTATGGTGTGTGTGTGTGTGTTTTTTTTTAATTTTCCTTCCTACAGTAACCCTGCAGGAAGGGAATTTATTCTCCTGCCTGCTCCCTAACAGATCACAGGCTTATCAACGTGTGCGCGCGCGCGCGCGCGCGTGTGTGTGTGTGTGTGAGTGTGTGTGTGTGTGTGTGTGTGCGCGCGTGTGTGTGTTTCTGTGTGTGTGAGGATGTTTGTAGCAGTCATCGCATTCAGTTAGCAACGCTGCAGAAGGGATATCCATACAGGGGAATATTAAACCATTGTGTAATAATTTGCAGCGTTTTTCATTCACATGAGGAATGGTCGTGGGCCAGAATTTGCTGCTTTTTACCTCAGAATCGGATTCAGCTCCTTTGACCCAACCCCTGTATACCTAGTTTTCAGCTCCGAAATCCGAATAGGTAGCTTGGCAGAAATAGGGTGAAGAAAAAAAGCGTGACGTCATCTGGAATGTATCGCCCTCTCACTCGGTTCCCAAGTGCGGGAGTGAGTGGCCGCAACACGCACGCTCTCTCCTTCCCCTTCTTCGCACACTTCCGTTCATTTCCGACCCATTATATTTACGTATTAATTTTTTGGAAAGTGTGGTGATCGGCTGCTCCCTAACACTATGTAAATAGCGTCGCTTGCATTATAAGCCGCGTCTAACGGCTTCCCAGAGCGGGGTTCCCCTACCCCTCTCTGGGGATGTATCAAGGGGTATAAAAGAAGCTGTGAACTGCCAATAAATGGTCATTTGACCACACAATCCGGCTCAAGTAGTCTCGTGTATTTATTTCTACTTTTAGCTCCTCACTGCATCACACTGGTGACCCCGACGACGACGAACACGCAACCTTCACCGGCTTCTGGCCTTCTGCGAATAGCGTCCCGCCTTCTCGCTTCCAGCAACGGCTCAACACGCACCTTCGCCGGCTTCCCGCCTTCTGCGATCAGCGTCCCGCCTTCTCGCTTCCAGCAACGGCTCAACACACAACCTTCACCGGCTTCCGGCCTTCTGCGAACAGCGTCCCGCCTTCTCGCTTCCAGCAACGGCTCAACACGCACCTTCACCGGCTTCCCGCCTTCTGCGATCAGCGTCCCGCCTTCTCGCTTCCAGCAACGGCTCAACACGCACCTTCGCCGGCTTCCCGCCTTCTGCGATCAGCGTCCCGCCTTTTCGCCTCATGCGACGGCTCAACACGCACCTTCGCCCCGGCCTTCTGCGAACGCAACACCGGCGAAGTTAATACACCTCTCGCCCCGGCTTCTCGCCTCCTGCGATCGACAGCGAACCGCCTACGCCCACCACTCGTCAGATCCACGACCCAACCAGCTATCGTCTCTCCAGCGAACCAACCAGATAACATCTCGCCGTTTCCGCTGCCTACTTAACGAGAGCGACCGTCAACGGAGCATTCATTCCTCGGATTAACACCTTCAGGAACATCAAAGAAGAAAATGGAGACCAGAGCTACGAAGACACCGGAACCGCCTCATACCCTTCTCCATCCTCCTCGTGTGGCTACCGTCAACGAGGAGTTGCAGGTGATCCAGCACCATCGACAAAGGCGGCCTTCAAGGCAGCCTCTCAATAGGACCACCGTCTACAAAGACCTTCCAGTAGCTTCGAGAGATATCGAGGAACATTTTACACACGTAAGATTACTACTCGATACTCTAACAAAATACGGCCTCCAAGTCAACAAGTCGAAGTGTCAACTAGCCCGCACCTCTGTCGAATGCCTCGGCCACATCGTATCACCCAGCGGCCTTACACCTCTACCCGAACGAATGGCCCTCATCGCCAAGTTTCCCCGCCCGTAAGCGACATAAACGCCTACTCCACTGTTCTCACGACTCCGAAGCCGCCTTCGAAGCAACGAAACATGTCCTCCAGAGAGCTGTAACACTGGCACCGACTCAGCTCCCCGGCCGTACTTACCTACAGCTCTACAGCGCCCGGTCTTCCATCACAAACACGGCCTATCACACCCTGGGACACAGGCCTCTCCCGACACCGTCTTCACTGGGACCCAGGCACAGCCGTTACTCCAGGCGCGGCCAACGTCACCTGCTCCGGCACCTCCTGCCTCGCCATTCAAGCCGCCTCGGAAGATCACCTCTTCCAGCCGCCCGTTCCAGCGCTCTCCGAGACATCGCCCTCGATGCTTCCAGCTGGACCGCATCCGAGCACGTTCACGCATCCCACACCGCAACACACGACGGCGAGACACCACGAACTCCTCAAGCCACCCACCTACACAGCAACTACACAGCTCACACGCAGCCTCTTTCACCAACACCGACGCCTCATCAACAAGATTCATCGTCATTTACATAATTGCAGTATTCAACTTCAATTCTGGGGGGATCAGTGTGGTGATCGGCTGCTCCCTAACACTTTGTAAATAGCGTCGCTTGCATTATAAGCCGCGTCTAACGGCTTCCCAGAGCGGGGTTCCCCTACCCCTCTCTGGGGATGTATCAAGGGGTATAAAAGAAGCTGTGAACTGCCAATAAATGGTCATTTGACCACACAAACCGACTCAAGTAGTCTCGTGTATTTATTTCTACTTTTAGTTCCCGCTGGATCATCACAGAAAGCTCTCCCCGTAAGACTTTACATTTGAAGGGGGGAAAAATGCATGACAAAAAAAATGAAGTAGGAATGTGTATTTGTAGTGAATGGTAGGTAGCATGAATTCACTACTAGAGGTGTGAGGTTATGCCCAGCTTGGTTCCAACACTGGAGGATGTCACCATGATATATCTGGGATCTTTTCGGATATGTGCCCGGCTGGTTCCAACACTGTAGGCTGTCACCAATTCCGGGATCTTTTAGGATGTGTGCCCGGTTGGTTCCAACACAGTGGCTGTCACCAATTCCGGGATCTTTTTCTGCTCGTTTGCCTGGTTGGTTCCAACACTCAAGGATGTCACCAAATCCAGGATCTTTTACGTTAAGGAGAGAGAGAGGAGGAGCGAGGTGAGAGAGTAGTCAGTGACTAGAGGAGAGCGTAGAATGGCTAGAAAGGCGAAGGAGGTGAGTTTTTATAGCCCTGAGGGCCATCTCCCTCCCTCCTCCAGCTAGTGGAGGATGGTGGGGATCCCCACTAGGTTCCTTGGTGCTCCTGGGGCTTTCGTCTCCCACTTCTGAGTTTATTAGCGAGATCTTAAGTTTACAGGGAGTGGTTCTGGGAGGATACCACGACAGTATTATTTCGATGATATTATTACTTTTGATGCAGAAGTCGAGATAACAGTACAAGAACTGAAACTTTTCTAATTTATTTTCAAACACCTGATTTCTGGGAGTGAAACAATTAGTTTTAGGTAACGTAAGATTAAACATCTTCCCTCTCCTGATATTGCACCTCCTGTAAATCGAAGTCTTCTTACCACCCTTCCCGTGGTCGATATTCCAGGTATACCCGGTTGGCTTGTTCTTGGAGTGGACCCAGTCATTATTTACCACTCTTCGGTAATCTTGGGCTGAGCCGGAATTTGACGGTTGGTGTAGGAGCAGGCTTCAAGTGAAATCTGTTTCTTCGCACTACTCGCTTTTCAGTTTCCACGAGGTATGAGTGCGGCTCCTTACATATTTCTGCAACCTTCCCATGTCTGATCATGTCTGTGATCCAAACTGTGCCTCCAACTTCCAAAAAACTCAACGTTACAGTCCGGTGTGTCGAGTCATAATTATTAGCCTTGTACGTCTGTCTGTAATTGCTTTCTTTTTCTCTAACTCCTTCAAAATTCAGGTTTTCTTCAAGTAATTTCGGAGAAGTCGGGAGTCGTTCGCGAAGCCTTCTGATCATTAAGGATAAATTTCACTGGTTTAGTTCCAAGAACCGCCACCCATTGTGCTTAAAAATGAGCCAATCCAATATTACATTTTTTATATCTTGAAAGGGTCAACCGATTTTCAATATGTAAAATGTTCTGTAATCGCTATAAGCAATCTCAAGTGGCGACATTCAGTTTTGGATTTTAAATTTTGTTTTTCATGGAGTTTTCAACATTATTTTACTTAATTTCAACTTTAAAAAAAACTATTGTTAGTCCCCAATCCTCTACGTGGGCCCACCTCGCAACGTTGCCGTCCCTTTCCCGTTGATGTGAGGCCAGTAGGCGGGCTGATTTAACATCTAAGAGTTCTTTTTCCTTCTACATGTATGTCTTCAACTAAAAGATTTGCTTGGCAAAAATAGTTGGTTGTTAGATCATATCGGGAATACAGCCAAATTTCCACTGGGTGAGAAGCCGGTCGAGCGAGGGGTGTTGCCGTTTGCCAATAAAGCCAAGTAGGGATGCTCCGGAATTTTCTAAAGAAACATTTTAGCTATTTTCACGGCCACCTCGGCCTCACCATTGCTCTGAGGGAAATACGGACTGCTAGTTTTGTGAACAAACCCGTACGACTGTCTGAAGGATGGTTTAAACTGCGACCCACAATCTGAGCGAATTTCTTCCGGGATCCCATGCCGTCCAAAAAAGCTTTTGAGTTTTTTGATAACTTCAGTCCACAAAGCTGAGCCAATTAAAAAAAAACAAGAGTAGGTAATAATCGGTCGCAACAATAAACCAAACTCTTTAAATTTTGAATAGGTCCATCCCGATTTTTTGCCAAGGTCTTTCAGGGAACTCACTTGGCATTAATGGTTGATGTTTATTGCCCACAGGTTGAATGCATTGAGGGCAACTCTTGACAGTATGTTCAATATCCAACTATATTCTATACATAGTATGACGTGTGCACTGCAGGTTTGGTTGCTGTAGCCCAGCTCAACTCGTACATATGTAAATGGAATGGAAGAGAAAAGAGGACGCGGGACAAACTCATCATTGCAAACGAAAATGAAGCTATCGTATTATTTATGCATGATGCTGAGAGCGTCGAAGAACTCAAAATTTCTCCCCGCTTTCTTCGAGGAGGGAGAAAATGAAGAAACGCCCTTACAAGGAACGACGCCCGGAACCGCCTTCTGAAAGATATATATTGTTCAAATTAATACCCGTCGGGAGCAAAGTGTCTCCGGAGCTGAAGGGAAGGTGACGACTCGTGGGAAATTTCTCAAGAACCCTCGCGCCAGGAGGGAAAGAAACCGTGTTCTTCAGCGTTACTTCCCACGTTCCCTATTTTCCGTTTTTGCTGGGGTCCCGGCAGTCGTTTTCCGCTACTTCGTCTAATGTTCAGTGCAATTTTTCCTGTGCCTGTATTTCAGCAGAAATAAGAAGTCAGAGACTAAAATTTCAGATAATATGTATAAGGGAAGTAGGGAAGGAATCCACTGGAGGTAGGCTATGAATAAGCGTCAGTAGGTAGCTATGCGCGGCAGAAAGCGTTTTTATAGGCAGGTTCCAGTCACAAGGCCGCTTGTAGCCGCTTCAATACATTGGTTTCCAGTTGAAACGTTGGAGGGAGAGGCTCGCATGAAATTAATTGTATTTCTGATTTATATATAGGTTTTGGACTATATCCTACAGGTACCTATTATAAATCCGAACTTGGTAGACTTCCGGGTACTTAGGAAATTTGAAAAACCTCCTAGTAGGTAATTGCGGGAGTTTTTTCAATATTTTTTCTTCTTTTATTTGTTATATAAACCTAATTGTTATAGGTACTTAGAGTGCAATATCATTACACTCGATAGAGCCCAAATCACAGCTATTCTAATTCGAGTAGACATTTCAAATAATATTTAAGGCATGCTGCGATACGGATGGACTCTCCCTCCAATAGTAAGTGTTGCGTGCATATTGGGTAACAAAGTATGTACCCTGATACGTATTTTCAAAAATGCTACATGTATTTTATATTGGACAACTTTAATTGTATGGATATTACAATTTATGAACATTGAGAGAAGAATTTATAATAGTAATTCGATAAATGAATCATAAATTGCTGAAATTAATGTCAAGTAATGACAGCTAGGAAGAAGGTAGATAAGGTTGTCCTACAAAACCGAAGGGGTCTTGTATAAGTCTGCTGTATACGTCCTAGGAAATATTCCAGAATTCTGCATTTGTTAGGAAATAATCAAGATTAATTATTTACCAATCTACAGTCTGATTTGTTGACTACAAACTCAATAGAGTTGTTACAGGGTTGCGTTTCAACAAAGATGAACGTCCAATAAAAATGGTTGATCGGAAATGGTGAGTGCGTGGATCATTAGCGTTTTTAGAGAAAATTGACGATTAAATTCTATACTTCGTGATAGTGACTGCTGGAGCCTGAACCAGAGTGCACAGGAGTGATTTATTTAAATACAAATTTAAAAATCCAAAGACCTCGCACTCTGCGCGAGAGACGTGGAAAGTCGACAGACAAATCGAAACTTCAACATTACAAAGTACAAATTGTATTTTTAAGACGAAAATGAAGAAGCATAAAGAAATCAAGAAGGAAGAATTATTCGTCGTTGGTTTGTTCGTTATACGAGGCTGATATCCTCGTCATCGTCGCTCGAACATTCGTTGCTGCAAGCGCCGGTGTTGGATGTGTCCTTTGACTTTTCGACCAGCACAAATCCGGAGTTTTGGGACATATTTATGCTTTTTACACCTCATATTTATGTACAGTAGTACCTAGAATGAATTCGTAACGCTACTTTTGTGACACCCTTATACTTTTAACCTCGCTTATCGTGAAATTTCGTAACGCATTTTTGGGACATATTTATACTTTTCACACCTCATATTTATGTGCAGTAAAACCTACAATAAATTCATGACACAACTTTTGTGACACCATTATACTTCTAACCTCGCTTATCGTAGTCTGTCGACTACAAAACCTGCGAATTATTACAGAATCTGAAAATGGACTCACACAGGTATATCACTGAATGCCAGTTTTAATTACTCTATACCCTGAATTAGTCGAGTCGTTTTGGTTTATTATTTTCAATAATGAACCATTGGAATCGAGCATGAAAAAAAAAAAACGCTGCAAATCCCTGCACAACGGTTTATTATTTTGTATAGAATACCCTTCTGTTACAGATCACAGCTCTATGTATAGATAACCCGTCTATATAATATGATATGTACTATTCTATACATATTATGTAGATCGCAGACCCTCCTTAGGTTGGTACCTAACCCCGTACTCGTTACTAGGTACCTACCTAAATCACGAGTTAAATGTTGCTAAAATAATTCTGCCGATGACAAACAGTACCTAACAAAAAGAAACACACATAATGAAGTTCTGAAAAGAAATTGTTGATGAGGAGTGAAAAAAGTTGCAAAAGTACCTACCAACAAACTCCAGCCCCTTCTACGTAGATGGTATAATTTACCGTTGAGTAATGATTTACCGTAGTAATAATTTACCCATCAATAATACTTCAACGTTTGTTCAAGTTTCACTACCTACCAACAAACTCCAATAGAGCCATCATTTTTCAAATTAAATAATATCACAGAACAACCAACTCGACTTCATACTCCGCCAATATAATCAGGTGATCCCTACCAATGATTGGCCGTATTCACAAATTCCTATTGTGGGCGCGTCTCTGGTTACGAGATTTGGTTTGGATTGTATACAATTTCATTCACACTGGAGTCGAAAATGCCTGTCGGTGCAAACTTCGGGGCCTTACTGTGAACGAACGGCTGGACGTACGATGCTCCGGATGGTCTTAAAAAACTCGCAAGTTCAAGAACTATTTAAAACCGTAAAAATATTTACGTAAAAAAATGGTATAGGCGTTTTGAAAATTTCAACCCCTATTTTGAACCCCTTAGAGATGACTCACAGTAACGTCGAGCTTCGAGGACCAACTAGACGCCGAACGGAACCTATAACCCGAATTTCATCAATTTTTTTTCATGGTAACTAAGAAAAGTGGCCCGTACGGCGTACGGCGTACGGTGTACGGCGTACGGCGTACGGCGGACAGACAGAAATATTTTTATTGCAGTTTTGGATTCTACATATCTTGAAACGTAAACCATCAAATTTTGAGGGGGGGTAAGAATTTTTTTTTTCATGCTCGATTCCAATGGTTCATTATTGAAAATAATAAACCAAAAGTCTTACCCCCCCTCAAAATTTGATGGTTTACGTTTCAAGGTAGGTATGTAGAATCCAAAACTGCAATAAAAATATTTCTGTCTGTCCGCCGTACGCCGTACGGGCCACTTTTCTTAGTTACCATGAAAGAAAATTCATGAAATTCGGGTTATAGGTTCCGTTCGGGGTCTAGTTGGTCCTCGAAGCTCGACGTTACTGTCAGTCATCTCTAAGGGGTTCAAAATAGGGGTTGAAATTTTCAAAACGCCTATACCATTTTTTTACGTGAATATTGTTACGGTTTTAAATAGTTCTTGAACTTGCGAGTTTTTTAAGACCATCCGGAGCGTCGTACGTCCAGCCGTTCGTTCACAGTAAGGCCCCGAAGTTTGCACCGACAGGCATTTTCGACTCCAGTGTGAATGAAATTGTATACAATTCAAACCAAATCTCGTAAACAGAGACGCGCCCACAATAGGAAATTTGGCGGAGATGAAATCATTGCTAGGGATCACCTGATTATATTGGCGGAGTATGAAGTCGAGTTGGTTGTTCTGTGATATTATTTCATTTGAAAAATGATGGCTCTTTTGGAGTTTGTTGGTAGGTAGTGAAACTTGAACAAACGTTGAAGTATTATTGATGGGTAAATTATTACTACGGTAAATCATTACTCAACGGTAAATTATCATACAGCAGTTCATTATACCATCTACGTAGAAGGGGCTGGAGTTTGTTGGTAGGTACGTTTGCAACTTTTTTCACTCCTCATCAACAATTTCTTTTCAGAACTTCATTATGTGTGTTTCTTTTTGTTAGGTACTGTTTGTCATCGGCAGAATTATTTTAGCTACATTTAACTCGTGATTTAGGTAGGTACCTAGTAACGTGTACGGGGTTAGGTACTAACCTACCGAGGGTCTGCAATCTACATAATATGTATAGAATAGTACATATCATATTATATAGACGGGTTATCTATACATAGAGCTGTGATCTGTAACGGATGGGTATTCTATACAAAATAATAAACCGTTGTGCAGGGATTTGCAGCGTTTTTTGCAGTGGATACCTACTTACTTACGCACCCAAACACAGACGCAACAAATATGCCACCAGAGTCGAAGTATAAGCTCTCTGACGTTGCAGTTAGGTACAGTTAAAACATTGGTAAGCATTTTTCCACCACCCCTATCTCGTCTAACGTGCCATTTCAGCCACAGAACCCCCCCCCCCCCCCTGCACCGCGTCATATTTGAAATTCTGATGATCGCTGAACTTAAGTAGGACAGTCGGCATATTCCCAAATTTTCACCTAATTTGTGGATGATTTGTTTGACTGTGAAAAAAAAAGCGTTGCCTTAGGGGGTGTCTACCCGCCAGAGGTTTGTGCTCATGATGGTACATTTATTGCCATGAAATATGGGGGACACCCACAGACCCCCGGATTATATCAGTTTAGATCAAGGATCAAAGCAAGGAAACATAGAACATGTTTTTCGAATAGGTACATAATAACAGAGGATACATAGATAAGTAGAAAAAACGTCTGCCATTTCGAGTAGGCAGTGTAGCTTCCCCACATAAATCACATGAACGTATAGAGTAGTAGGGTAGGTTCATTTTGATACGCGACCATCTGCGATCCAACCCGGGAGTACCCTCAAAATTTCAGATCTCTACGACTATTTTTCACGTAGTTAGAAGCGTTACAAGGAAACAGTAAACATTTCATGTTCGCGCATGCGCATACAAATTAAAGTCATACGCAATTATCGAAGTGTTATTGCTGCTCGACCCTCCAAATCTGAAGTCATTTCAACGATATTTAAGGTAGTTACGGGCATTTCAAGTACTTAATTCACGTTTGCGCATGCGCAGACGGGACGATTTCCATGATTTTGAAATGGGACCATCTGCAATCAAACCCGCCTGTACTCTCGAAACTTCAGCCTTCTACGACTATTTTTCACATAGTTGGAAGCGTTACAAGGAAAGTCATTATTTCATGTTCGTGCATGCGCAGACGAAAGTTCGTTACAATTCCAATGAAATTAATTTGGAACTATCAAAGTAGTACCTATTCCTGATCGACCCTCCAAGTTTGAACTCATTTCAACGATATTTAGGGTTGTCTTGGGCGTTTCAAGTATTTCACGTCTGTGCCTGCGCAGGTGAAAGTTATAGTACTTTTTAAATGATTACTCCATTATTTCGACCATTATTTCGGGTAGGTAACCTTGTTTGTAGTGTTGCCTTGTAGTAGCATAACAAAGAATAACCATAAACAGGCACGGATCCAAAAACGTTCCTCGATGTCTGAAACGCAAAATGGTTTCGGAAATTTTCGTTTTGGAGGAGATACGTTTTTTTGGTTTATTATTTTCAATAATGAACCATTGGAATCGACCATGAAAAAAAAAAAAAAACGCTGCAAATCCCTGTACAACGGTTTATTATTTTGTACAGAATACCCTTCTGATACAGACCACAGCTTTCCGTATGGATAACCCTTTATGTTATATAATACGTACAATTCTATACATGTTACATATGTAAATCGCAGACCCTCCGTAGGTTAGTACCTAACCCCGTACTCGTTAATAGGTACCTATCAAATCACGAGTTTAATGATGCTAAAATAATTCTGTCGATGACAAACAGTAACTAAAATGGCAAAAATAAACGCAAATAATTAAGTGATGAAGGGAAAATGTTGATGTGGAGTGAAAATACACTGGAAATGGCGGATGAGGCTGGGACAGAAATAAAAGCCGGCGCCACAACGCGAAATGTCATGTGATTAAAAAGGCCTAGGCCAGTCATAATGAATTTATTGGAAAACCAAAAGAAAACGATTGATTGTACTAATGCGGACCATGCCAATGCACACCACGCCAATTTAGACCATTCGATTATAATCAAGCATAATTGTATCCAATATATGGGGCGAGGGGGCAGTCTTCAATTGTTCACAGTTGTGTAATAATTTACCGTTGTGTAATAATTTGCCGTTGTGCAATAATTTACCGTTGCGTTATACTTTGCCGTTGTGTAATAATTTACCGTTGCGTTATAATTTGCCGTTGTGTAATAATTTACCATTGTTACATATCACAGCTCTCCGTATAGATAACCCATCATATATAATACATACCCCCATCATATTCTATGCATATGATATAGATCGCACACCCTCCGTAGGTTAATACCTAACCCCGTACTCGTTACTAGGTACCTACCTAAATCACGAGTTAAATGTAGCTAAAATAATTCTGCCGATGACAAACAGTACCTAACAAAAAGAAACGCACATAATGAAGTTCTGAAAAGAAATTGTTGATGAGGAGTGAAAAAAGTTGCTAAAGTACCTACCAACAAAGTCCAGCCCCTTCTACGTAGATGGTATAATGAACCGTTGTGTAATAATATACCGTTGAGTAATGATATACCATCCTGTAATAATAATTTACCCATCAATAATACTTCAACGTTTGTTCAAGTTTCACTACCTATCAACAAACTCCAAAAGAGCCCTCATTTTTCAAATGAAACAATATCACAGAACAACCAACTCGACTTCATACTCCGCCAATATAATCAGGTGGCCCCTAGCAATGATTTTATCTCCGGCCAATTCCCGATTGTCGGCGAATCCCTGGTGACGAGATTTGGGCTAAATGCATACAATTTCTTCACCCTGCTGTCGAAAATGCCTGTCGGTGCAAACTTCGGGTCCTTACTGTGAACGAACGGCTGGACGTACGGTGCTCCGGGTGGTCTTAAAAAACTCCTAAGTTCAAGAACTATTTAAAACCGTAAAAAGATTCACGTAAAAAAAAAGGTATAGGCGTTCTGGAAATTTCAACCCCTATTTTGAACCCCTTAGAGATGACTGACAGTAACGTCGAGCTTGGAGGACCAACTAGACCCCGAATGGAACCTATAACCCGAATTTCAACAATTTTGTTTCATGGTAACTAAGAAAAGTGGCCCGTACGGCGTACGGCGGACAGACAGAAATATTTTTATTGCAGTTATGGATTATACATACTACCTTGAAACGTGAACCTTCAAATTTTGAGGGGGTTAGAATTTTTTTTTTCATGCTCGATTCCAATGGTTCATTATTGAAAATAATAAACCAAAATTTCTAACCCCCCCTCAAAATTTGATGGTTTACGTTTCAAGGTATGTAGAATCCAAAACTGCAATAAAAATATTTCTGTCTGCCCGCCGTACACCGTACGCCGTGCGGGCCACTTTTGTTAGTTACCATTAAACAAAATTGATGAAATTCCGGTTATAGGTTCCGTTCGGGGTCTAGTTGGTCCTCGAAGCTCGACGCTACTGTCAGTCATCTCTAAGGGGTTCAAAATGGGGGTTGAAATTTTCAGAACGCCGTAGCTCGAAAACTTTCGATAGAAGGGTATGGTTTTCTTTACGCTATTAAATTTGTCTTGAGCTAAACAAGTTTTTGAGCCCACCCGGAGCATTGCCCGACCAGCCGTTCGTGTGCACCAAAAAGCTTCGTAAAAACGATCGTGAATCAAACGGTATAAATCGGGCCCGGATATCATCACTAAGGAGCACCTGATTATAATCAAGGATATCTGTATGAAGTCGAGCTGGTTGTTCTGCGATATTATTTCATTTGATAAGTGAGGGACTATTGGATTTTGTAGGTAGGTACTTGTGAAACTTGAACAAACGTTGAAGTATTGTTGATGGGTAAATTATTACATAAATTATTACATAATGGTAAATTATTACATAAATTATTACATAATGGTAAATTATTACACAACGGCGACTTATTACATAACGATATATTATTACATAACGGTAAACTATTTCACAACGGTAAATTATTACACAACGGTGAATTATTACACAAAGGTAAATTATTACACAACGGTTCATCTACCAAGAAGGGGCTGGATTTTGTTGATCGGTACTTTTGCTACCTGAACAGCCGTTGAAGTATTATTGATGGGCAATTTATTACACAACGGTTCATTATACTTCACCACGAAGGTAGGAATTGACCACAAAAAACAGTGATCTACGCAGGAGGGGCATCTATTTCACTCCACATCAACAAGTTTCCTTCAGAACTTCATTATTTGCGTTTCTTTTTGCCGTTTGAGTTATCTACTGTTTGCCATCGACAGAATTATTTTAGCAAGATTTAACTCGTGATTTAGATACGTACCTAGTAGCGAGTACGGGGTTAGGTACTAACTACGGAGGGTCTGCGATCTACATAATATGTATAGAACAGTACATATTTTATTATATCGACGGGTTATCTATACAGAGAGCTGTGATCTGTAACAGAAGGGTATTCTGTACAAAATAATAAACCGTTGTGCAGGGATTTACAGCGTTTTTTTACTCATTTACGATTCCAAGGTTTTCCTATCTTCGGTAGTGAGGAAGCAAAAAACTTCTTGCGATTTCCAAGCCTCGAACCAGCGATCTAATTCAATGTAAAGCACATATTTACCAGTGTGCCACCAAACTATCAGAAGCTTCTACGAACGTCTGTGAGATAGTAGCTGGCAGCTGCTACAGCCAGAAATGGCCGAACCTCCTCGTCAGTTTTCGGGGGAGTCGGATCTGGCCAGACTCTCCTAGGGGATGGCACCACGTGTGGTCGGAGAAGAGGTGGGTTAGAGAGTGTGTTAGGCATGAGTGGGCTAGAGAGAGAACTGTGTTGGCGATGGGTTTAGGAGTGGAGCGGAGTGTTACGCGGACGCCAACGCTCTCCAGCTCAGTTTACCCCCATTTAAAAACATGTTCCATAATCACCTCTTACATCCATTTAGGTTTCGGATTCATCAACCAGGACGTTTCCACTGACTGACTCCTTAGACATTCCCGATTGTGGCCCTTTCTCTTCTCGTAGGTACTTCTAATCACAGTCACGCGAATGAAGCAAGTTCGCTCTTCTCTTTCATCAGACTTTTCTCTGGTTATTTGGCATCTTCTTGAACGGTTTATTGAACTTCTTAACTCCCGATTTCGGTAGAAGCGCTGATTCCTCAGTCTCCTCATTTGGTACACTCATTTACATCATACGTGGGCGTTCAGTACATTTCTCTACGATTCGAATCTCAACCGGAACGGATTCCCAAGCGCTTTTGAACTCAAAAATACTCATAAGGAATAGCCAACATCACATGGCTAATAACAAACACTAAACCTGGCATTGATTTTGTGGTCTGTCTAAGAAGCTCTTCGTTAACTTCCATGAATACCGTCTGTAAACGAGAAACATAAGTGGCTATACTTTCGCTGGATCCTTGAAGTAACTGAAAAACTGATCCAACTATCAATAAAGCCTCTGCCTTGAACTTTGTTCGTAGATAGATGTCCGACCCTTTGGCCATACTTGTCTCACTGTTGTTTACGTAGTGGTCGGTGCAGTGGTATTGTTCACAACTTTTATCAAGATCAGATGTGCCCACATAAAACTCTCATTATAGGTACCTGGTTAAGTTGGTCTCTTTCTTCATTTGCTCGCCAGCAACAGCTGCGTCTGGTTTTACAGGTTCTACAACATTGCCCGCGACGACGTCCATGACTTTGTATGCTTCAGGACAAGTGTCACCTCCTTCTTCCGTATCACCCCAGTCCTCTGCTTCTTCTAATTTGTCAGTTTGAAGTTGACGTCCATTTTTCATCGAGTACTTAATTTCCCATTTTGGTATATTATTTTCAATGATGAACCTTTGGAATTGAGCTTGGAAAAAAAAATTAACCCCCCCCCCCTCCCAACCCAACAAAAATTGAAGGTTTCCGTTTCAAGGTATGTATAATCCGAAAATTTGGTATAAAATCTTGGTTTAAAATCTCTTTTCTTCAGAACACAGTTTCCGCCCCCATTTGGGAAAAAATTTGGGTCTTAGTTTTGCTCCGAAGCTCGGTAGCCCGATCGGAATACACCCAGGGGTGTTATGGGAGAAAAATGGATGTAAAAATAGCGTTTTTCTCGGTTTTTCGAGGGATTTTTTAGGTTTCAGTGAACATGCGCTTCTGACGGATTATTTTCCATGTTTTTTAGGGCGATAAGACCGAATATGAGCTTGATTTTGACCAAAGAGTGAAGAATTATTGAGGTTTTAACGAACGTTACGCTCCCAAAATTCATTTTTTATGAGTCAAAACCTAGGTAATTGTCTGAAATCACCATATATTTGTATAATAACACTAGATGAATTATTATCTGGTGGATCAAGACAATTAAATGGCACTATCAATGATCACAGATAATTTAATTTGTAGATATTAAAAAAAGAGACTAATTTGTAATGTGGAATAAACAAAACATAAACCTCAAGCTTACCACCAATTTTTTCAGTATAAAGTATCATCAGGTAGGTTCTCACATAAACACAGATCTGTGTTTATGTGAGTATGTACCTACCTCATGATACTCAGAAGTTGTGTGAAAAGTTTTGTAGTGAATGAATTGGTGGTAAGCTTAAGGTTTATTTTTTGTTTATTCCACATTGCAAGACGGCTTACCACATAAGGTGCAATAAGAAATTCGATGAATTGAAAGACTAATTTGTGTTTTTTGGGGACCAAAATTGGTGGAAACCATCAAAAATAAGTATTTCAATTATTGCGCATAAGAGGAAAAATAAATGAACAGCCAACATGTCTATAGGATGTCCAATAGAATAATAAACCCTAGTGACTTTGGAGCGTTTTTATTCCGTCTGGTTGATACTGTCCCAGTACCTATCATAATTATTTAATAACAACCTACATAATAATAATTATCATCATAATAATTCAATACATCTGCTTAGGTATGTGAACCTAAATTAATGAGTCTGCCTCATAACGATCATAACCATTAGAGAGAAAAGGTGAGTAGACAGGTTTTAGTATAAACATAATGATCTGTTTGGGGAGAGCTTACAATGGCGTTGACAGCCGAAAAATTGAGTTTCGGTAGATTGGCTGGTATCGGCGTGAATTACGTAACCCTATAAAATGGCGACGGACGGAAAAGAGTTGAGAAGAAAATATATAACGAACTTCTATAAACGGAAAACATGTTTCCTATAGGAGGGAAACAATTGGTAAAAAGGTATTGAACTACTTGGGAGGGTGATGAGATATCTTGACAGTGGTCAATGGGGTTAGGGAGGTATGTGTTTAGCCGAGTTGTTGGGACTAACGAAGCACCTGGCTAGCGTCAGTGAAGAAGGAATTTAATTTAACAATCCCCACCCGCCTCTTCATCAGACTCTCCCGCCTGGACCATCCAGCAGCAGCCCCATAACACGCCGCCACTCAGTGTTTTGTAGCACTTTGCGCACCTCACCCCTGGAATGGCGAGCCTTGAACTGGATGATGTGGTCACAGGCACTTGGAAACTGTTGCAGTAAATTGTATATGCCTACTCGACTCCCACAAGTAAGTAGTTAACAGAAACATCATTCTGTAATCGAAAAACCTTATTCACCGAAAATATTTTTTCATCGTCCGTTCAAGTTCTCTTACTCAAGAGATAAGAATAATTTTTAGGATGAGAGGAACAGGTGGGGGCCGCATAGTTTTGTATGCGATGAGTCAGGGTGCAATTTTCATTATATTTCCACGGTTCTTTTTGCAGTTACCTTAGTTTTAGATTTGGTTATGCATAATTAAGCGAATTCCGACATTTCCAAACATTTCGTCTTGATCTCCTTCGCACAAGAAGGAGAGATGGTTCGGTAACCGGTTTCGGCGATCGAACCATCGTCAGTAACATTGTATAACAGTGTATTTTTTTTTAAATTAGTGGAAATAGACATCCTTTCAATAACTCCGTTTTTATTTGGCTCAGTAACGTAAAACGCCCAGCATTTCGCTTCCCGCTCCCGCTAAGACTGGAATTTCTCAGAATTGCTGTTTGTTATGTTCCTCCGCAACTAACCACTCTCTGTATCAATGCGCTAAATTCAGAGAAATTAAAATCGATAATCTATGCTAAATCGCACGATGTTTGTTTTAACTGCTTATCACCACTACGTAGAATGCTTATCACCGCAGAATTCTACTCCACAGTCTTCCATTTCTACTACGCTTCGTGTTTCGAATTCACACTATCGTTCCAACGCGTAACATAATTATTGTCCCTGTTTATCCTAATCTTCCATTCTGGTCTACGGATGTATTAAAGAACGCAGGAGAACCATCAACGGTACTTTCGGCTGCAGTTACGGTCCTTCCAAAGGATTGTAATGGGATTACTCGCGAACTTCGTTGCCTCCTGGAGCATATTATTTGAAAGTTGGGAATTCACCCGGGATTGTTGGAAAATATACCTCCGTAAAATGTAAATTCCTACCCATCTAAAATGTGTATAATCTGCAAGCAGGTGAAGTAAAAATAATGCTACAAAATTTAATGAGTAGAACTCATTATTTCAACAACAGAGGCATATAATGTAGCCCAGTATACCTAGTGATATCAATGTATTATGCCAACATTACAATTCTATTCCAACACTATTAATTTATGGAAACGTCTCCCATCCCACTTGAAATCCATTGGTCGCAGATTTCACGTTGAACTTATCCTCAAGGTAGGTCTCCTGCTTATCCTCAAGGTCCTTTCGAGTCGGAAGATGGGTTTGTAAGGAATTTAAGAACGAAATACCTCAAGAAAGGCTTTATTGAACGGAATTAATGTTGATAATGGAATGAATTACAGAAATGGATGGATTTAGAAATTGGTAACTAATGGCGCTGAAAACACAGCGAACATAGTCTCCCAGATAAGCGGGAGCGCGAAGGTTTCTCGAACTCCTTCGGAGTTGCGGAGTCCTGTTCCCATCATCTGTACCAGTTGTTGGAGCAGGCGAACTCACAGAGGTTCCATCCAGGAGAAGCTGTGAGACGTTGTGGAGAGCTCGGGAGATGGTGAAGAGAGCTTTCTGGTTTTTGAGGAGAGTTGTTGGTAGGTTGATGAGAGGTCGTTAGATGTTGAGGGGATTCGGGAGGGGGTGGCGGTGGAGATCGTGAAGACAAAGGATTTGAGGGATTGACATCGTTAAAAGACAGCTTTTAACGAAAGCTTTTTCCTGTGATGGACATTTTTCATTTAAGGTTTGTTGACTTCCATAATCACCAGCAGGAACTAGGTGCCAGGTGGATACCGTTGTTTCGCGACCATCTGGATACCATATAAGAGGATATTCATGGTTTTCGTCAACGAGAGTAACCTCTTCAACGATTGGCTCATATTTAGATTGGCGATTGATTTTCTAAGTACTTAGTACCGGCCCCTGGGTCAGCAGCCACGACGCTGTCGAGTGACCATTAGCAGTGCACCTTGAGTAGTTGAACATACGCTCATGAGGTGTGGAATTCGTGTTTGTACACAATAGGGAGCGAATAGAGTGAATTGCATCTTGAAGCACAGTTTCCCAGTGAGACACCGGCAGATTTTTCCCCCGTAAACTTTTCGACCTGGCCATTCCCTTGGGTAGTATAGGCTGTGGTTCTGCTTGCAGCAACCAAAAGAAGCCAGAAAGAGTTTCAATTCCTGGGACGTGAATGATGAACCTCCGTCAGAATGGACATGAGTTGGAGCACCGAATATGCTGAAAAGTTGGAGCAAGCTGGAAGCGACTGTGGATGCGTTGATATCTCAGCAAGGGGATGCGAATGGGAATTGTGAATATTCATCGATCACAGTCAAAATGAACCTATTACTTGCCCGCGATGGTACAGGCCCCTTGAAATCGATGTTGAGGCGCTCGAAAGGCGTAGTAGCTTTGATCAGAGTCCGCTGGTGGCGGAAGAATTGTGGCTTTACTTCTGCACAGATCTTGCATGAAGAAGTGACATCCTTGACTGAGTAGGTAAGGTAAATGTTTGCTCCTAACCCAGTGGTTCATCCTCGTTACCCCTGGGTGGCAAAGTTTGATGGAGGCTTTTGAGTTTTTCTTCGCTGCCGGAAATGAGACATACCTGTGAGAGTGCATCAGCAACATGGTTGAGATGTTCTGGTCTGTAAGCCTTGTAATACGAAAATTACGATAATTCCAAACGCCATCTGGTGATTTTCTCATTCTTAATCTTACCCGGGTGTCTTGAATCGAACATGAAAGCAACAGACCGTTGATCGGTTGTTAGGCGGAAGTGTCTTCCCATTAAAAAATGCCGCCCTTTGCGTATCGATTCGACTATTGCGTATGCATCCTTCTCGACAGAAAAATGGAGCCGTTCTGAGGGTGACAGCGTTCTCGAGAATAATGCAACAGGGCGATTCAGCTGGGAAAGTGTTGCTGCGATTGCTCCATCTGACGCATCGGTCCCTACGCAGAAGGGTACTTCATCATCAATGCTCGGGAGATTAGCATCTCTTATAGCAGATTTCAGGTCGTGACATACCTTGAGAGCATTCGATGTTAATGGGAATTTCGAATCAATGAGTGGTCGGATCTTAGCTCTTTTAAGTGAGGAAGCGCCCGATGGTGGTGGGAGATCATTGAGAGGTCTCATTCGATCAGGGTCTCGTTTGATGGTTTGATTACTGATTGAGTAACCCAGGAGGTTGATTGAGCGGAATGAGAATGAACTCTTCTCATTATTGATCGTCAGATTATGTTTGGTTGCAGCCTTCATAAAATTTTCAAGATTCGTAACATGTTCTGCCTGAGACTTGCCGCATATTTTCATGTCATCTAAGCATGCAAATGTGCCTTTGAGATGCTCAGACCGAATTACGCCATCGATGACCCTTTGGAAGACAACCACCCCATCAGTGACCCCAAATGGTATCCTTGTGAACTGAAACAGTTCGCCACAAGCCTCGAAAGCAGTGTAAGGTCGATCTTTTGATGGAATGGAAATCTGATGGTAAGCGCTACGGAGATCGATTGTACCCCAGTCTTCGTACTTTGCTACCCTGTTAACAATGTCGCTAATTCGTGGAAGAGGATAGGCGTCCAAGCGAGTGAATTTGTTAACTGTACGAGAGTAATCAATGCACATGCGGCGTTTATGGTTTGCATTAGAAGTTACAAGTACTTGGGCACGCCATGGGGATATGTTCTTCTCAATGATTCCGTCCTTGAGAAGCTTTCCTATTTCAACCTCAATGAATTTAGAGTCGCTGTCTGAATACCTGTGTGACCTGATTTTAATTGGATGACGGTCATCAGTGAGATTCGAAAACAGATCAACTGGAGGGACCTCGGCTTTGGCGAGGGTGCAAATCCTCAATGGAGGTTTTGTCTAGCCAAAATCGAATCGAACAGTAGAATGCTGCTGAAGAACGTCTCGCCCTATGACCAAATCAGAACAGAGGTTTGGTAGCAGAGAAAGATTGACGTTGGTATTATAGGTAATTATGGCCTAGCATTTTTCGGAGCGCGTTACATTGACCAGTTATTTTTACCCGATGAGGGGATGACGCAAGTCTGACCTCCTCCTTCATTGGACGGATTGGAAGCTGAAGCTCCCTCGCCACGTTCTCATTAATTATGCTGATATCACTGCCAGAGTCAAGCATGCTAGAGAGAGTTTGCCCGTTAACCTCGGCAGACACTTTTGACTGGCGGGTGATGGGGCAAGAAATTATGGCAGAAAGTGATGCAGATACTTCTGATGGCTTATTAGTTGAGTATCTGCATACATTAGCCCAAAGACCCTGATTGCCACGCGAACTACAGGAAGACTCTTTGGCTGGACATTTGCTGCGAGGGTGCTTCTCCATTCCACAGAAATAACATTTCACGCGAGCAGCAGCCACGGAGGGTTTGCCGTCCTCTGCAGAATAATCTTTAGAAAGATCCGAGAGGGCGTTGATAGAGGGTGTAGGATTCTCATACTGTTCAGATTGGGACTGGGCTTGTTCCATGGTGCGAGCTTGTGTGTATGCGTCAGTCAAAGTTAGCGTGACATTTTCAAGGAGACGCTGACGGATCGCCGAGCTTGACAAGCCCTTAATGAAGGAATCACGAATACAGCCATCTCTGTTAGTTTCTGCTGTGACAGCCTTAAATTGGCAATCCCTACTGAGGGCTGTGAGAGATTCCAAATATCGACCAACCGATTCATTTGACTACTGTCTCCTAGCTAATAGCTGATGTCTTATGAAAATCTCGTTCACAGGCTTTACAAAAATACTTTTTAGGATGGATATGGCTTCATTGTATGTGTGGCAACACGCTATCTGCTCGTAAATGGCAGGTGAAACATAATTTACTAAAAGTTGTAGTTTACCTCCTTCATTTGCTTGAGCAGCGCATACGAAATTCGAGAATTTTTGAAGCCAGTGATTCCAGTGAGTAGCTGTCGAGCTCGCATCAGGATCGAGATCGTGACTAGTTGGTCTCAAGAGTCTTTCCATTCCGTTCGATAAATTGTAACTCTAGAAGAACACAGCGCAGTATTGAATTTCCCACACAAGCTCAAATATTATTCTTCCGGGAAATATCAAATATGCATTGTTTATATTATAACACGTCAGTCAATAGAGGGCTTTATTGAAAATGAAAAAAAAGGAGAAAAAAAATGTTGAATCAGGTTTTTGTTTGGTGTACCTTCCATAAGCTGACCACTGGCTTTGTTTGAAATGTTTTCCACGTCCCGAGGAGCGAGCACATTAGAGTAATCAACATACCGTCGGAAATTCGGTTACATTGTATCTTCCGTCGACGCTATCAATATTCAGCACTCATCTGTTCCAGTGAATGGGACTAGTTGAAACAGCCCAAAAGTGGGCAAGGGGATGAGATGGTGGGGGGAAGGGTCAGAAAATATATTGATAGCGACCTCTGATCGATTTAGTTCCGCTGTCATCGAGGGGAAAAACACGCTGCCGAACCATTGTTTTCCAAAAAACAAGGAACCATTGTTCATTATATTCGTTGAGTGGATAATTTCCATAAGTGAAGTATATATTGTAGTACTGACAAAGCTGAATAAGTAACTCTACTAGTTGTTTTATAATTATGTTGTTATTATTTGAGTAATTCAAGCTCCTAAACATCTGCCAAGGTGTGGCATAGGTATGCTGTCCTTCGAGTAGTGTATTTGGATAGTCATGAGCTACCCACCGGAAAATACAACAGTGGATAGGTAGATACCTATATGGAACGAATGAACTACTATTGTGGTTATTGCTTACTGCAGTTTCCACAATAAGTAGAGTAGGACTGCTCAGAGTCCCTAATGGATCATATTGGACCAATGGTGCCAGAACCACCAAAACCCTCTGTGAAAACTCCTTCTGTTACGAGAGCGACTAGAGTGCGTGAGTGCGCATGCGCGAAAAAATCTATCTCGGATTTTGATGAAGCTCAAGCGAACAGGCAAGGATTTCAAGATTGCAGGAGGAAAATTGAAGTAAACTTCGATCAAATTCATAATATATAGATGACGATTTAACTTTCATTTTAGCTCATGACAATTGACCAACTTTCGTATCGTTATGGGTTTGTTGGGGATTTTACGTCTGTGCATATAAAAGCGAATGGCTGATGAAGTTTGTGTTGACCAACTCTCAGGTGCTGTTCATCCCGGTCTCCAGGGTGGACTCACAAAACCCTAAAGTTCTAAATCAAATTTAAAGCGTCATAAAAACTATAGGTACCCTTCGATTGAAAGTTTTTTAGCTACGGCGTTTTGAAACTTTCATCCCTATTTCACCCCGTAGAGATGACTGACAGTAAAGCCGAGCTTCGCGAACCAACTGGACCAAATGGGACCTACAAACCAAATGTCATTAATTTTGGTTCATGGTAACTGAGAAAAGTTCCAAGTACGGCATCCAGTCGTTCGTTCACATTAAGGCCCTGAAGTTCAAACCGGAAGGCTTCGCCAACGTGAGTGTGAATTACCATACCTTTCGGAGGAATTCTTCGTCACTAGCTGGTCGAGTAACTTGAATATGTATGGGTCAAAAACCTGGCAAAATGGCAGTAATCATCAGAAATTTGTGTAACACAGGAAGTTGTATTGACACGTTAATCAGGAAAATTCAATGACAGGTTCAATGATCGAAGAAAACTTGTCAAAAATAGGAGCCTAATTCGAGTTTTTGGAGCTCAAATTCTTGAAAACTGTCAAAAATAGCTATATCAATAAACAGCAAATGAACAGTCAAGATTTATGTGGGTATGTCCAATAGACCCATTGGCAAGGATTTTGCAGCGTTTTTTGATTTTTTATCACAAACATTCTTGGAATAATTATTCGAAATCACATTGACCGCACCTAATGCTGTCTTCTAATGTGGAATCCCCACAATCAAGCGATCTGTTTGAGACAAATATTAGGAGATATTTTTGGTCAGCATCCTTCAAAAACGTATCCTTGATTTCTTGAGAGATTAAAATATTCTTAACATTCAATGATGAATGTCACAGAAATTCTGTTATCATAACAAGCACTGTAGCTGAATGAAGGATAGCACTGTAGGTACGCATCTTTAGGTTTTGCAACGGTCCATTCTTTCTATTCTCCCTGTTGAAGGTACCTACTTATTTACTGTACCTAAATCATTTTTGCAAAAATGTTATATACAAACCACTGACCTTGGTTTTGGTTCCCAATTAGTAGGGGGAATCGCGCGAATCCACTTCTCTTCATCCTTGGGAAAACGAAAACAAGCAATTCCGTAATTACTTTTGCACCCTGGCACAACATTATTTTCCGGCATTTCGTTATCATAAAAAACGATAAGTTTTGTTAACAACATTATTGTTGAAAAGAATTTTCGCGAGAAGATCTACAGGTAAAGTATAGAAACCCGGCAATAAACAATCCTAGGCTTATTGGTGGGTGATTATCGCGGCCGGCCTGAAGTGTGACGTTGCCAATTCTCTACTGCTGCCGCCTTCTCTCAAGCCGGCCCTAGTAGGAACCAACCATTTCATTCCCCTCCTGGCTTCGACGCTGGGCAGGAACTGATAGGTCAGCCTTCCGGTGTCATCACTGTCCCAGTCTGCCTGCCACGAGCTCAGCAGCTCCCTTTCGAGGCAGGCAATCGCTTCAGAGCGGGGACGACCCAGCCCGGCTTCAGCTACCATTACTCCTGGTACCTTGTAAGCCTGACCCCGGACTATCCGATACATAGCCCATCTTCTTCATGCCTCGTAGCAGACCGGCATTACGCCGGCCAGTACCAGCATGGACATAGCGGAAGCCCGGTAGGCCCGATTCACCTTAATTAAGGCCCTACCCTCAGTCGATCCCAACTTCCTCCACATCGCCAGCTTGAGCCACTGAGCCCAGGCCTCCACCCAGTACAGGAGGATCCCCAGAAATGGCCTCTTCTAAATCACCACCAGCTCCCTGTACCCTATGCTCCACTCGGAACCAGCCAAACGACAGACATTCATGAAGGCGTCAAGGGCTGTTACACCCACGATCCTCACATGAAGCCCCACCCCAAAGCGCTCCCCTACCGACACTCCAAGGTACTCGAACGAGCGCACATATCTGATTATCTCGCACCCCATTTCACCACTGGTGGACGGGAAGCATGGAACGTTCCTTTCAACAACATCGCCACAGTCTTGTTCCCGGTAACCGTCAGCTTCACAGCTCTCTGCACACTCCGCTGCCAGCTCGCCCAGAACATGACAGGCCTCGTTTTCCAGGGCGGCCCTAGACCTCCCCTCCACCAGCACAACGACATCATCAGCATATGCAACGGCATTTGCTCCAATCCATTCCATTGCGTGTAGAACCCTATCAAACAGAATGTTCCACAGTCTCGGTCTGAGGACCGAGCCATGTGGACACCCCTTAATCAGCACCTTACTAACGGAGCTGCCCCCCTCTGCATACACCACACTGCTGTCTTTAAACTAATTCTCAATTATGTTGCACACATTAGGAGGATAGCTCCTCAGTGCCAGACCTGCCGTGACAGTGGGCCACCAAACATTGTCGAAGGCGCCCTTAATATCAACAAATATTCTCAACACATAACCCCCGGCCGCCTCCATGACCTCCTTCAGCAGGGGTAGCAGGGCACCAGTCGTGGATATGCCACTGACAAACCCAAACTGGTGCCTCGAGGTCATGGCAATCACCCCCGACATGTTCCCCAAAATTAACTCCTCTAGCACCTTCTCTGGCATACTGAGAAAGCACAGGGGGCGCAGAGACCTGGGGTCCGACGGGTCACGGTCTGCTCCCTTGAGTAGGACGCAGACCCTTCCCACCTTCCAACAGGAGGGAAAGGCTTCCAAGTCGATACAGGCCCGAAAGATGCCGCAGTACCAGGGGTAGGCTAGGTGCCACCCTCTCTGCAGCATCTCGACCTTGATAATGTTGGGACCTGGAGCCTTCCCCCTTCCTAAAAGTCTTAACTATGTTTCCTATTACTAAGTCACTGAAAGTGTCACTATCACTTGGGGAACATATCGTATCACTATCACTCACGCTTTTATTGGTGGCACTAATGCGCAGTGCCACCTGGTCCTCTGTCTCGTGACGCACATTGTCCGGAAACAGGGCGACTAGAAGTTCCCTTGCTGCGTCTTTCCAGCACTTGGGCTCTTTTCCCAGAAGGGAAGCGAGAGTGAAACGGGGACCCCGACCACAAGCCAGACGATAGGGTTTGCTCAGGGCTCACCAACCCCCTCATCCGTCATGAAGTGCCTCCAATGGCTTCTTCGTGCGGATCTCACGTCCTTGGTGTAGTCCCGGCGCATCCTCTTCAGGTCCTCGCATTCAGCCTCTGTCACCCGCCTTCCGTATCGCCGTTGTCGGTTCCGCAGCCTGGTGACCTCCTTCTTCTTGCCTTCATGCCTCAAGTCCCACCACGCCACCTTGAGGGGTCTGTGATTGGTTCGCGGGATGGCCCTCTCAGCCACTCTGATGATCATCCCCTCAATACACTCAATTGCTCCATCAACCTAATCACGCGATATGATAGTGGATTCCCACTGGTCAATTTCCAATGTTTAAAGGAGAACCCAGCCCAAGGCTTGCCGTCTCCCCCCTTCTGTAAGCTGCCGGGGTGCCCTCCTGAGAGGGTACAATCAGTCAAAGTCCTTGGATATACCCAAGTTCCTGTTACACCTACAGGTGGAGGCGAGTGTTCTAGCTGACTCTACCAACTTAGTTCCCGAGTTTTTAGTTCCCGAAAAACTCCCAAGCCGGTGCCTATCCAAATGGTCCTCAAACCATATGGAAGGGCACCTCCCCGCAGCAACTGGTGCAATTCCAGCGCCTGGGTAACAACCACGACCACCACGAATCCAACCTCAACTGGGGGGCAGACAGGTGGCACTTTGCCGAAGCGACGTGCCGGTTGCCTGGGGCTCCCCCCGCCCGTGGTACCAGTTTTGGGATAGGTCAAGATCCCAGTTCCCTGGCTTTGACCCATCCCCAGAGTCCAGACTGGTCGCAGGACCGCCAGCAGAGAATGTTGCTCTGTAGCTGCCCCTTTGCCCCTGTTCACAGGGGTGGGAGGCGTTCTGACTTACCTCAGGGCTCGTAATCCCCTCAGATCATTGTCGAGCTACGCTCTTCGGCGCCCGGTTTGCCCAGTATGAGTGAAGAATCACCTAGGCCATGACTGGTAACTGGCCCGTGCCACAAGGACACTACCACTTTGTCAAAAGACGGGGATGCCACACACCAAGATGCGAACTAATATGGTGCTGCATAACTGTTGCGGTGCCCCATGATGTGATGTAGGCCCTGGAAGGAAAGCTGTTAGTACAAACTGCAAATTATCGCCAGGTACCCCGGTGATGCCTTCGGTCAAGAAGATTCCCACTGGTCAGGAGGAATAACGAATATTATCTCGGTTTCCGAATTCCTACCTACTAGCCAAAGTAACGGCAAACTTTAAATTCTTACCTCCACGCCGCAGTTCCAGCATCGTGGATACGCTAGGTAAACAATAAAAAGAAATTAAGAGAATAATCGACCATTTCAGGCTTGGGCTTCACTTCTGACTGCCATACTGGTATCGGGAAAGTGATCGGCTTTCCTTTCTGTCTGTCTTTGTATTTATGTTGGCTCATCACGGTAAAACGGCTCAACAATGAGTATTGAATGAAGATCGGCGAATAAGTCGAATATAATCCAGCATAGAAGCTGCAATCTTGTTCAAAATCAAAAGAAGCAATTATAAGTAGGAACTTTCATATTTTAACATGGCATAATATTTTGTATAAAGTTCAAGGAAAGAACCTAGCATCATCATAAACCGATCATGACCTATCAAATGAATAGGTCATGATTAGGTTTATGAGAAATATCTACATGAATATTATACTTATCTACAGCGATAAGCTAAGGAGATGTGCCTACATAATGTACAATATAAGTGGGTTCTCGATTGAGTTGAAGCGTGTTGTCTACCTGGCACTGGCTCAATCCTGCCTGACCTACGGCTTAGTAATCTGGGGATGCGCTTGGGAAACAGCAATGAGCGCGCTTTTTGAACTACAGAAAAGAGTAATTAAAGTAGGTTTCCGATTCAATAGACTCAAGGCAACAAGGGACGTTTTTCTTGAGACCAAATTAAAAACAGTAGCTCTGCTGCCGCACGTCAAAGCACTGCTCACTAATGCCTAGAAAAATAGAAACACTATGCAGGAGTGATTTCAATATCATCGTGGGGACCCGTATAGGGTGTATACACATATTGTGACTAAATCTTGTTTACAAAGAAGCCCACAGTACAGAATGAGAGTTCTCATAAACAACTCATTCGATTTTTACCGTGGTCTTATAGAAAAAAGAAAGACCTCACAAGTCTTGGAAGCAATCAATCGAGTTCGTTAGAAATGTCCCGACCGGCACAGTTAGCATAAATTGATTGAAATCCGTATACCGATGTTAGATACATTTTCTTTTTCATTTTCATTTTATTTGGATTTGTTTTCCCTTAAGTTTCGGTTGATACTTGACCTTGAGCACACAAAGCACTAGCCTTGGCTAAAATTGTGTGTTCACAATAGGCGTACAACAATAAGGAATTATTAAAGAATTATGTAGTAATTAAACAATTATAGTTAGGTTAATTAAATGTTAAGAAGATACCTAATTACTTAATTTATTAATAATTTGTAAAGTGTATTGTGCAAATAAATAAATTAAAATTCAATTCAATTCAGTACTGATCGATGCTTGAATCTATCAAGCTTGCGTATGGATTGAGCTAAGGTACTGACTGTGTCTCACAGTTAAATTCTTAAAATTATTACCGTCATCCTTGTCAGTCTCGAATAATCACCTAAATCAGTTTGGATAGTTCTGTTTTGGTTTGTTATTTTCAATATTGAACCTTCGGATTCGAGCACGATAAACAGAAGATTTTAAACCTCCGAAGCCCAAAAATTTGATGGTTTCCGCTTCAAGCTGAAGCGGAACTTAAACAGAACGAAAACTTATCCGTCCGTCCGCAGAACGCCAAACTTAGTTTTTTATTATTTACCATGAATGAAAATTAATGCAATTATTTGGTTTGTGAGTCCCATTTGGGGTCTAGTTGGTCTGCGAAGCTCGGTGTTACTGTCAGTCATCGCTAAGGGGTGAAAAATAGGGGTTGCAATTTCCGGGGCGCTCAAATTATCTCCAATATTTTTATGTTTTTAAATTTGTCTCAAATCAGAGAATTTTTGGAGACCACCCGGATAATTGTACATCCATATAACTTGAAACATTTGCGGCGGAGTAGTGGGAATCCATAGCAAAAAACTACCTACCTATTGTGTACTGATGATGGTTTAACAACCGAAACCGGTATACAGTTTTGTTAGTTTACATGGAAATAGACTATTCTATTTTTATCCTGTAGTTTGTTATTGCACATGCAGCCGTTCCTTCAGAGCGACGTCCTGAACTGAGCACCGAGAAGCTTCGTAAACATAATCGTTAATGAAACGGTAGACATCCAGACCAGAAATCATTGCCGGGGAAAAGCTGAGTACAATGCATGGATGGCTGTATGATATTGAGTTGGTTGTTCGTTGATTATTATTGCATCGGAAGAACTATGCTTTTCGATTTTGTTGGTAGGTGCCTTTATAACTTGAACAGACGTTGGATGACAACCAATATTACTAATGATGAAATTCTCGAATCCACCACATATTTATGAAATCAGTTACTCGGGCGAATCCAGTACTTGATTTAGGGCTTTCTTGGGGCGAGCACGAGGGAAGGTATTGACCAAGAAAACTGTGATCTACGCAGACGGGGAATCTTTACAGGCAAATAATAAACCATTTTGTTTATAGCGCTTTTCGTTTGTAGGTAGGTAAGTAGGTACGCACAGGTAGTACAGGTAAGTATAGGTAGGTAAAATAGGTAGTATGACTGGCAGACAAGATGATTATTTTAAAGATGTGTGTAATAGCGTAGGTTGGGTACCCGCTAATTTGCTTCCTAGTCGATCAAGACAGCGGAAGCCTTGCCTGAAAGGAAAAACATTACATTTCCTCATATTCGGGATTCCGTGTGTAAAGAAAAACGGAGTTATTGAAAAGTTATATATTTCCAATAATGCACTAATAATTGTATTAGTGGAAATATACAACTTTTCATAACTCCGTTTTTCTTTGAAGTGGGTTTCCACGATTTCTTCCCGAGTGATATAGTTTGTTCATTCCTTGTGTACTGTGTACCTACTTAATGGGTTTAAATGTCTGCCTTCCTATCTTTTTGATTCTGTGGATGCAGGGGTATGGGGCAGTTATATAATATGTCATAATTGTAAACCATGAATACATTATAGTAAAAAATAAATCGCATCAATAAGAAGACTTATAAATATGTATAATTGCTGAGGTATACACTTTTTGAAGGCAAGTACGTCCGCTAATACATTAGTAGATATACTGATCATACTTGAAATTCAAGGAGTGTCACCCAGGACATAGCCGAAGTTTTGATCCTCCCGAGCTCCTTACCAATACGGTTGATGTAAACCGGTAGAATAAACGAAACCATGATGAATCGTCACAGTTTTTATTGCCTTCGGGATTGTCTATGTATTTCACAGCAGCTATAATATAGGGAATTGAAAAAGTCCTAAATTGTCTTCAACAGTTCACTAGCTCCAAAAGATTTAAAGAACACGAGACCTTCAAGTTTTTCTTTCATCCCCGACGCCAGTTGACATTTGGAGAGGAAGGAGCCCGTTGTAGTACCTAGAAAAATGATTTCCTACAACAATAACTCAGTGGAGAAGTTTCCGTGGTGAACCATTGGGAACGCTATGGAGTGCGTCCCTGAAGAGAGTTTTTCAATTGCCCAACTCCCTCAAGCCCAACGCTCGCTTCAGGACCTTGAATGGAGGTTGGTTTAGTTATGACTTATGGTGGAGGGGTGGGGGGGTCGGAAACCAAAACTTCCGAAGATGATTCGGCTGATTCTTTGAAAGTGGCGGAGATAGTGAAAATGCAGCATGACGTAGTCGATTCAGCAGGATCTTTTTATTTCTTTTTCTTTTTTGGTGAGTGGAATGAAATCAAGGGCGTCTCAATAATGAATTCGTCCCTCCCCCATTCACTTTCCTTACCCACTGTAATACAAAGTTCTAGGAGTCGGGAGGGTACCTCAACCCCGAAACTTCGGTTCGACAGACCGAAAACTCTTCAAACTTGATACCGGGACAGGTGAGTTTATCAAAACGCGCTTCGTTTAAACCTTTTAAAAATCCAAGAGAGGGAAAACTGGAGGTAAAGTTGGTCCGTCGCGAAGATGTTTGTTGACAAGTTTTTTTCCAATTTTTTTTATTATTTTGAAGTAATTTTATCCCATGCTCCCGAAGAAATTCCAACTTTTAATAAAAGGAAAATGAAAAGAAAAAGTGGAAACGGCTTTACATGGGTACCTTTTCCCATGTTTCATTTTTGGTTTAAGTATTATTTTCAATAATGAACCATTGGAATTGAACATGAAACAAAAATTCTAACCCCCCTCAAATTTTGATGGTTTACGTTTCAAGGTATATATTATGTAGAATCCGAAAATGCAACAAAAATCCCTGCACCAAGGTTTATTATTTTGTACAGAATACCCTTCTATTACAGATCACAGCTCTCTGCATAGATGACCCGTCTATATAATATAACGTAACGCCGAGCTTCGAGGACCAACTAGACGCCAAACGGGACCTACCTACACACCAAATTTCGTTAATTTTGGTTCATGGTAACTCAGAAGAGTGCGAAGTACGGCGTACGGCGGACGGACATACATTTTTTTATTGCATTTTCGGATTCTACATACTTTGTAACGGAAACCATCAAATTTTGAGGGGGGGTTTAAAAATTTTCTTTTCATGCTCGATTCCAAAGGTTCATTATTGAAAATAATGAACCAAAATTTCATCTCCCCCTCAACATTTGATGGCTTACGTTTCAAGGTACCTATGTAAAATCCGAAAATGCAATAAAAACGCTGCAAATTATTACACAAAGGTTTATTATTTACCTGTTTGTACCGAAAAGCTTCGTCAACACGAACGTGAATCACACGGTATAAATCTGGCACAGATATCATCGCTAGGGAGTACCTGATTATAATCATGGATGGCTATATGAACTCGTGTTGGTTGCTCTGTGTTATTATTTCATTTGAAAAATTTTGGATATTTTGAATTTTGTTTATAGGTAGGTACTCTTATAAATTCAACAAACTCTATGCTTTATGAAAAATAACAAATGATAATCAAGTATTGGTGATTGACAGTACATACTCGATTTAGGGCTTTCCTGGGGGGAGTTCGAGCATAGGTATTGGCCACAGAAAATAGTGATATATGGAGAAGGGGCATCTGTACAGGTGAGTAATAAACCGTTTTGTAATAATTTGCAGTGTTTTTTAAAGAAGATTATAGAAAACTTGAACAAAAAATGTAATAAAACACTCCAAAAGAAAAGAGAATGAAAAGCATTTACTGGAAAAAAATTTTTGATGGGAGAAGATTCTTCACTGAGAAAATATTTTTAGGGTAAAAAATATTTTTAGCTAAGCTGGTACGTACAGAGAAAATAATGTTTAGGTACCTACTTAATGGAAAAAAAGTTACTTCATCAGTGCAAAAACATCTGATATCCGCCCCAAAAACTACACTGCTACGCCACGAAAATCTCCACGGCCGCAAAAAGGATCTATATCCAATTAGCTCGCCAAAGTAGAATCCTCGGCGGTTCACCCCTCGCTATTGGATGTGTCTATAGAAACCGGCTCTTTCCTCCCAAACCTCGAAATTTCTTTCAACGCTGTTTGGCGGGCAGCTTTTTGCCCCGAAGGTCAACACCACTTGCTCCAACCTGGTGCCGTAAAATCGCGAATATCCAACGATTTACCACAAATTCACATGAGAAATCGGTATTGTTCAGATACCTATTGGATTCTGTCAGAGTCCGTCCAGTTTTCAGGGTCGGCCACTGAGTATTTCTAGATTTACACATGTATAATATATGCAAAAAAATGTGTATTATTATTTAGGTAACAAGAAGGGAAAAGGGTTTTGTGTTATGTCTAAAAAGAGGAGATACAACGTTTCGTGATAATTTATTGGTGTGCTAAATAAGTAGAGGAATAAAGCCATCACCCTTCTCCTTCATCCTTCCTCTGAAGCGCTTATACAATTCAAATCAATATAGGGGAGGGAGTGAATGTGTAAAAACATCAAAAGGATTTATGGATTCCAGCGTTATGGTCGAGGGGCAGCCATTAGCACGATTGAGAGTTTGAATAATGATGGCATACAGACTGCAATACCGCAAATATATCCGACCACCGAGCAGCTCCACCACATCTGAACAACCGATCGTCTGCGGACGATTAAGAGGAAATGGCAAGCACTTCAACCGATGCGTTCGACACCATTACTCTACTAGAATGCGGTCTAACATAACGTGGATCATCGATTTATATGGATATCGCGAAACATACATGGATGTTGCGATAATACTAGCTATACGTTGGTCGAATGATTTGAAGATCAAAATACGAGTACTTATCGGTATTTGTCAAGGTTATTAAAACTGAAATACGCGGTACCTACTTGATAATGATTGTGATAACTGATAACTTTCGTCACCGTGAACGTCGAGTTATTTTAGCCGGTAAAAATATAATAGTTGGACTAGATATAATATTTTAGGCGGTAAAAATACAATAGGTAGGTACCTAATAAACATAGCGGCCAGCGGAGCGCGTCCACTAGAACTAGAGGGTTCCATTACTGTCATAACAACGACACTTCATCTCCGAAATGAGATGATGAGGTCCCAAAATAGTAATAACATAATAAATTATTGTTAATTTAATTCAACATCCCTGCTATTGTCGAATGGTATGACGGGAAGGAGAAGAGTCCTTTTCGTTTATTTGACAATGGAAATTTAAGAGGTTCATGTTATGGTTTGGAGCTACCTAGGTATACATACGTTTCGCAATATCATTTCACCGGCAAGCGGGGTTAGGAAACTTGAAACGAAGCGGTGACTTAATCTTGTGTGATGATGACTACCGTAGAAGAGCTTCAAATAGGTAGCATAATGAAAAGTCTTATACTTTTTGAGCGAAACATATTTTATAAAGAATATATAAAGGGAAAACGCTGCGAATTATTACACAACGGTTTATTATTTACCTGTATAGATGTGTCTTCTGAGCAGTTCATTGTTTTCTGTGGTTAGTGCCTACCGTCATGCTCCCCCCAGGAAAGCCCTAAGTCGAGTGCTGGAGCCGGCCCGGAAATAGAACATGGAAAACGATACCTATCAAGCTCATGTTCACTAAACCTTTGTTTTTAAAAAACGTTAATTTACACACACTTTTCACCCATAACACCCCTGGGTATATTCCGATCGGGCTGCCGAACTTCGGAGCCTAGCTAGGCCCCAAATGGAGCCTGTAAGCCTGTGTGCGGAAGAGCGACGATTTTAGACCGAAATTTATGGCAAATTTAAGTCAGAAACTTTGTTAGAACTTCAATTCTTCAATCTTCGTTCGACATCGACTTCACATTCGGTGTCCTCGCCCGAAAAACATGGAAAAGTGTACCTCACAAGCTCATGTTACTAAAACACCAAAAAACCATATTTTTACACCTATTTTTCACTTATATACCCCTGACCCTTGGATATACTCCGATTGGGCTGCAAAGTTTCGGTACAAACGCCCAATGTGCCCAAATGGAACCTGTGTGCGCAAGAAGAAATTCTTTAGACCGAAAATACAGGTAGATATGGATGCTTCGGCGTGCGGCTGACGGCGGACGTCTGCTGGAGTCTACGCACCTTTAACAATTTTATTTTTTATTTTTGAAGGGGAGTTCAAACAAATTTTTACGGAGCGGATGCATAGGTGAATTATTCACAGAATAATAAACCAAAATATTGACCTGCATAGATGCGCCTGCTGTGTAGTTCGCGTTTTTTGTGGTCAACACCTACCCTCGAGCTCCCTCAAGAAAGCCCTAAATCGAGTATTGGAGCGATACCGGGAATTAAATGTCATAAAAATGCGCGGAACTCAATAATTCAATCATTAATTATTTTTAGTTATTCGTGAAGCATAACGTAAATAATAAGCCGTTGCGTAATAATTTACCCAATAATACTTCAACCTTTGTGCAAGTTACAAAAGTACCTATCAACAAAATCCAATAGATCCATCATTTTTCAAATGAAATAATATCGCAGAACAACCAACTCGACTTCACACAGAATCCGTGATTGTAAACAGGTGCTTCCTAGTACTGATAATAATTTATTATCTGGATCGGATTTACACCGTTACATTCACGATCATGTTGACGAAGCTTTTCGGTGCAAACGAACGGCTCGTCGTACAATGCTCCGGGTGGTCTCAAAAAATGCTTCAGTTCAAGATCATTTGAAGACGTAAGAAAACCAAACCCTTCTATTCAAAGTTTTTGAGCTACGGCGTTCTGAAAATTTATACCTCTATTTTTAAACTCTTAGAGATGACTTACAGTAACGCCGAGCTCCGAAGACCAACTACACCCCGAACGGGAGCCATAAATCAAATTTCGTCAATTTTGGTTCATGGTACCTAGGAAAGTGCTGAGTATGGATACGTACGGCGGCAATTTTTTGTTGCATTTGAGGATTCTACATTCATTGGAACGTAAACCTTCAAATTGGGGGGGGGGGGGGGGGGGTAAAAAATTGTACCCTCGATTCCAAAGGTTTGTTATTGAAAATAATAAACCAAAACGTGAAAAAACCATACCCTGCTACTGAAAGTTTTCGAGCTACTGCGTTCTGAAAATGTCAACCCCTTAGAGATGACTGACAGTAACGCCGAGGAGGAGATGTTAGACCCCAAAGGGGACCTACAAACCAAATTTCATTTATTTTGGTTCATGGCAACTAAGAAAATTGCGGAGTACGGCGTACGGCGGACAGACAGAAATGTTGGTTTATTATTTTCAATAATGAACCTTTGGAATCGAGCATGAAAAAAAAAGTAAATTGTAACCCCCCCCCCCCCACCACGGGAAGGAGAATTGCTGTCTGTTCGCCGTACACCGTACACTTTCCTTAGTTACCATTAACCAAAATGAATGAAATTTGGTTTGTATGTCCCATTTGCGGTCTAGTTGGTCCTTGAAGCTCGGCGTTACTGTCAGTCATCTCTAAGGGGTTCAAAATAGGGGGTGTTTTCAGTCCACCGTAGCTCGAAAACTAGTTTTTAAATTGATCTTGAGCTAACGAATTTTTTGAGACCACCCTGAGCATAGTGCGACCAGCCGTTCGTTTGCACTGAAAAGCTTCGTCAACATGATCGTTAATCAAAACGTATAAATCCGGCCCAGATATCATTGCTAGGAAGCACCTGATTATAATCAAGGATGGCTGTATGAAGTCGAGTTGGTTTTTCTGTGATATTATTTCATTTGAAATATGTGGATCTTTCGGATTTTGTTGATAGTTACTTTTGGACTTGTACAAGCGTTGAAGTATTATTGGGTAAATATATTACACAACCGTAAACTACTACACCACGGTAAATTTCTACACAACTTCATTGTTTACCTTAAGCTTCATGAATAACTACAAGTACCCAATGATGGATTTATTGAATCCCGCGCATTTGTACCTATGGAACTTTTATTTCGGGGCCGGCTCCAGTACTCGATTTAGGGCTTTCCCGGTGGGTGGAGGGGTGGTGGATGGTATTGACCACGGAAAACAATAGTGATCCACGCAGAAGGGGCATCTTTGCAGGTAAATAATGAACCGTTGTGTAATCATTTGCAGCATTTCTTTAATTGCATATTTGGATTGTACATACCTTGAAAGGAAAACCATCAAATTTTTATGGGGGGGGGTCTAATTTTTTTTTTTTTTTTTTTCATGCTCGATTCGAAAGGTTCATATTGAAAATAATAAACCGAAATGGAGGGCGAAAATAATATCCTGGCAATATACGGGTGATTTCTCTGAAGTCCTCCAGTTTTTCCTAAGCCGGGTTTTCCCTCCGGTTATTCCAGTTTCCCCTCAGAAACCCTGCGGTGTTTCCTAAAATTTCTCGCTTGGCTTTTCTTGTGGTATAGGTACCTTTCCTCATATGTTCCGTTCCTTTTTGTAGCATCACCCATCTTCACCTTCCGCTTTTGCTTGGCTTCAGAGATTTCACAAACGAAGCTCTCAGGTAAGCGGCGTTGAAAGCCATATAAATATATTCATGTACTACTTTGGTGGGTTAAATTAACATCAATCCTGTTTGCGGGTGAGGAGGTTTCTTTGACGGGCAAATCTTTACCACAGGGTTGATTTGGGGGGTTACTACATCTTTTTGAATTTATAGTATTATGGTTATTTCTGATATCGTACCATCAACTACCCAATGAAGTTCAATAAATTAGAAGTTCAAATAAAACAACTCGGTATTTAATTGATTATTGAAAGTTATACTGATTTTTCTTTCTGATTAGCTAATACCTAAATGAGCTATACTATTACTTACTAATAAATAATCATAATGTTTTGATTATTTCAACATAGGTACCATGGCAGTATCGGTAAGTAAGTATGTATCGTCGAACACGAGACCTTCAAGTTTTTCTTTCATCCCCGACGCCAGTTGACATTTGGAGAGGAAGGAGCCCGTTGTAGTACCTAGAAAAATGATTTCCTACAACAATAACTCAGTGGAGAAGTTTCCGTGGTGAACCATTGGGAACGCTATGGAGTGCGTCCCTGAAGAGAGTTTTTCAATTGCCCAACTCCCTCAAGCCCAACGCTCGCTTCAGGACCTTGAATGGAGGTTGGTTTAGTTATGACTTATGGTGGAGGGGTGGGGGGGTCGGAAACCAAAACTTCCGAAGATGATTCGGCTGATTCTTTGAAAGTGGCGGAGATAGTGAAAATGCAGCATGACGTAGTCGATTCAGCAGGATCTTTTTATTTCTTTTTCTTTTTTGGTGAGTGGAATGAAATCAAGGGCGTCTCAATAATGAATTCGTCCCTCCCCCATTCACTTTCCTTACCCACTGTAATACAAAGTTCTAGGAGTCGGGAGGGTACCTCAACCCCGAAACTTCGGTTCGACAGACCGAAAACTCTTCAAACTTGATACCGGGACAGGTGAGTTTATCAAAACGCGCTTCGTTTAAACCTTTTAAAAATCCAAGAGAGGGAAAACTGGAGGTAAAGTTGGTCCGTCGCGAAGATGTTTGTTGACAAGTTTTTTTCCAATTTTTTTTATTATTTTGAAGTAATTTTATCCCATGCTCCCGAAGAAATTCCAACTTTTAATAAAAGGAAAATGAAAAGAAAAAGTGGAAACGGCTTTACATGGGTACCTTTTCCCATGTTTCATTTTTGGTTTAAGTATTATTTTCAATAATGAACCATTGGAATTGAACATGAAACAAAAATTCTAACCCCCCTCAAATTTTGATGGTTTACGTTTCAAGGTATATATTATGTAGAATCCGAAAATGCAACAAAAATCCCTGCACCAAGGTTTATTATTTTGTACAGAATACCCTTCTATTACAGATCACAGCTCTCTGCATAGATGACCCGTCTATATAATATAACGTAACGCCGAGCTTCGAGGACCAACTAGACGCCAAACGGGACCTACCTACACACCAAATTTCGTTAATTTTGGTTCATGGTAACTCAGAAGAGTGCGAAGTACGGCGTACGGCGGACGGACATACATTTTTTTATTGCATTTTCGGATTCTACATACTTTGTAACGGAAACCATCAAATTTTGAGGGGGGGTTTAAAAATTTTCTTTTCATGCTCGATTCCAAAGGTTCATTATTGAAAATAATGAACCAAAATTTCATCTCCCCCTCAACATTTGATGGCTTACGTTTCAAGGTACCTATGTAAAATCCGAAAATGCAATAAAAACGCTGCAAATTATTACACAAAGGTTTATTATTTACCTGTTTGTACCGAAAAGCTTCGTCAACACGAACGTGAATCACACGGTATAAATCTGGCACAGATATCATCGCTAGGGAGTACCTGATTATAATCATGGATGGCTATATGAACTCGTGTTGGTTGCTCTGTGTTATTATTTCATTTGAAAAATTTTGGATATTTTGAATTTTGTTTATAGGTAGGTACTCTTATAAATTCAACAAACTCTATGCTTTATGAAAAATAACAAATGATAATCAAGTATTGGTGATTGACAGTACATACTCGATTTAGGGCTTTCCTGGGGGGAGTTCGAGCATAGGTATTGGCCACAGAAAATAGTGATATATGGAGAAGGGGCATCTGTACAGGTGAGTAATAAACCGTTTTGTAATAATTTGCAGTGTTTTTTAAAGAAGATTATAGAAAACTTGAACAAAAAATGTAATAAAACACTCCAAAAGAAAAGAGAATGAAAAGCATTTACTGGAAAAAAATTTTTGATGGGAGAAGATTCTTCACTGAGAAAATATTTTTAGGGTAAAAAATATTTTTAGCTAAGCTGGTACGTACAGAGAAAATAATGTTTAGGTACCTACTTAATGGAAAAAAAAGTTACTTCATCAGTGCAAAAACATCTGATATCCGCCCCAAAAACTACACTGCTACGCCACGAAAATCTCCACGGCCGCAAAAAGGATCTATATCCAATTAGCTCGCCAAAGTAGAATCCTCGGCGGTTCACCCCTCGCTATTGGATGTGTCTATAGAAACCGGCTCTTTCCTCCCAAACCTCGAAATTTCTTTCAACGCTGTTTGGCGGGCAGCTTTTTGCCCCGAAGGTCAACACCACTTGCTCCAACCTGGTGCCGTAAAATCGCGAATATCCAACGATTTACCACAAATTCACATGAGAAATCGGTATTGTTCAGATACCTATTGGATTCTGTCAGAGTCCGTCCAGTTTTCAGGGTCGGCCACTGAGTATTTCTAGATTTACACATGTATAATATATGCAAAAAAATGTGTATTATTATTTAGGTAACAAGAAGGGAAAAGGGTTTTGTGTTATGTCTAAAAAGAGGAGATACAACGTTTCGTGATAATTTATTGGTGTGCTAAATAAGTAGAGGAATAAAGCCATCACCCTTCTCCTTCATCCTTCCTCTGAAGCGCTTATACAATTCAAATCAATATAGGGGAGGGAGTGAATGTGTAAAAACATCAAAAGGATTTATGGATTCCAGCGTTATGGTCGAGGGGCAGCCATTAGCACGATTGAGAGTTTGAATAATGATGGCATACAGACTGCAATACCGCAAATATATCCGACCACCGAGCAGCTCCACCACATCTGAACAACCGATCGTCTGCGGACGATTAAGAGGAAATGGCAAGCACTTCAACCGATGCGTTCGACACCATTACTCTACTAGAATGCGGTCTAACATAACGTGGATCATCGATTTATATGGATATCGCGAAACATACATGGATGTTGCGATAATACTAGCTATACGTTGGTCGAATGATTTGAAGATCAAAATACGAGTACTTATCGGTATTTGTCAAGGTTATTAAAACTGAAATACGCGGTACCTACTTGATAATGATTGTGATAACTGATAACTTTCGTCACCGTGAACGTCGAGTTATTTTAGCCGGTAAAAATATAATAGTTGGACTAGATATAATATTTTAGGCGGTAAAAATACAATAGGTAGGTACCTAATAAACATAGCGGCCAGCGGAGCGCGTCCACTAGAACTAGAGGGTTCCATTACTGTCATAACAACGACACTTCATCTCCGAAATGAGATGATGAGGTCCCAAAATAGTAATAACATAATAAATTATTGTTAATTTAATTCAACATCCCTGCTATTGTCGAATGGTATGACGGGAAGGAGAAGAGTCCTTTTCGTTTATTTGACAATGGAAATTTAAGAGGTTCATGTTATGGTTTGGAGCTACCTAGGTATACATACGTTTCGCAATATCATTTCACCGGCAAGCGGGGTTAGGAAACTTGAAACGAAGCGGTGACTTAATCTTGTGTGATGATGACTACCGTAGAAGAGCTTCAAATAGGTAGCATAATGAAAAGTCTTATACTTTTTGAGCGAAACATATTTTATAAAGAATATATAAAGGGAAAACGCTGCGAATTATTACACAACGGTTTATTATTTACCTGTATAGATGTGTCTTCTGAGCAGTTCATTGTTTTCTGTGGTTAGTGCCTACCGTCATGCTCCCCCCAGGAAAGCCCTAAGTCGAGTGCTGGAGCCGGCCCGGAAATAGAACATGGAAAACGATACCTATCAAGCTCATGTTCACTAAACCTTTGTTTTTAAAAAACGTTAATTTACACACACTTTTCACCCATAACACCCCTGGGTATATTCCGATCGGGCTGCCGAACTTCGGAGCCTAGCTAGGCCCCAAATGGAGCCTGTAAGCCTGTGTGCGGAAGAGCGACGATTTTAGACCGAAATTTATGGCAAATTTAAGTCAGAAACTTTGTTAGAACTTCAATTCTTCAATCTTCGTTCGACATCGACTTCACATTCGGTGTCCTCGCCCGAAAAACATGGAAAAGTGTACCTCACAAGCTCATGTTACTAAAACACCAAAAAACCATATTTTTACACCTATTTTTCACTTATATACCCCTGACCCTTGGATATACTCCGATTGGGCTGCAAAGTTTCGGTACAAACGCCCAATGTGCCCAAATGGAACCTGTGTGCGCAAGAAGAAATTCTTTAGACCGAAAATACAGGTAGATATGGATGCTTCGGCGTGCGGCTGACGGCGGACGTCTGCTGGAGTCTACGCACCTTTAACAATTTTATTTTTTATTTTTGAAGGGGAGTTCAAACAAATTTTTACGGAGCGGATGCATAGGTGAATTATTCACAGAATAATAAACCAAAATATTGACCTGCATAGATGCGCCTGCTGTGTAGTTCGCGTTTTTTGTGGTCAACACCTACCCTCGAGCTCCCTCAAGAAAGCCCTAAATCGAGTATTGGAGCGATACCGGGAATTAAATGTCATAAAAATGCGCGGAACTCAATAATTCAATCATTAATTATTTTTAGTTATTCGTGAAGCATAACGTAAATAATAAGCCGTTGCGTAATAATTTACCCAATAATACTTCAACCTTTGTGCAAGTTACAAAAGTACCTATCAACAAAATCCAATAGATCCATCATTTTTCAAATGAAATAATATCGCAGAACAACCAACTCGACTTCACACAGAATCCGTGATTGTAAACAGGTGCTTCCTAGTACTGATAATAATTTATTATCTGGATCGGATTTACACCGTTACATTCACGATCATGTTGACGAAGCTTTTCGGTGCAAACGAACGGCTCGTCGTACAATGCTCCGGGTGGTCTCAAAAAATGCTTCAGTTCAAGATCATTTGAAGACGTAAGAAAACCAAACCCTTCTATTCAAAGTTTTTGAGCTACGGCGTTCTGAAAATTTATACCTCTATTTTTAAACTCTTAGAGATGACTTACAGTAACGCCGAGCTCCGAAGACCAACTACACCCCGAACGGGAGCCATAAATCAAATTTCGTCAATTTTGGTTCATGGTACCTAGGAAAGTGCTGAGTATGGATACGTACGGCGGCAATTTTTTGTTGCATTTGAGGATTCTACATTCATTGGAACGTAAACCTTCAAATTGGGGGGGGGGGGGGGGGGGGTAAAAAATTGTACCCTCGATTCCAAAGGTTTGTTATTGAAAATAATAAACCAAAACGTGAAAAAACCATACCCTGCTACTGAAAGTTTTCGAGCTACTGCGTTCTGAAAATGTCAACCCCTTAGAGATGACTGACAGTAACGCCGAGGAGGAGATGTTAGACCCCAAAGGGGACCTACAAACCAAATTTCATTTATTTTGGTTCATGGCAACTAAGAAAATTGCGGAGTACGGCGTACGGCGGACAGACAGAAATGTTGGTTTATTATTTTCAATAATGAACCTTTGGAATCGAGCATGAAAAAAAAAGTAAATTGTAACCCCCCCCCCCCCCACCACGGGAAGGAGAATTGCTGTCTGTTCGCCGTACACCGTACACTTTCCTTAGTTACCATTAACCAAAATGAATGAAATTTGGTTTGTATGTCCCATTTGCGGTCTAGTTGGTCCTTGAAGCTCGGCGTTACTGTCAGTCATCTCTAAGGGGTTCAAAATAGGGGGTGTTTTCAGTCCACCGTAGCTCGAAAACTAGTTTTTAAATTGATCTTGAGCTAACGAATTTTTTGAGACCACCCTGAGCATAGTGCGACCAGCCGTTCGTTTGCACTGAAAAGCTTCGTCAACATGATCGTTAATCAAAACGTATAAATCCGGCCCAGATATCATTGCTAGGAAGCACCTGATTATAATCAAGGATGGCTGTATGAAGTCGAGTTGGTTTTTCTGTGATATTATTTCATTTGAAATATGTGGATCTTTCGGATTTTGTTGATAGTTACTTTTGGACTTGTACAAGCGTTGAAGTATTATTGGGTAAATATATTACACAACCGTAAACTACTACACCACGGTAAATTTCTACACAACTTCATTGTTTACCTTAAGCTTCATGAATAACTACAAGTACCCAATGATGGATTTATTGAATCCCGCGCATTTGTACCTATGGAACTTTTATTTCGGGGCCGGCTCCAGTACTCGATTTAGGGCTTTCCCGGTGGGTGGAGGGGTGGTGGATGGTATTGACCACGGAAAACAATAGTGATCCACGCAGAAGGGGCATCTTTGCAGGTAAATAATGAACCGTTGTGTAATCATTTGCAGCATTTCTTTAATTGCATATTTGGATTGTACATACCTTGAAAGGAAAACCATCAAATTTTTATGGGGGGGGGTCTAATTTTTTTTTTTTTTTTTTTCATGCTCGATTCGAAAGGTTCATATTGAAAATAATAAACCGAAATGGAGGGCGAAAATAATATCCTGGCAATATACGGGTGATTTCTCTGAAGTCCTCCAGTTTTTCCTAAGCCGGGTTTTCCCTCCGGTTATTCCAGTTTCCCCTCAGAAACCCTGCGGTGTTTCCTAAAATTTCTCGCTTGGCTTTTCTTGTGGTATAGGTACCTTTCCTCATATGTTCCGTTCCTTTTTGTAGCATCACCCATCTTCACCTTCCGCTTTTGCTTGGCTTCAGAGATTTCACAAACGAAGCTCTCAGGTAAGCGGCGTTGAAAGCCATATAAATATATTCATGTACTACTTTGGTGGGTTAAATTAACATCAATCCTGTTTGCGGGTGAGGAGGTTTCTTTGACGGGCAAATCTTTACCACAGGGTTGATTTGGGGGGTTACTACATCTTTTTGAATTTATAGTATTATGGTTATTTCTGATATCGTACCATCAACTACCCAATGAAGTTCAATAAATTAGAAGTTCAAATAAAACAACTCGGTATTTAATTGATTATTGAAAGTTATACTGATTTTTCTTTCTGATTAGCTAATACCTAAATGAGCTATACTATTACTTACTAATAAATAATCATAATGTTTTGATTATTTCAACATAGGTACCATGGCAGTATCGGTAAGTAAGTATGTATCGTCCTTGTAATCGTGGTGGTTATGGAAAAATGTGATCAAAATATCGATTACACGTCATAAATATTTATATCAGGAATAAGTAAGTACAATAAGTACTTTTGTATCGATCTACATTACGATTCGCTTCTTCTAGTTGGCTGGTAATTTGTCTTGGTAATTGGTCCAATGTTGCATGCGGTAACACGTTTCAGACTTGTTTAATGTATTATTTAATTATATGAATGGTAAGCGGATTTTAGGCCTTGACCCCTGTCTTATAAATAGGACCCCTATATACCGAAATGAACGGTACTAAGTAGCTTAGAATTCTAAATCAGAAACTTGTTCCCGACCACAAACGGATTAGCCGATCCCTAGCAATCGACAACTACCGAAAGTTACAGGCAAAGCTATAAATCTATTGGTGCTCTTAATACTCACTTAAAGTTCGTTGATCCTCGCCATCAATTTGTTTCCATTTCAAATTTAAATCAAGGCTAGGACAACATCGAATTTGTCGCAGTAGCTATTACATTCTGCTACAAAGCAATTGATTTACCACATAATCACAGCACAACACAATCCAATCCAAAACACAGAACAATCCAAAATGAAAGAAAAGGTCACTAAGAATCGTAGTAGGTAATAGAAAGTAATCACACAATATGGGGTGAAATCTACATGAATCTACATGGGTGTGTGGCATGAGGGACTTCTCTCAGAAGTGAAAGGAAGTGGTGTAAGGATCAAAGCATCCAGCAAAAAAAGAAAGAAGATAATATAATTATGTATAGGTATACCAGTAGTATCGGAATACCAATCCTGGGCCACTGCCTTAGATCTCTGATAAAAAGTTTTAACATAAAAGATCAGAACATATATTTTCACTTGAATCCTTGATGTTTTTTATTTTCACTTGAATCTCTGATAAAACTTTTTTTACCACAAAACATCAGAACCAGTGACTTTTTTTAAAAAAATATTTTTTTTATCAGAAACTCTAGTGAACTCTAAAAAAATTTTCAATCGTAAATAAAAAAATGCAAATTTAGGGGTCGATATTTTTGAAATTTAGCTCCCTCTGATGTTTTCACTAGAAAAAATAAAAAAATTAAAATGACGTCACGCTAAAAATATTTTTGAATCGTCTTAAATTAAAATGACGAGACGCTCTTCTGAATTTGGGAATCCCAAACCATTAAAGGTGGACCCGTCGATTCGACGGGTCCTATGTATTTAAATATTTTTTCAAATCTACAGGTCCCATTAATAGAGGGGGTCTCGATTTGATACCACCTTTAAGAATTCAATTCAGACAGGAAAAGTGTACAACAATACAATATAAAATAACCTGCTAGTTAGTAGCATAAGAACTTTTAATGAACACAGCTCATTAAAAATAAAATCTCCTTCATACCCCAAGCATTCTGAGCTTTAGCAACATGTAAAATAATCCTCAAAATGCTTTTTCAGTTCGGCTTTATCCTCATTATAAAGCAATTTTCTGAGTTGATGTTCAGTAGCATTTTTAGGAACCTTAATCTTTTTTTCTTTAAGGTATGCCTTTACTTGCTCCTTTGTTCGGAGTGGTGATTTACCATCGACACCAAATAAACGTTCTCTGCACAACCCTTTACAAAATCTATACTCCTTCAATTCACGTAAAATGTTATCTAGTGCGTAACAGTTTTTTTCAAAAAATTGAAATTCAGGTGTCTTTACAAACTTCCAGAAACCTCCATGTTCTTCACATAAATCTAATGCTTCATCATTTAAACCCATATCTCTTTATTTATTATAGAAAATATTTTTTTAATCTACGGACCCACCTTTAAGTATTCAATTCAGATGAGGGGTAAGTTAAAAGGATCTCTCCAATAAAATAAAAATGGAACACTTTAAATCGTTAAGAGAACTAGAAGATGGAAATTGTCTTTCCAAGAGTGAGTGGTGGGAAGTATCTGAATCTGGAGAACTGACTGATTATTTCGTGAGGAAGTATCATAAGTTTTTGGATTTACCAACTGTGAAACGTAACTTTTTTACCGGAAAAAATAAACTAACTGAAAACATTCTAAATTTTACTCCTTTCAGAAATTCTAGGGTTAGAGTACGAAATGGTAATATTTGTTTTGAATGCATCGAAGAGGATAATCAAATTATGCTAAACTTTGTGCACAGAATATTTGTAAGAGGAGGTCCCATTAGGTTTTTATAAGGGATCCCTTATAAAAATTATAATTTAGTATTTACTTTAATCCTACCTATAATTCCATTTCTTTTTTATTATTTTCTTTTATTATTTCTTCAAGGCGAGTTTTAAAATTGTCTCTACTTATGTTTATTTCATAGTGACCCCAAGCCAAAGTATCTATGCCATTTTTCATTATAAATCTTTTATCATCATGAGCGGAAAGAGCTTTCTTATTCTGTTGTACTGTGGTCACATCGTGTTTTTTCGATTTGAATAATATCTGTTTCTGATAGTTTGGTTCTTTAAAGAATAAGCATCTTTTATAATCCTCTATACTTAAACCCTTATTAACGACATTTTTCTTTACTCCTTTAGATTTTTTCGTAACATCATTAGTTTCGAATATTTTAAAAGCGTAGCACTTTGGGCGAAGTCCAATAAACTCATCTATAATCTTACCTTGTAACTCATCTTTAAATTTCCCATACACTTTTTTATTAACTTGTGGAATATTGTAAACATTATTTTTTGGATAGTCAGAAGTATCAAAATGATCCAACATATTTTTCATATCATTATAAAAATCATCCGTTTTTATTTCCATTATTAAACTATCTGTATCTCCGTATAATAAATTTACATCACTTTTATATTGTTTTTTAACCGTGTTGTAATAAAAATCATACATACAAGTTTTGGAAATGTCTAGTATACTCATACCAATGAAAATTGGCTGTTTAAATGTGATATTTACTTTTTCCATGTGTACAGCCGCTAAGTTTTCGGAAAAAATAGTTCTACCTTTAAAGTTTGGTTTTGAAATTAGTTTTTCCAATTTAAAACCATCAGAACAAAGCCTAATATCCACATGTTTACGTACATTCATCATTGTCCTCCCATATACACTATTAACCATCTCTTTAAAAAATTTTTCTTCGAATTTTGTTTTGGCTTTTGCTCTAAGATTTGTATTGTAATCAATATAGCTTTTTAACCAAGCACTTTGGCCAAATTCTAAAACCTTATGAATTTTTTCTAATTTCATTCCTAGTTGTAAATACTGTTTTAACGTAATGTAATGGATAACGTATTTTTTCTTATCATACAACGTGCATAAAAGTTTTGATAGTTTTTCATCACCATAGTTATTTTCAGGAGCTAAAGGAAAATCAGAGTGTAAATCGTGGAGTTCTTGAGGATATTTTAAATCAACTTCTAAAATATAACCCTTGGGTGAATCATCAGGAATGGATTGTATATCGAAATTATCTAGATCCATTTTCCATTCAAAATTTCCATAAGGTAAAAATTTACTCATCGCCCAACCGTAAAGATTATTTGCATCCAAGTATTCAATGAAAACAGTTTCTTTTTCTTTGATGAATTGGTCTCCCATATATTTATTATTAGCTTTCGCGTATCGTTTTGAACATTGAGAAATTCCGCCTCTTATTCCTTTTTCTACGAGTAAAATCTTATCATAATATGTTAACAATTCTATCTTTTGTTTGGTCATTCTCAACATACAGTCCCAAGCGAAACCTGGTGTTGTATAGTACCAAGCGGGGTCTAATTTATATTTTTCTAAAGATATATTTCTAAAGTTTTCCATGATATCTGCTAACAAAAGAACATCAATTTTATTGTAAAGTTCTGTAAATTCTCCCAAATTTTTAATTTTGAATGTAGACCAAATTTCTAGAGCATTTTTATAATCATTTTCTTTAACATTTTCTCCAGTGAGTTTACTGTAGAATTTCTCTATAGGTGGAAGGTTAGTTTCTCGATATTTTTCAACAGAGTCCATATACTCATATGGATAAGCTAATTTTCTAGTAATTAGTTCGAGATGTTCTTTTGGGAAATACTTTTTTATTTCCTTAAATTGATTTTTAGTTAAAGTTTTAGCTAAAGAATCTAAAGAAGCAGAAAGAAATTTAAAAGAATCTATGAATCTCAATTCTATAGTCTTTTTCTTTTTGTTACCATTTTTATCGAGTTCATCAATTTCATAAGCTATCATTTTAGAAAAGGAAATGTACTTCTCTTCACTTTGCGGTAAAAGTTTAATATCGTAATTATCTTTTTCAAATTCTTTAATAAATAGATGTGCATCGTAGCCAGAAAGATTGTGGAAAAATACTGGAATAAACTTAGGATTTTTATATTCTAAATTACAAATCGAATGAGCTGCTCCTCTGTACATTCCAGTCAAATGTGAGTGATCCCGTACTTTTATACAATTATCAGGTATATTTGACTTCAAAACTTCTAATTCTTCATTATATATATCTGCTTGATTGTCATCTTTTTTATCAATAAAGTGTTGAATTGTTTTTCTCAGTACATCAAGTTTATTTTCAATTATAGGTGGGAGTTCATTAAATTTTCTTTCACAAATGTGGCAACTCTCAGCACTATCGTATTCTCTTTGTTGTTCTTCGGTTAAATCTTTCATGGGAATATTAACGTCATAGTATTTTCTCGCCACCATTAAGGCATCTTTTTTTATTTTTTCGTAAAATACTTTTACCACATCCTGTCCAGAATATTGTACAAGTTTATAATCACCTACATAGTTTTTCCTACTTTCGTCTTCGGCATTTTTCATGAAGTAAACAAAACTGTACGGTTCATGTTTTTGAATGTCATTTGTATAGCATTCATCGGGATTTGGTTTGCAGGTATCAATCTTTTGTAACATACATTCAAAATCTGCATAAATTGTAAAAGGTACTTTTAAAGAGTGTCTATAATTTTCAAATTGTAAGATGTTATCATAAGGTTCTGGTAGTTCTGCTTTAACAGCTTTATGAACACCGCAATATACTTTATGTTCGTTTAGTTTAACTTGAGTTCCAAAGCTATTTAAACACATTTTACATAAAAATCGTTTGTGACCATCCTTTGTTAGCTGACTATGACCAACCAGTTTCCATAGATCTTTGATCCAGCAGTAATGTTCAGTTTTCTCGTTTTTCAAGTACAACAAGTCAATGTGCCTTTCCTTTTCATCTTTCGTTATTTCCAAGGGTACTATAGTATTTTTTTCATTCAGACAGTAAACATTAATGGAAATCCCAGTTCTTTTCTCAAACTTTTTTACGTCTGTAAGTTTCATAGGAAAACTGATATCTTTCAACGCTTCGTCAAACTCATGTTCCCAACTAATGTACTTTCCTATTCTATACGAATGTTGGTCAGCTGGATGTAAAGCTGAAAGAACAGACCAAAGGAAACATTTATTATCGTCATTTTTCACATTTATAATTGCTTTCCTATTTTGCAGAAAAGCTGGGAGTTCAATGTAAGACGATCCTTTCAAAGGAACGTACTTGTTAACGTTCAGTTCCAAATGCTTGATCTTATGAAGTTGCCAATTAGATCCTTTAATTTCGAACGTTTCCATTTCATTTAGAATTTTCTGTTTCATTTCATCGTAACAGTTTGCAACTTCTGCTGAATGCAATATTATTACGTTTTTAGTTTTGAAATTGAGTTCCTGATACTCCATGTTATTTTTGTTAGTTCCTTTTTTAAATTCTGCGATTAAAACTACATTAACTTTTAGTTTCATTTCTCTAAGTTTCCATTTGATTAAACCTGTTGCGGTTCTTTCAATACTGTTCAGAAATTTGGAAGCATCTTTAAATCCTTTCGTATTTTTAATGTTGTAAGTCACTAATCTAGATTCAAATGCAGTTTCCTTTTCAACAACTTCCGTTTTCGGTTCTTTGCTTTTTTCAAATACTTTTTCACTAAAATTAAATACTTTGTGCAATTTCCTCGGTATTACATATACAGATTTCGCTTTTCTAGCTTCTCTGTTTTTTTCAAATACTTTTTCACTAAAATTAAATACTTTGTGCAATTTCCTCGGATTTACAAATACAGGTTTTGCTTTTCTAGGTTTTCTGATAGTCATTGTCCGGTCCGGGTCGTTTTTTCCATGACTCTTAGACTTTAGGTGCCTAGCCCAATTTTTATAAGTAGTGCTAACATTGCACTTTTCACAATGCCTTCTCGTATCATACATTTTATTATAGGATATATAATTTTTCGAATCATTAATTTTTTTATTAGAAAAGAGATTCTTTTAACTAACCCCTCATTTTTTTTTGAATTCTTAAAGGTGGGTGTATGGTACACACCCACCTTTTTCTTTTGTCTATTATTGGTGAGATCCTTTTAACTTACCTCTCATTTTTTTAGATTTTAATAAAAAAACGTTTTTAATGGAAAATTTCCATTAAAACAACAATATTATACTAAGAGTTGTCTCCTACAGAGACCAAGTTTTTTCAGAATTCAATTTCCCTCTGCATGTTTTTAAAACAGTTTCATAATCTTTTCCGTTTGAAAGTTCTTTTAACACTATCAAAGACAGATGACCACAAATTGGAGGATCGTTATTTTTTTGAATTTGTTCGGAATTGTAAAAAATATTTTTATTTTCCAAGTATTTTACCAACTCCTTAGGCGGTGATGCGTTTCCATAGGAATCGAAATAATATTTTTCTTTTTCGGATTTTTTAAAATAACAAGTCCAGTGACTACCATTTTGATTAGAATTTTCTAAATTAATAATTCCGCATTCAACGGGTTTAGACCGATTAGGAAGTTCATCCTTCATGAAAACACCTCGGAAATGTTTTATTTTAAAATTTTTCGCATAACGATTTAAATCTAAATTACTCAGAGGTTGGTAGTTTTCCGTTTTTTTCGTTTTTTTAAACCGGACCCAATACTTAAACTTTTTGCATTTTGAGCTAGTTTTTCCATCTCGAGATTATGTCGTTTTATTTCCGCTTCTTCAGCAGCTTTATGTTTCGAGTCTATTACTGAATTTGCTACTGCTGCACCCCCACCTAATAATGCACCAAGTGCTCCTATTCCTGCAAATAACAGTGGTAGGAATCCACCCGTGTGATTCAAATGTAGTTGTTCATAATCCAAAGTTAACGTAATTCCTTTCTTTTCTCCTCTCGCTTTTTCAATTGCTTTTGATTGAGTTTCCCACAGACTGATTTTATGTTTTCCTTTTCCTGAAATTTGTTTCGCTGTCAAACGAACTGTAACAGATCTACGCTTTTTGTAAGCGGTTCGCAATTTGGTTAATTGATTTTCGGTTAAATCTATTTTTTTCGTAATCATAGTTATTTATTATAGTAAAATTTTTTTTAATAATGAATTTTCATACCGAAATATTGTTTACTTTTCATTAAAGCACTCACTTTAGCTGCATCAGTTTTTTCTTTCCAACTTGCATCACTCGCGTACATTCTTTCTTTTGCTAATTCCTCCAGTGCTTTATCTGCTACATGTCTTTCTTTCGTGTCTGTGTGATCCCTGTAAAATTTATCATGTTCCTTACAGCCTTCATCCAATTTATTAATTCCCAGATCTCCTCTTTTCAATCGTTTATCTAGTTTTGTAAATGGACCGCAATAGTTGTATCCACCCGGCAAATGCATTTCAGGTACGAAACCATCAAGTTTGTTCAACAAAGTATTTAAAACTCCGGAACCATTTTTAATTATACCTTTCGGTAAACTGTTTACAACTCTCAACAGATATTCTATTCCTTTGGGATTATCTATGTTTTTTTCCAACTGATCGGTTATAAACTTTACAATTCCTAATTTTTCATTGTGAAAATTGTTATTACCAGCTCGTTCTTGTGCGTACAAATAGAACAAACGCTGTTGCAGCTGTTGGAGGTTGTCGATGTATTTAAATTCCACTGGATTTTCAGAATATTCTATCAAGCCCGAACCAACTTTACTTGCTTTGATTTCTTTCCAAATAGGTGCGATCAAATCTTTCCATTTTTTCCCCGTACTGGACTTTACTTTATTAGTAGTTGGATCATTCTTTTGGTATAAAGAATTAGTTTGAATGAGAATTTTCTTGTAAACTTTCAAATCCTCTTGAGTGTATTTATCAGGATCAGGCCCTAGAGGATCAGTTAACAAACGCCATAATCCGTGCGTTCCTTTGTACGTTTCTTTTTGAATAACGATTGCATCTCCGTTTACTTGAATTTGTTGGTCTCCGATGAAAATTTTGTCCTCTTCTCCCCATATACCAAATTGTTTATCATCCTGTCTGATGTAAAGTCTAGCAATCGGACCAATTCCTTTCGGACCAACACTATTCGATGGGGATTGATTCTGATCTACCATATCCATGATGTTTGATAAACTATTTCTTGTGTTTACTACGGTCTCATCTGATGTCGTATCAACTAGTGCAGAAGCTCCTTCTGTTGGTTTAATTTCAAGAGTATTAGTAGGCCCGAAAGTCACCAGTTTTCTTTTCTTGACAGGAGAACTACTCGCCATAGGAGCTTACATGTAAGGAACAATTTCCAACTTCTTGAAGTCCTCGTCAGCTTGTTTCACAGCATTTTTCACTTCAACTAATTTTTCCGTGATGGGAGCAAACATTCTTTCTTTGGTTTCTTTATCATTCAGCATATCCACTCTTGCTTCTCTGAAAGCACTTCTTAACTCTTGTTCTAGTTTTCGAATTTTGTTCGCTTCCTTGACAGTCATTTCTTTTTTGGGTTTTCTCATTAAAATTCGATTTTCTGGTTCTAATTCTGAATCATCAGTTTGATCATCAGTTTGATCACGAGTTTCTGAATCATCAGTTTCAATCTTTTTTTTATGTTCGTTATATTTTTTATGTTCGTTATATTTTTTCAACAAATTTTTTTCTAAATGCTTAACAGTAGGCATAGTTATTTATTATAGTAAACAAAAAATTTTTTTTTGATTGTATATTTTTAAAACGTTTCAACGATGGTTTAACGGTTATTTTGATCGTATATTTAAAAAACGTTTCAACGATGGTTTAACGGTTATTTTGATCGTCTAACGGTGATTTAACGGTGTTTTTGATCGTCTAACGGTGTTTTTGATCGTCTAACGGTGTTTTTGATCGTTTATTCAAGAAACGTTTTCTCAAACTTTTTCATGTATCGACCATCTTTTAATTTTTTCTCGAGGTTTATCGTCAGAAATCCATGATTACCGTACCAACATTCGTTGCATATTTCTTTGAATCGATCAAAAGTAAAATCTGTTCCAACATACTCATCGTAAATCGCTTTCATGTAAACTAGGCGTTGCTTGAAAATACACAGAAAATTCAGATTTTCCCTAATCAACTGTGTATCAACTTTAGTGAATGATTGAGTTAGATAAATGCAAGAAATATTCTTATGACGTCCTCTCATGTAATAATCTTTTATAATCTGTTGTTGTTGAACATTAACGCAATCATCAAAAACTATCAAACTGTTCGACTGACAATCATCTAGTACAATTAATTCGCCACAATTATTGTAAAAATGAGCTATTTCCGTTCCAACTTTAGCCGCTATTTTTTCGTAAGCTTTTCTCAAATCTTTATAAACTTTTTGCTCTAAAGATTTGGAAAATATGTAAAGATTTCCAAACGGAATTCCCCATGGTTGTACAATCAGGTTGCACAATAGATTGGTTTTTCCACATCCGGATGGCCCTACCACTAGGCAGCGTAGGGGCAGAGGTAGTAAATCGTGAGAAGCTGTCTTTTCTTCAAATGAAAAAAGCTCTATGTTATATTTTTGACTCATTTTATTTATTATATTTATTATATATAAATAAATAATGTTTATAAAAATTTCAGGAGATACACTAAGGTTTGAGAGTCCAATTCCACTCGATCCGAATAAAGAGTATCAGTTGGGTATGTCAGCTTTGTTGTTTACAACTAGGAAAACGTTTGAGATAAAAAACTTCGTGTTCGCTTACAGATATACTTTTACTGATGGAAAATATGATCTAAAATATAAAATCGATGGAACGTTCAATGTGAGTTCATTCAAAGCCAAGTTGATTAGTTTTTTATCCAATTTTCAAACTAGTTTGTTAGAGAAAAAAGAAACTATGAAAAAGTATTCTGAAGCTCAAATGAAAGAAATACAACAAGTTACTCCGAATAGTTTGAAATTCGATCTCGAGTATTTAAAAGACGATTCTTACAGAATTGCTGCATACTTTCCCATGGACATGAAGATTGTGGATGAGGGGAATTTTTGCGATATATTTCAGTTGAAACATTGTTTAGGTTCCAATAATTTGTTTAAAAAGAATACCAACTACGTATCAGAGAATAATCCGAAACAACTCGTTCTTTCTGATAATATAGTCGAATGGCATTGTAACATTACGGAATATAGCTTTACAAATCATGATGAACATCCCCATTTGCACGTTGAAAACGAGTTATTACACGTTTCTTTCATAGAGAAACCAATGCCACCTAATACTATTTACACGGAAAAACCAAAGAAAGTAGTTTTCATTCCACTAAGAAAAGGACTGAAAGAAATAAAAATGATAAAATTGTCAACAACCACGGGAAATAACGAACAGATTCAATTCGACGATATTAAAGCTTACTTGTTGCTGAAAAGTAAATAATTTGTATAATAAATAAGATGAACAACATTGATGAAAACCAAAAACCGTCTGCTCCTGCAGTTGAAAATGACATACAATTTACTCCGTTTTACAAAAACATTTACCCTCAGATTCCAGTTCCGGAATTTAATTCCAACAATTATAGAATAAATCGCATTATAAAACAATATGAATTTTTAAAAAACGAAATGAAAATGAGGGGAAATTTGAGAAAAAAATACTGCAAATTATCGAAAACGTTTTTCGGAATAGAGTGTTTCACTACGTTAACCGAACTAGGGATGATTGGTGTTTGTATCACTCTCCCTGTGGCAATCCCTTTTGGAGTTCCACTTTCAGTCGTATTAACAACATTTTCTGCAATCCTGAGAACTTCGGGCAGTTATGTAGGAAACAAAATTAATAAACATTCGGATATCGCACTTTTGGCGAGAACAAAATTAAATTCCATAGAGGAAAAAATCACGAATGCTTTGAAAGATGGTAAAATTTCGGATGAGGAATTCAACAATATTGAACAAGAAATTAAAAATTACGACGAGATGAAAACCAACATTTTGAACGGTTATAAAAATAATGATACGGAAAAAGCGAAACTTTTAGAAAAGGGAAAAGAACTGGGAAAAGTGGAAATTATAAACGCGATTGGAAAAAATGTTTAAATTTAGTTATTACAGTGAGTTGTGTTTTTTATGAGAAAATCTCATAAAAAATTTTTTTCATAGTACCTAAATATTAAAGGCAAATACAAGTCGAGAACACTTAAAAATTTCTTTTAAAACACAATTCCTTAAAGAGGGGAGGCGATTCGCCCCCCCTCCTTAACGTTAAAGTCGAATACAAGTCAAGTATTTAAAGATTTATTCATAGTACCTAAATAAAAAATCTAAAAAAAATGAGGGGTAAGTTAAAAGAATCTCTTTTCTAATAAAGTATGTATCAAACTAAAAAGATTTTTGATAAATATCAAGACGATATTGTGCGAAAGCAGTTTCGTACAATAAATCCGACTTCAACTTTAAATTTGAATGCTGAAAACAAAAGGACAACTTTCAAAATTGATCTAGAAGACGAATTTCTGTCTAAAAACATTCAGTATTACGTAAAGGGAGTTTTAAAGTCGAAAGATCCAACCAAGGTGTATTCAGGTTCAGATTCAGTCATGTTGGTAGATAATTTTGTGGGTCAAATGTTTTCGAGTATAGAAGTGAAAAAACACAATGTTGTAGTAGATGAAATTGAGAATCCGGGCATTTCTGGCTTGGTACAGGGCCTTGTCACTTTTGCAGGCCCTAAGAATTATAATGGGGAAGTTTTAAATTCAGGTTTTAATTCGAAAGCAATAGGAGGTGGTAATTTCAGTGCAGTTGGTTATCTCGGTGATTTAGGTTTGGGGTTTTTCAAAGATATAACCATTCCAATTTTCAAGGGAGGTTTTGAAATAATTTTTATTCGAAACAGCGATAATAACGTTATTCAAGTTTGGAAAAAGGATGCAACCTCGATTATACCTAGTGATGGAGTTGTGGAGATAAAATCTTTTGTTTTGAGAGTTCCAGTGATTGAATATAAAAACGAATCTAAAGTTAATTTGATCGCAGAACTTAGAAGCGTGCCGTACCAATTTCAATTCAAAAGTTGGCAGTGCATAGAACATAAAAACGTTACAGGAAAAACCTTAATGTTCGATATTACAAATATTTACAGAAACGTGCATAATCCGTTATGGTGCTTCGTAGTTTTTCAAACTGACGCGTCGAACGACCAGAAAAAGGACAATTCTAGATTCAATCATAAAGACGTAAGAAATTATTGGATCGAATTAGGTGGTAGAAGATACCCGGAGGAAAATCAAGATTTGGATTTCGATGAAAATGATTATTCTCTGGCGTACAACGCATTTTTAGACTTCAAAAAATCAATGAGTTCCAAGCCATCAATTCCATACATCGAACCAGAATTTTACAAAAGGGATTATCCAATTTATAGCATTGATTTGTCGGATCAACCTCAAAACGTATCTCAAAGTAAAAGTAATTTGATACTTCATGTAGAATTCAATAAAACTGTAGCATCTGCATCAGGTAGCACAGAAGGTACTACTTGTTACGTCATCATTGTAAGTAGAACAAATTTAATTTATGATCCAACTAAAAATATGATCAGGCAAGAAGTAGCTTAAATATTAGATACTAAGGTTTATTTTTAATGGAGTTCACTCCATTAAAAAATCTACTTGCTTGTGTTTGCTTTAATTAGGGGTAGCGATTCGCTCCCCCTCTTTAAGAATTTAAAAAAATCTTTCGGTAGCCTTTAATAAAACATGGAGGATGAAATTTATTGTCATAAATGTAAAAAACGAACGAAAAATATAAACGCGGAAATTGTACAAACTGCGAACGGAAGGTGGAGAATTGCAGCTAAATGTCTGAAATGTAAAACTAATAAAAGTAAATTCATAAAAAATCCGAATGAGGAAACTAACGTAATTCCTGAAACTGAAATTTTAAATTTATCAGAAAACGAAAAATTGGATTTTGCGAAAGAATTACATAAACCCGTTAGAAAGAAATTTCAGAAAAGGAAAATTGTTACTCATGGAAAAGATGATCTTTGGGCTGCGGACTTGATTATAATGAAACAATACGAGAATGAAAACAAGGGGTTCGGTTACATGTTGAATATCATTGATACTTTTTCAAAGTACGTTTGGTCAGTTCCAGTGAAAAAGAAAAACGGAATGGTAGTTTCAAAAGCTTTCAAAGGAGTTTTGGAAAATGTAAAATCTCATAATCATTCTACTCCTAAACTCCTTCACACGGACAAAGGTTTAGAATTTGAAAATAGACTTTTCAAAGAACTTTTAGACGAGTATAAAATTAAAATGTATCACACGGAAAATTTAGAAAAATCTGCAATCATCGAAAGATTTAACAGAACTTTGAATAAAAAAATTAAAATTCGTTTCGAGGTGAATGGAAATCAAAATTGGGTCGATATTTTACAGGAATTAGTTAATGAGTACAACAAACAAGACGTTCATCGATCCATTGGAATGACACCTGCTCAAGTTGATGCGAGAAACGAAAATGAAATTCTGAGATATTTATTTAAAAAGAGTGGAAAAAATGTAAAAAAGAAATTTAAAATTGGAAATCGTGTGAGAATTACGAAATCAAAGAAAACTTTTGCAAACAAATATGAAGCAAATTGGACGAAAGAGATTTTTGAAATAGCTGAGATTTTAGAAACGAGTCCAGTTACTTATAAAATAAAAGATTTAAGCGGAGAGGAAATCCAAGGAAATTTTTATCCTGAGGAATTACAACTCACGAAATTTTAAATGAATTACACTTATAGGTGCAATTCTCATAAAAAAACGCTGCAAATCCCTGCACAACGGTTTATTATTTTGTATAGAATACCCTTCTGTTACAGATCACAGCTCTATGTATAGATAACCCGTCTATATAATATAATATGTACTATTCTATGCATATTATGTAGATCGCAGACCCTCCGTAGGTTAGTACCTAACCCCGTACTCGTTACTAGGTACCTACCTAAATCACGAGTTAAATGTTGCTAAAATAATTCTGCCGATGACAAACAGTACCTAACAAAAAGAAACACACATAATGAAGTTCTGAAAAGAAATTGTTGATGAGGAGTGAAAAAAGTTGCAAAAGTAGGTACTTACCAACAAACTCCAGCCCCTTCTACGTAGATTATAATAATGAACCGTTGTGTAATAATTTACCGTTGAGTAATGATTTACCGTAGTAATAATTTACCCATCAATAATACTTCAACGTTTGTTCAAGTTTCACTACCTACCAACAAACTCCAATAGAGCCATCATTTTTCAAATTAAATAATATCACAGAACAACCAACTCGACTTCATACTCCGCCAATACATATAATCAGGTGATCCCTACCAATGATTGGCCGTATTCACAAATTCCTATTGTGGGCGCGTCTCTGGTTACGAGATTTGGTTTGGATTGTATACAATTTCATTCACACTGGAGTCGAAAATGCCTGTCGGTGCAAACTTCGGGGCCTTACTGTGAACGAACGGCTGGACGTACGATGCTCCGGATGGTCTTAAAAAACTCGCAAGTTCAAGAACTATTTAAAACCGTAAAAATATTTACGTAAAAAAATGGTATAGGCGTTTTGAAAATTTCAACCCCTATTTTGAACCCCTTAGAGATGACTCACAGTAACGTCGAGCTTCGAGGACCAACTAGACGCCGAACGGAACCTATAACCCGAATTTCATCAATTTTTTTTCATGGTAACTAAGAAAAGTGGCCCGTACGGCGTACGGCGTACGGCGTACGGCGTACGGCGTACGGCGGACAGACAGAAATATTTTTATTGCAGTTTTGGATTCTACATACCTTGAAACGTAAACCATCAAATTTTGAGGGGGGGTAAGAATTTTTTTTTTCATGCTCGATTCCAATGGTTCATTATTGAAAATAATAAACCAAAATCAAAGGAAATTTCAGCAAAATGTCCCAACTTAACCGCACATTCTGTGGCTGCTCAACTTCTACACACAGCATCCATTCCTGAACGATCTCTACCTCCCTTTATAGGAGGGGATCTTTGAATGGCACAACCTTCACGACTTACAACGGAGTTTTAATTCCGTGAGTCATTTCAACTTGGCTTTTCAGTTACGTTGAAGTTTCGGTTTTTGCTGTATTTTAAGTAGATGTTGAGAGCAGAACAGTTAAGAAAGGAAATTTTGATGATAAGGTCGACTCTCACTTCCATCGAGGTGGAATTAGATTAATTATTAGCTTAAGGGCCCATCAGCTAGTAACGCTTCTAATATCTCGAGGGAAGTGTATCCTCATATATATAGGGCAAAAAAATCTTGAGGTTTTGTCCGTGCAGCGATCCGCCGATCTCTCTCTTATTAAGCCGATACGTAGGCAATGGGCCAAGACTCCAGTTGTGAACTGAGAGGCGTTCTATAATCTTGAGTAGTGGATTTCAAGGCCGAATGAGGTCAAACGCCCTACCTCCCGCGAGACGACCACCTCTTCCTGCTTATGCAACCGGTTCACAGATTCGTCGGTAGATAGCGCTTGCTGGCCTACAGAACAACCTTGCATCTTGTTCAATATGTTTTAATGGGGAACCCCCATTAAAACGAACACTTTTAAACTATTATTTTTTTACTGATCCAAAACCACTCTATCTTGGAACTCTCTAATGAAATCTTCACTTAAATTTTGCCTAGATGAAATCCATCTCCAATTTAAAACATCCTTGAACTCTCTGATGAAATTCTCAGATAGTTTTTGCTGTCCAGAAATCCAATACCAGTCAATAAAATTCGCATACTCTCGAATGAATTCTTCAGATAGTGTTTGGTGAAATGAAATATATTCCCAATATACTTTATCCTGGAACTCTCGAATGAATTCTTCAGATAGTTTTTGCCTAGATGAAATATGTTCCCAATGTACTTTATCTTTGAATTCCCGAATAAATTTCTCAGATAGTTTTTGCTCAGATGAAATCTCATTCCAGTCTACTTCATTCTGGAACTCTCGAATGAATTCTTCAGATAGTTTTTGCCTAGATGAAATCCGTCTCCAATGTACTTTATCTTTGAATTCCCGAATAAATTTCTCAGATAGTTTTTGCCTAGATGAAATACGTTCCCATTGTACTTTATCTTTGAATTCCCGAATAAATTTCTCAGATAGTTTTTGCTCAGATGATATTTCATACCAACATACTTTATCCTTGAACTCTCGAATAAATTTCTCAGATAGTTTTTGCTCAGATGATATTTCATACCAACATACTTTATCCTTGAACTCTCGAATGAAATTTTCTGGTAGATTTGGATACAATGAAATCTCATTCCAAGGTACAAAATAACCAGACTCTTCAACAAAATCTCTAATAAACTGTTTATGTTTGATTGAATCAAAATTTAATATGAGAGTTTGTGGATTTACATTTAAGAATATACTCCTCTTTTTATCTATTGGAATATTCACAGCTTTGCAAAAAATGAAATGGTCATAAGCATCTGTGATCTTGTCTCGGATCTCCATGTAAATTTCAGTTGGTAATATAATTTTATTGCTCATCTTATATTTTATTACTATTTTCTTTTTTTTAACTTACCCCTCATTTTTTTTTATCCACCCACTTTTTTTCTTTTGTATATTCTTGTATGGATACTATTTATCCTGTCTGAATTGAATTCTTAAAGGTGGGGTCGAATCGACGGGTCCACCTTTAATGGTTTGGGATTCCCAAATTCAGAAGAGCGTCTCGTCATTTTAATTTAAGACGATTCAAAAATATTTTTAGCGTGACGTCATTTTAATTTTTTTATTTTTTCTAGTGAAAACATCAGAGGGAGCTAAATTTCAAAAATATCGACCCCTAAATTTGCATTTTTTTATTTACGATTGAAAATTTTTTTAGAGTTCACTAGAGTTTCTGATAAAAAAAATATTTTTTTAAAAAAAGTCACTGGTTCTGATGTTTTGTGGTAAAAAAAGTTTTATCAGAGATTCAAGTGAAAATAAAAAACATCAAGGATTCAAGTGAAAATATATGTTCTGATCTTTTATGTTAAAACTTTTTATCAGAGATCTAAGGCAGTGGCCCAGGATTGGTATTCCGATACTACTTATACCTACCTATATAGATAACAAATCTACTCTGTGATAAAAAACGCTGCAAATTATTAGACAACGGTTTATTATTTACCTATATTGATGCCTGTGGTGGTTTGAAATAGGTGATGGTGAGGTGAGGTATGGTGAGTGAGAATGAGATGGAGGTGCAGGTATTGGACCCAACGTACCTGGTTAACACCTTTGACAGAAGTCAGGGAGGTTTCCACCACTTAAGACGATAGGAGGTTTTGCCCAGTGGTTGCCACTGGTGGAAAGGTATTACCTATCCGGTTCCACCATTCTGGGTTCTTTTAGGTGTAAAGTAAGGAGGCGTGAGAGGAGAGAGAGATAAGTCATTGACTAGGTTTGAGCGTAGAATAAGGTAACAGGCGAGAACGGCGGGTTTTTATATTACCCTGTCCACTCTCCCCCAGTCCTTCAACGAGGGTTGACGGATGGTGGGAGAGAGCCCCACGACTACCTGAGCCAGGTCAGGTAAGACACCTCATTCGTTGGTTTATTTGTGAGATCTATAATATTACAAACGAAGTGATGTTCTGGGAGGATATCACGACAATGCCCTTCTTCGTAGATCTCTGTTTTCTGTGGTCAATACCTACCCCGAGCTCCCCCCAGGAAACCCCTATATCCAGTACTGCAGCCGGCCCGGGAATTAAAGTTTCATGTAGATGCGCGGGATTCAATAATTCAATCACTGACTATTTGTTGTCATTCATGAAGCATAACGTTTGTTCATGTTACGAATTACCTATCAACAAAATCCAAAACCGCAACCATTCTTCAAACGAAATAATATCTGGGAGCAACAAACTCGATTTCATACAGCCATCCGCGATTATAATCAGTTGTTCCCGAGCAATGATATTGGTATGATGTATACCGTTTCATTCACTATCATGTTGGCGAAGCTTTTCGATGCAAACGGAAGGCTGAACGTACAATGCTTCGGGTGGTCTCAAAAAATTCTCAAGTTCGAGATCAACGTAAAAACGTAAAGAAAGTTTCATGCATGCAGCATGGCTATGAGAGCGAATTTTCAAAGAAATATTCGTCCTATTGTGCAAAAAGACGATGCAGTGAGGAACTATTACCACTTTTCGTAAAATTATATAATTTTTTCGCAGTTTTACTTAGTCATTTTTAGAGATTTTTGACCGATATTTGCTAAAACCCCTTATATTGGAAGTTTTAGAGCTACAACGTTGGCGGAAATTTCAACCCCTGTTTTTCACCCCTTCGAGATTTTAGCCAGTATCGCCGACCTTTGCTGACCAAATAGACCCCAAATGGGACCTAAAAACCAAATCTCATTAACTTTTGGTTTATGTTAACTAAGGAAAGTGCGTAGTACGGCGTACGGCGTACAGACAGAATTTTTTTTATTCAATTTTCGGATTCTTCGTAACTCGAAAATTGTCATATGGAGAAAACTTTCACAATATGAGACTACAGAAGGAAAATTCAGAAATCGGGTACTTGAGTCCAACCCGGAGATAATTATTTTTGGGTCACATTCTGGTTGCTGACACCCTATACCACCAAGGGCGGATTTCGCCACCTATAGAGTTAAAATTATAACCATACCATCCGGAGGAAGCCGTCGTCATTACCTCTTTGAGTCGTGGAGGCCAGCGCTTTCGATGGAAGAACATCATCATCAGCTGTCAAGATAATACTGGGATCAGTTCGTCAGTTGGTCCCAGTGACGGGCATCAGCTAACTAAGTTATTAACTGGCTAATAGCTAAATTAACTTGTAGCTATGTTTTTTTTAGCTGCAACTAAATTAGCTGTTAGCTGTTGAGGGACAGCTAAATTAGATGTTAGTTGAAATGTCCAGGTAATAACTTTAACTGTAAAAAAATTAGCATAAGCTAAATTAGCTTTTGGTAGTAGCTAATAGCTATAACCTATAATAGCTGTAGCTAGCTATAATAGCTATCGGCTAATTTTTTCTTAAAAAATCATATTTCTCCTCGCAAACGGCTAATAGCTAACCGTTGTAGTTTTGTCTATTTATCAAATTAACTTTAAAAAGTTTTTTGATCGAATTTAATAGTTTTGACTATTTTACCATTTTGAACAATTTCTGACTTTTTTGACAAATTTTCTCTGGTAAAAGGTGAATTTGACGTAAGTATATATGCACCGCTGTTGGTGACCCCTGAGCTCCTGGGGCTCCCTCTCTTCTCTGAGACTTCTACTGGTCGATTTTTTTTGGATTACCATAATCTTTCATAACGAGAAAATATTTGACCAACACAAAATTTTGATTTGTTGTTATAATTTTTTGGAAAATCTGCTCCCTCAGATGTGTTGCGTTACTGTTAAGTACCTACCTATGTTTTAATTTATTTTACCAACAATTTTCGTCTTCCAAAAAGGTGCTATTATATTTGTGGTGAATGAGTGGTTTGAGGTAGGTTTGGGAAGGTGAGGTTGAGAAGGTGATGTATATGAGGAGGTGGGAGAGGACTGGGAGAGCATATCCACACGGTTTTCTCCTCCTTGTATGCGCCTTTAGGATAGGAAAATATCCGTCAGGTTTTCACCACGTTGGACATTGCAAATGCAGTTGTATGGTTCTCACCACGTTGAGTGCTGGGTCCGGTTTTCACCACGTTGAGAAAGTAGGGTTAAGGAGTAGGGTGAGTTGATGAGGATGAGGCAGGGTAAGAGAGAGAGAGAGTGAGAGAAGGGTCTGGTTAGAGAGGAGTCCGTTAATGTCCAGCTGGGAAAGCTGGGCGCCTCTACCCTTCCCTGGTCCACGGACGACCTTTGGAAGCCGTTGGAGGGAGAGCTACCTGGCCTTGTCCCTTCCATCGCGCAGCTCGACTTCTCCAGGTCTTTATTGGTAACAATTTTACATATTCATAGGAATGGTATATTTTAAGGGTACTATGACAATATTATTATTCATATTATTATAATACGCGTATTATAGATTGTTGATTGTTTTATTTGAAATCAAAACACGTTATCCCGAAAAATACACACTCAAGATAAGAACAACGAAAAACTCTTGACAACGAACTTTTCCAAAAATAGTAACTCATAAACTCTCTCAAACCATATGGTTCGCCCAACACCTCTCTCGCCCTTCTTTCTTAAGGTGCACAATAGGGTGTGAGCCTGTCTGAGTGTACAACCTTGAGCTTTCCCTTGGTGTTCTTAATTCGGAAGACCACATCATTCAATCGCTTCACCACAGTGAACGGGCACTCCCAGGGACACTGGAGCTTAGGATTTCTTCCCTTTATTCGCCTTGGGTTGTGTAGCCATACCTGATCCCCCTCCTGGAACCTGGGTTGTTTGGCTCTTACATCGTACCTCCGCTTCATGTCCTCTGCCCTTATTGCCAGCCGTTCTTGTGCCTTCCCATGGGCCTCATGGATCCGCTCCCGTAGCTCGTCCACAAATTGCGGTAGTTGTTCGTCATGTGGGGGTTCGCCAAAGAGGAGGTGCACCGGTAAAGACAGTTCCCGGCCAAACATGAGGAATACTGGTGTGAATCCTGTGGTTGCATGCTCAGATGCACGGTATGCCAATAGGGCAATGGGTAGTTGGATATCCCAATCCCCTTGGTGGTCCTCAATCATTCTGGCTAGCCAGTCGTATAGCGTCCGATGGAGACTTTCAACCTGACCTTCACTCTGAGGATGCAGTGAGGAACTCCTAGTCTTCCGAATTCCTAATTGCTTCAGCAGACTCTGGAAGAGCTCTGATTCAAAATTCGTCCCTCTTTCTGAATGAACCTCCCTCGGGATTCCAAATCGTGACACTATGTGTTCAACCATTGCTTGGGCTATTGTCTCAGCACGCTGGTCAGGTATGGGGATAGCTTCTGGCCATTTAGTGAAGAAGTCTACTGCTGTTAAGACATACCGGTTGCCACGATCAGTAGTGGGTAGGGGCCCAAAGACATCTACAGCAATTCTCTGAAATGGTACCCCACTCTCACACAGCTGTAGAGGTGCCTTGCCAGCGCGTGGCCCACCCCTCGGTTGTCCACACTTCTCACACTGACGGCACCACTCCCGAACATCCCTGTGGATGCCAACCCAATAAAATAGTTCACGGATCTTGGCCCCAGTCCTCTTCTCCCCAAAGTGTGCTGGTGTGTGGGCTGCCTCAATAATTGCATTCTTCCCTTTTGTCCATTTGCACTTTCCCACCGTCGGTATAGTCCTCCCTGATAGATGACCAGTGAGTCAAACATTGCCCAATAGGCTTTAACATGTGTATTCTGCCGTGCCACAGCTGCCCATTCTGGTCTCTGTCCAATCTCCAACCAACTGTCTGCACATTCTTCTCGCTTCTCGCAATACCTACATCCCTGTGTAGCACAAGGCCGTCTGGAAAGAGCATCAGCATTGCTGTGTAGGTCACCTTTCCGGTAGAGAATCTCAATCATATGATGCCAGTTGTTCCAGCCACCGTGCAAGCTGTCCATCCACTGCTTTAAAGTTGGTCAGCCATCGTAGAGAAGCATGATCAGTGCGCACCATCAGTTTCTTCCCATTGTCAAGTCCATAGGGTGCAAATGCTCTGACTGCTGCCACCACACTCAGCAGTTCTTTACGTGTGACACAGTAGTTCCTTTCACTCCGGGATAAGCAACGGCTGTAATATGCTATTACGGTTTCCTTCCCACTTTGTACCTGGGAGAGAACAGCCCCAATTGCTACATCACTTGCATCTGTGTCTATGAGAAACTGGCGGTCTGGGAGTACATGACCTAAGACTGGGGTTTGTTGTAATAGAATTTTCATTTTTCTGAATGCTTGTTCACATAGGCTGGAACAGCCAAATTGCTGTGCAGATTGGTTCACAGCATTGTATAGTGGTTTCAATACATCTGCTAGGCCTGGCACAAAGACCCGATAATAAGAACAAAGGCCAATAAATGCACGAAGTTCCTTGGGTGTGGTTGGGCGTGGCCATTCAACAATAGCTTGTATCTTCTTGGGGTCAGTGCAGATACCCTCCCTTGTGATCAAATGGCCCACATATTTATGTTGCAGTTTGTCTTAGAAACTCACATTTCCCCACATTCAGCTTCAATCCTCCCTTGCGCAGTAATCTAAATACCTTTTGTAGCGCCTTCATGTGGCCATCAAAAGAGGGTGTGTGTACCAAAATATCATCAAGGTATACCTCCAAAACCCCCTGTGTAAGCAGTGGCTGCAGCAGCTGACGCATAAGTCGCTGAAACGTACTTGGCGCATTGCAGAGGCCAAAAGGCATAACTCGGAATTGCCAGAGACCATACCTTGTACAGAACGCAGTCTTATCCTTAGCTTCTGGGTCCAGGGGGATCTGCCAATACCCACTCTGTAGATCAAGCGTTGTGAACCATCGGCTGCCCTCTAATGAACGAAGTGTCTCCTCTATGTGTGGGAGCGGATGGGAGTCTTTAACAGTAATTGCATTAAGCTTGCGATAGTCTATGCAAAATCGCCATGTCCCATCCTTTTTCCGGACCATGACAACTGGACTGGCCCATGGGCTGCATGATTCCTCAATTACCCCTGTTTCTAGCATTTCATTTATCAATGTTGTCACAGTTCCTTGCTGTACTGGACTCACTCGCCTAGGCTGTTGTTTTATAGGGGGATGACCAGCCACATCAATAGTGTGTGTACCAAGTGTGCATCTACCCGGTTCCCTTTTACTGGACGCAAACACATCAGGGTTTAGACTAAGGAGCTGCCAGAATGCTTGCTGGTCTTCCTCTCTTGTAACAGTGTCAACTGAGCGGTCATACAACTCTTGTAGGTGATTGGGCAACGATGTTATTTCCTTGATACTACAAACCGGTTGGGTGTCCTTGCGGATATTACCGTGGGTCCTGCTTGGCCCAAAGTAGATTTTTGAAGTCCCCTCAAACCGTAATACTTGGTTACCCACATCAATTATACACTGATAGCGCTGCAAAAAGTCCATCCCTAGTAGGTATGCATCGTTCTCGTATTCCAGCCACAACAACCTCATGTTCTCTCGGTCTATTGTCCCCCAAATCAATACAGACGTTAGCCCAGCCCTCAACAGCTATTGTTTCTCCACTCACTGTGCGAAGAAGCCCCCTTGGCTACTCCTTTGTCTGTAATCTTTCTTCCATTCACCATTGAGGGGCTGATAATAGTGATAGTTGCCCCTGTATCTATAATCATCTGGCATGTGTGTCCATCGATGGTCCCTTCCAAAAGTATCGATGTACGGAACAAGGGAAATGTGTGGTTAGTTTGTTGTACTGCAAATTGCCCATGTTCAACTGCCAGTCCCTGGGCTTGAGAACAGGCAGTCTTTAGTTTTCCTGTTTCCCTGCACTCACTGTTCCTTTGCAGTCTCTCTGAAAATGTCCTAACTGTCAACACCGCCAACATTGGACAGCTCTCTTAGCATATGTACTGTGTGGCCTTGCCTGGTCCCGTTCTTTATTGTTCATGTCCCTCACAACTTTGCGTATATGGTCATCAAACTCGTTGCTTTGAACTCTATGTTGACCAGATAGATTTGTACCGAGAGGGGCTGGACCATCCACTGTGCGAATTGTCATGAGATTCGGCGCCAACCCCGCTTCCATTTGCAGCGCTCGGGTGACTGCCGATTGCAATGTGTTTGGGTCACTACCAATGACCATTTCCCGAATACGGGGGTGTTTCAAGCCATTTAGGAATTGTTCCATTGCGATGGTTTCTCAAGCTTCTTCTCCTGGGACTGCCCGGCGTGCCAAGCCCTCAACGTCTGCGGCAAAACTCGTGATGTCTTCCTTTGGTCCTTGTACCCTCTGTCTCAACCGAGCCAGGTATAGGCGGGCCTGGCCTTGGACGCCATATCGATGGTTTAGGCTATTCACCATTGCTGTCAAATCCCTGGCGGCTGTGGGGAAATTACAGACTACAGCAAGGGCAGTCCCTCGCAGATCAGCCATCAGCTTGACTGCCGAGGTAGCCAGGCTCCAGCGATTTGCTTCAGCAATTGTCTGAAATTGCTCCCAGTAATCGTCCCATGGGGTTGACCCGTCATATGTAGGCGGTTTGACAACATCACGTCCTTCCCCGCCATCTCGTCGAGAAGAACCGCCATCTGGCTGTGGTGGTGTGTGGGTTATAACCTGACTGTCTACAAGAGCCGCTAGTTGTTGTGAGATCAGTCGAAGAGTGGTCAGTGTTGTGTCGGCTTCATCGGCTTGCATGGGCTGTGTTGCGGGATGGTGAACGTTGGCCATAACTGTTGGGTTGTGGTCGCCGGCATCGTCGTCGACTGTATCTTCTCCCCCCGGGGGTGGGTTGTGACGCTGACGTACGCGTTCGCCTATGGAATCCTGGGCACTCATCCCCCTTCTGACACCAGTATTATAATACGCGTATTATAGATTGTTGATTGTTTTATTTGAAATCAAAACACGTCATCCCGAAAAATACACACTCAAGATTAGAACAACGAAAAACTCTTTGACAACGAACTTTTCCAAAAATAGTAACTCACTAACTCTCTCAAACCATATGGTTCGCCCAACAATATATTAATGAAAAATAATAACAGCAAATAACAGACCCCTTCCCAGAGAAAATTCACTGCACACTGGTCAAAAAAGCCAGAAAATGTTCAAAATGGTAAAGTTGTCAAAGCGATTAAATTCGTTCAAAAAAGCTAATGTGATTATTAGGTGAAACTAAAACTGTTAGCTGCTAGCTATGAGGACAAATACGATATTTTCAGAAAAAGTTAGCTGTTAGTTATCAGCTGACAGCTACAGCTAACAATATTAGCTGTCATCAACAGCCAAGATTTTATAGCTGAAGTTATGAGCTGTACATTTAACAGCTAGTTTAGCTGTAAAATTTAACTGTCCCACAATAGCTACTTAATAGCTAAAATTTTAGCTGTTAGCTGAGCTAAATTTCTGCTAATTTAGCTTTAGCTTTTAGCCGTTAGCTAAAGCTATTTTTTGCCCATCACTGGCTGGACCATATTTATGTGGAGGAGGAAGTGAGGTGTTTTTTCCCCATTTTGGTTGATTATTTTCAATAATGAAGTAGAATCCAAAAATACAATAAAAAATATTTCTGTCCGTCCGCCGTACGCCGTAGCCATACTTAGCACTTTTCTTAGTTACCATGAACCAAAATTAATGAAATTTGGGTTGTTGGTCCCGCTTGGGGTCTAGTTGGTCCGCGAAGCTCGGCTAAGGGGTGAAAAATAGGGATTGAAATCTCCTGGACGCCGTTACCTCGTTTTTTTAAAAAGTTTTCAAGTAGTTCTCGAACTTTTTGGGAGTTTTTTGAGCCCGCCCGGAGCAGTGTACGTCCAGCCGTTTGTTCACAGTAATACCCTCAAGTTTGCACCGACCGGCTTCGTCACCGGGAGGGTGAATTTGTATACATTCAGACCAGATACCATGCATGAATAACAACAAATCATTAATTTTTGAATAATTGAAACCCGCGAATTTTTATGAAACTCTAATTCCCGGCTCCAACACTTGATTTAGGGCTTTCCTGGGATGAGCTCGAGGGTAGGAATTGACCACAGAAAACAGTGATCTACGTTCAAGGGGCATATATACAGGGAAATAATAAGCCGATGTGCAATGATTTGCAGCGTTTTTTTTTTTTTTTTTTTTAGAGTGTTTGTATTTTTCGTTCTGTTCTTTGGTATTTTACAGTCATTTTATTTGGTACTTTGTCATGACGGCCTCCTCCTGAATGTATGGTTGTATTACCTCTTCCACTAGCGGAAATAACCTTTTAGATTTAATATACAGTTATAGTCCGAGTTACGATAATTTGTAGTTACAGAAAAAACGACAGCCAAGTTGGGTGGGCAGTATAGCTTAGCTCACTTACTGGAACATGGACGTATATAATCAGCTAGTAAATGATGAGTCAAAATTATTGAATAGCAATAAATGGAGTAGCAATAAATTACCTAACATGCGTAATAAGATCAATTATTTCAAAATTTTTTCAACATTTCATGTTCACGCCTGCGCAGATGAATGTTACAGTGCGATTTCGATTATTTTTATTTGTGACCACTTTTGATCCAACCTGCGTGTACCCTCCAAATTTCCGCTCTCTACGACTATTTTTCGCGTAGTTAGAAGCGTAAGAAAATTGTCAACATTTCATGTTCGCGCATGCGCAGACGATAGTTACGGTACGATTCCAATGAAATTCATATGGATCTATCAAACTATTATTCCGGATCGACCTTCGCAGTTTGAACTCATTTCAACGAGTCTGAACTAATTTCAAGGTAAGCAGTTATCGGCGTTTTAAGTGCCTATTTCACGGATGCGCATGCGCAGACGAAAGTTGTGGTAAGACGCCATAGTTCTCATGTGGGACCGTCTGTGATCCAACCCGCTTCTACCCTCATAATTTCAGCTCTACGACTATTTTTCGCGCAGTTAGTAGAAGCAATACAAGGAAATGGTCAACATTTCGTGTTCGCGCATGCGCAGATGAAAGTTACAATACAATTCATGAGGAACTATCGAAGTATTATTTCTGATCGACCGTCCAAGTGTAAACTCATTTCAACGATATTTAGGATAGAAGTTATGGGCATGTCAAGTATTTCGCATTTGCGCATGGCAGACGAAAGTTACAGTACTTGTTCAATGGTAGTGGTATGGGACCATCTGTGACTCAACCCGCACCTACCATTTCAATTTCATCCCCTTTTGACTAATATATCCGGTAGCTATGGGCGGTACAAAGAATTGACCATAGACATTCAAACAGAAAGACAGACAGACACGGAAACGCGAAATGGTAGTGGAGGACATACATTTTTTTTTACTCAACCACGAATCCAAGGCTTCTCTACCTTACGGCAGTGAGGAAGCAAAAGTTATGTTCTCCTGAATTATGCAACAGGTACAGGTTATCTTTGGATAACAATAGTTATTAGATGTAGTTTGTTATTCGATTTACCTCTATTTGATGGTTTGTGAAATGATGTTAAATGTTAAGAATAGAAAGCAAAGCAAAACCATTCAGGTAAAAAAACAGTTGGCATTTGGTACCTAGTTATGAATATTTAAAGTTGAAAATTAACTCACCAGCATTAGCTGCATGTTTGTGTTCAACGCAGATGGACAAAGTGACGATTGTCAACAGGCATACGCGGCTGCTAGAGCTCACCATTCCTGAAACAGAGATTTTTTGTTCGTTTTAATTTTAATTTAATTTCAGATAAAATTCGCAGATCGTCCCTTGACAATCTGCGCTTCATTAAGGGTATTAATATAAAAGTTCCATCTCACCATAAACTGGGTTGTGGGAGGGAAAGGAGGAAAATGAAGAATCTTTGTAATTAATGTTGGGAGTTCGTAGGTAATTCCAATGAACTAATAATATTCACATCATTTATTTGACTTAGAATTATAGCTGGCACTCTTTAAAACTAGAACAATGGTGAAACCGGAAAAATATCCGAAGTGATTGTGAAACTGTCCGCTCGAATTGAAATTTGAACCATTGATAAGCATTTTTGAAGCTTTGAAATCTTTCTCTAGGTATTGATTCATTTCAATTTCAGTTTTCACTCAATCTACTGCAGTAGGGGCTGCTGGTTTCCAGCATCGCGCGGCCTCATGGTTTTGTTGGTAGTCACGAAAAGCAATAAATTCCCAGTCTCGCAACGCCCTCGCCGTTGAGCTGACCACTTTACGCTGTTCTCAAGTTTGCGCCACCCGCCAGGCTATAGATCAACTATTTTTCATTAAAACTCTTTCAGTGATTCAAGTGCGTCCGATTAAAAGGCTTCAGGGATATTCAGGCTGAACACAAATACCAGTGGAAAGAAACTAACAAAAACTGGTCGTAAATAAACACAAAAATCGAAATTCAAGGGTGTAGGAAATACGGTGTGGTCACTCGTGTAGCAAAATCGTAATGCTTGAGTTTGAGATTTTGCTTGCGTTGAGCTCTCCCACTAACGGAAAACACGTCAGATATTTCGGCACGTGACCAGATACTTCCAAAACGAATCGTTTCAAGATAAGTAAGTATATAATAGCAAGATAAATAGATCAAGATGACGAGGGAAAAAAATTAGGAGAAAAACCAATAAAAAACCAGGCAACCCTGGTTGACGAGTGTCCACTCAGGAAACGGGTTTAATTATAGAAACATGGATTATGTCTTATGGCCGAGTAAAAGCTGTGGCGGTATATGGGAATCCCGTCCATTTCGGATGCGGGCTCTTCCCAATCTTTTTGACACGCGGTTAAAAGGGCGGTCGATTCGCGGATACGAATCGTCAACTCCTGGAGGCATTGCGTTCTGATCTAACCTGTGTCTCCAGGGGCAGCTGTCACACTGCCTCCCTACCTTTCCAGAGGGTAGAGAGGGGGAAACTACGCTGTATGGGCGGCGAAGCTAACCCCTCACCCATTGCAAAGTAGAATTTAATCATATTCACATTCCTACGCATCCTCTTGTCGAGTGGGTAGAGGAATGGTTTATTATTTTCACTAATGAACCTGTGGAATCGAGGATGACACACATTGCCAATCCCTGCACAACCGTTTATTATTTTGCACAGAACACCCTTCTGTTACAGATCACAGCTCTCTGTATAGATAACCCATATATATATATAGGTATATAATATAATATATTCTTTACATATTATGCAAATAGCAGACCATCCCTAGGTTAGTACCTAACCCGTACTCGTTACTAGGTACCTATCTAAATCACGAGTTACATGTTGCTAAAATAATTCTACCGATGACAAGCAGTAACTAAAACGGCAAAAAGAAACGCAAATAATGAAGTTCTGAAGGAAAATTGTTGATGTGGAGTGAAATAGATGCCCCTTCTGCGTAGATCACTGTCTTTTGTGGTCAATACCTACCTTCGTGGTCGAGTATAATGAACAGTTGTGTAACAACTTGCCCAACAATAATACTTCAACGGTTGTTCAAGTTGCAAAAGTACCGATCAACAAAATCCAGCCCCTTCTAGGTTGATGAACCGATGTGTAATTAATAATTTACACAGCTACAATAATTTAATAATTTACAGTTTAATAATTGCCGTTGTGTAATAATTTACCATTGTGTAATAATTTACCCATCAACAATACTTCGACGTTTGTTCAAGTTGCAAAAGCACCGATCAACAAAATCCAGCCCCTTCATGGTAGATGAACCGTTGTGTAATAATTTACCGTTGTGTAATAACTTACCGTTATGAAATAATTTACCGTTGTGTAATAATTTACCGTTGTGTAATAATTAGCCGTTGTGCAATAATTTGCCGTTGTGTAATAATTTGCCATTGTGTAATAAGTGTGTAATAATCAATGTTACTTAAACGTTTGTTCAAGTTTCAGGAGTACCTTTCCTACAAAATCCAATAGTCCATCACTCAAAATCACCTCACCTTTCCTACAATCCACTAGTCCATCACTCAAAATCACCTCACCTTTCCTAAATACAATCCAATCACCAGTACCTTTCCTACAAAATCCAATAGTCCATCACTCAAAATCACCTCACCTTTCCTACAATCCAATCACCAGTACCTTTCCTACAAAATCAAATGAAATAATATCGCAGAACACTTCATACAGCCATCCTTGATTGTAATCAGGTGCTCCCTAGTGATGATTATCTGGGCCGGATTTATACCGTTTGATTCACGATCGTGTTGACGAAGCTTTTGGTTCACGTGAACGGCTGGATGTACAATATTCCGGGTGGTCTCAAAAAATTGTTTAGCTCAAGGCAAATTTAATAACGTAAAAAACCATACCCTTCAATCGAAAGTTTCCGAGCTACGGCGTTCTGAAAATTTCAACCCCTATTTTGAACCCCTTAGAGATGACTGACAGTAACGTCGAGCTTCGAGGACCAACTAGACCCCTAACGGAACCTATAACCCTAATTTCATCAATTTTGTTTCATGGTAACTAAGAAAAGTGCTCAGTAGGTACGGCGTACCTACGGCGGACAGACAGAAATTTTTTTATTGCACTTTTGGATTCTACATACCTTGAAACGTAAACCATTCAATTTTGAGGGGGGGTAGAAATTTTTTTTTTTCATGCTAGATTCCAATGGTTCATTATTGAAAATAATAAACCAAAAATGTCTGCCGGCCCGCCGTACACCGTACGACGCACACAGCACTTCGCACTTATCTTAGTTAACATGAACCAAAATCAATGAAACTTGGTTTGTGGGTCCCATTTGGGGTCAAGTTGTCCCGTGAAGCTCGGTGTTACTGTCAGTCATCTTCAAGGGGTGATAAATAGGGGTTGACATTTTCAGAACGCCTTACCTCAAAAACTTTCAATGGGAGGGTGTGTTTTTTTTTTTACGTTTTTACATTGATCTTCAACTACAGAATTTTTGAGACCACCTGGAGCATTGTACGACCAGCCAATCATTTTGTACCGGAAACCTTAGTCAACGCGATCGTGAATCGAACGGTATAAATCCGGCCCAGATATCATCGCTAGGGAGCACCTGATTCTAACCAAGGATGGCTGTATGAAGTCGAGTTGGTTGTTCAGCGATATTATTCCATTTGAACGATGATGGTTCTTTTGGATTTTGCAAATAGTTACCTACTTTTGCAACTGGAACGAAAGTTATGCTTTTTGAATAACAACAAATAATTAGGTGATAATTGAATGATTGAATCCCGCGCATTTTTATGAAACTGTTAATCCTGTCCGGCTCCAGTACTCGATTTACAGTGTTCCTGGGGGGAGAACGAGGGTAGGTATATATTGGCCACAGAATACAACGATCTACGCAGAAGTGGCATCGATACAGGTGAATAATAAACTGGTGGGTGATAATTTGCAGCGTTTTTTAAAAATGTCGTCGGTCGTCCGCCCAACAGCATCCCTGGTTACCACATTTGAATACCACATTGGTTACCGCAAGTATCTACGGATCGGTTGTAATTGACATTATTAAAAATTTAACCTTAGCTAGGAAAATGTAACTCCGTCAGTTTTTGTCGTACAAGAGTCTCCACTCAAGAATCTCCACTCGTTAGGAGGATCTTTCTCATAGGTACCTATATTAAAATGTAATGCTGACTAAACCACCATAACAACAATGAAACTATGTCAATACCAGTAATACTCTCTATGTCGCTCCGCATAGAATTTCAAACCGAACTCCACCCGTACAGGTGCGTAGCCAGCGGTGTGAGGGGGGGGGGGGGGGGGTTAGTTGGCGTCATAACCCCCCCCCCCCACCCACCATGGCTCGAAAATGTCATCACAAATTAAAATTAAATCTTAAGAATGATAAAAATCACGAAATTAACAAACATACAACAGGTTAGCAACAATAACAGGTTAAACGGTAAATCAAACATGATTAAACAGGTTAATAATATTACGTTTATTTGATTACGAACGATCTGTCCCACAAATATGAAATACCTAGTCGAAATAGTCCCTCACCGTCACCATCCCACACTTCAGGTGAATAATACTTATTTTAGCCCTTAATACCAATTGCTGACCCCCAAAAATCATAATTAGACCCCTATTCTGTGTGAAAAGCAACTGAAATGGTATTTTTCTGTCTTCACTCACCCTTCCATGCCACTTTCAGTGATTTTATATATCACTTTTAGAAGTTTTTACCAATTGTTGACCCCTAAAAACTCAAATATAACCCCCTTCGAGTTTTTGAAAATTGCTCATCCTTTTGTTTGGCAATAAGAACATTTTGGCGAAATTTGGAATTTTCATCACGTAACCAAGGTCAGATATCGTCTGGAGTGACACATAAATAAATATATTAATATACTTACGTACAATTTTTTTGGGTAAAATCTGAGGATGAAATCAGGATGATCTGAAACCGATTTGCCTATGAAACAATTTCAAAAACTTATGTTCCGAAAATGTTGGACCCATTGCAATACTTTAATTTTCCGTGAAAATTCGCGAACAAATGTTGCATTTCTTCAGTTTATCTTACCTAACGTTATCTGTAACATTTAGTGTTTTTTAAATTTAATTTAAATTCAGCTTTCTTTGTAATGTCCTTATTAGCGAATTTTCAAAGAAAATAAAGCTATTGCAATGGGTAACATTTTCAGAACATGAATTTTTGAAATATTTTTATAGGTAAATCCGTTTCAGAGCATCCTCAGTTCATCCCTAGATTGTAACAAAAATGTAACTTATATTTTGGGTTTGAACTTCTCACTTTTTAAAAAACACGGCTGAGATTTTACCAGGAGTTTATTAGGAAAATTTACAAGCGGGACACTGAGCGATGGAATACGGATGACGTACGAACTGGAACTGAGCTCCTGAGTGAAGAGGGCTCGATTATATAACCTCCGCTGCTGACATCAGCGTCATTGCTTCCTTACTGAATGTAACTCCTCTCTTCCTAGGGGAACTTTTTCGATATTCGGTAGAAGATCGAAAAAGGTGGCAACAGCATGAATTCCATCACCCATTACAAAGAATCATCCATTACATAGAATCATTCATGACATTAAAATTATGGCTACAAGTATAACATAAGTTTAGTCTACCACAAGCAGTATAGTACAATTAACACACACATAAAACAAAACTGGAAATATGTGAACAATATAGAAGTATTGAGTTACAGGCAAACCTACTGGTCGACAGTACGTAAGGCTCGTGAATGCTTAGTTTCGTGAGTGACTGACAAAGGGATATCGTCACCCTGGAACAGATCGCGATACTCGTTGAGGAGCCCGACAATTTTTGTACGCTCCTCTTGGATTAGGTGGTCCAGTCTGAATTTTGAAATTTCAAAGGTTTCATGAGATTTAAGCGACTTGCCTAAATTTGCCTTGCGATTTCGCGTTTGGTCCTCCACGAACATGCTATCGGCGATTGGCTCGGATTGAAATGCTTTGTTGAGATGGATTCTAATGGGGGTCTCCTTAGGGTTAGTTACTTGCACGTATGCCCTAGAGTTTTGAACAGTGGTCACACATTGCGGGAGTTCCACCCCTTGGAATTTTTGTCCGAAAATGATGGCGGTACCATGTTCTAGTCCTTCCACCTTCACCTGGATCTGCCGGATGGTCCTAGCCTCGACCAGAAATGAGTCTGCTCCGGTTAAACCATCGGCGTCAGCATCCTCGCGATAGAACAGAGGTAGAACTATGTTCGGAGTTTTCAACAGATTCTCCCCCAAGTCGACATTTGCTCTGATGACCTTGAGATTGTCCAAACCTATTAGCATGTCGTAGAAGTCGTGAAAATGGAATAGGCTAAACGGTAGCGTTAAGTTTTTCTCTTGGAATAACTCGGCACAAGGGACATAGGTTTTCTTATGAACTATGGAGATACCATGAGCTGTTCGGACTTTGCACGAATCAAATTCGATTCTTTTGGCAAAATAGGACTCTGCTATGTCGGGGTTTATGAAACTTCTTGAGGAGCCCATATCGACTAAGATTTTCAATTTGAATTTTGGCATAATAAGAAAAGGTAGGCTATTATTTATATTGTACAGATCTATAATAGTATGTGAAGTGTCGCATGCAGTATAGGGGTCACTAGGTGGATTCACTGACCTTCCTGTCGGCCTAAAAAAGGAGTTGAGGATGACAGTTCCTCGTGTGTAGTTGTATCCGAAATTGCCAAGTCCCCGATATTAGGGAGCTGAGATTCGCCTGTCGGCGTCTCGCACTGCGTGACCGGTGTCAGCACATACGCGTAGCCCTCACTATCGTACATAATTACTTACTTGGTCGGGAGTTTGATCCTGCGTTGTACTATCGTCCGTTGCTGGTTCCGTCAGTTCACTGTTGTTAAAGTTCGTCTGTCTCGTAGAAATGCTCATTGGTTGCGGGTAAGTTGAATGTTTTACGGTCCCACTAGGCTGAGAATAGGACGGACGGGGATTTGGGAATCGGTTAGTGTTAGGAGGATTTTGATTAGATTGATTTCCAGGTGGTCGGTTTACGAAATTTGGTTGTCACCTGGGTTGAAATGTTTGAAATCGTGGTTGGAAACCTGAGGCTCTTGGGTTAAACTGCTGGAATAGTGGTTTTCTTTGGAACGGTCCTGAATTCGAGGGTTGACCTAGATTTTGACCTGGTTTGTTTACCTTCTTGTTGTGATATTGCATTTCGTTTGTAAGGATGTTAAGTACTTCCCCGATGCGTCGATCCAGGGGTTCGAGTTCGCCGTGTTCAAACGTATCCTTACGCGAGTGAACACGCGTCCGATGCACGAAGTCAATCTCACCAATCTCACTCGCGATCAAGCCCACTGCAAGTTCGCGTAGGGTGAAGTCCCTAGTCGCCGAAATTCGACGTCCCGATAGATCTTCCCCGAATGAAATGTCTCGTGCCCGGACTTGGGTTTTTAGCCGAAAGTCTTGCTCAGGAATGTTAGGTCGTTTTCGCCGCAATTCGTGCTGCGCACACACGAATTTTAAACGAAAATGTCCGGAACGACTGCGCCACTTATATTTTGGGTTTGAACTTCTAACTTTTTAAAAAACACGGCTGAGATTTTACCAGGAGTTTATTAGGAAAATTTACAAGCGGGACACTGAGCGATGGAATACGGATGACGTACGAACTGGAACTGAGCTCGTGAGTGAAGAGGGCTCGATTATATAACCTCCGCTGCTGACATCAGCGTCATTGGTTCCTTACTGAATGTAACTTGTATATATTATGTATATTTATGTGCCACTCCAGATGATATCACTGGCCTTTGGTAGGTACGTGGTAAAAATTCCAGATTTCTCCAAAACGTTTGTATTGCCAAACGAAAGGATGAATCCGAAGATGAGCAATTTTCAAATCCCAAGGGGGTCAAATTGGAGTTTTTAGGGGTCAAAAGTCAGTAAAAACGGCTAAAATTGCAAACAATTACTATAAAATCACTGGAAGTGGTATGGAAGGTTGAGTAAAGACAGAAAAATACCCTTTCAGTGGTTTTTCACAAAGAATAGGGGTCAGAATTTGACTTTTGTGGGTGGAAAATTGGTATTAATGGTAAACTCAATAATGAATTCACCTGACGTTGTGTGGGTTGATTAATCACGACGGAGGGACTACCTCGATGATAAAACTATTTTTCTCAAAAGCAAGTGGGTCAAACATCGGTAAAAATGGCTAAAATCACGAAAGATTATATAATTTTAAGAAAAGTGGTATGGTTTCTCGCTATATCATCTTTTTACACAATATCAGGAATATTTCTTTGAAAATTCCCTCTTATAGCCATGCTACATGACAGAAATTAATTTTTTTTTTTTCTTCCGATAACCCCCCATTCAACAGTCCTGGCTACGCCACTGCACCCGTAAGACATATCAATGTCAAAACTTATAGTTTGGTCTAGATAGGATTTGAACTTCCAGCTTAGTGGCAACAGGTAAGACGTCTACCTACAGCAGCGTATCAAGCATCGAGAATGAAGAGTCATTACCGTAGTAGGGTTGAAGATACGAGCTCACACCAATGCAACAGGGATATACGTTAGGGCCATAAAAACCATACCCTTCTATTGAAACTTTTCGAGCTACGGCGTTCTGAAACATTCAACCCCTACTCCTCACCTCTTCGGCCCTTACAGATGACTGACAGTAACGCCGAGCATCGCGAACGAACTAGACCCCAAAAGGGGTCCTAAAAACCGAATTGCATTAATTATTTTGGTTCATGATATCTTCAAAAAAATGCCTGGCATGGTCGACGGACAGTTTTTTTTAAATTTTCATTTCCGGGTTCCGCATTCCTACCTTGAATTAAAAACCATCAGATTGGAGCCCGCGGGTTAATTTTTTTGTATTTATTTATTTTTATTTTTTTCATGCTCAATTTCAAAGATTCATTATTGAAAAATAATAATGAACAAAAATATTGGTGCCATCCCCAGCGAAAAGGGTGCTTTCCCCAGGGACAACCATAAGCTTTTATGATTGAAATTTCATCTCCATAATCTCTTTCATGGTTTCTTCCAACCTTTTAGGGGCTTAATTAAAGTTTAACAACTTGTAGGTAATAATTTGCAGCGTTTTTGTTTGGATTATGATGATCGCAGGTCGTCATAAATAATATGATGCCTTCATAATTATGATTAACGTCCATGTATAAATTAATACGTGTATTCCTATTCGTATGGGCATAATACGTATATGTATAATGAACTCAATACGGAATGTTTTATACTTGAATCTCACTTTGGGAACGGGAAATGAGTACGGAGAAGGAGAAACAAGTTGATAAAACGATTTATTTGCAAATGAGTGGAGTAATCACGGCATACTCCACACATAAAACGCCTGAAGCGAAGCGAGATTTCAGCTCATGTGACGACAGGATATTTTTGTCAACGGTCATCTCACTGCAGGCAACTCATATTAGTGGAACATTTTCGTTCTCAAGAGAGATATATGAAATAGGGCGTTCTCTGTTTGTGAGGCGGAGGTTGGAACCCTAAGTGGGAGTTTACGAGGCTTTAGTGAGGATAGAACACCGTGTAGGTGAGTGGCTAATTGCACTGGATCATTGCCAACTGCAGTTATCTAGCGCCAGATATCCGACACTCGGGCACAATGCCTGGCGCCATTTTGAAATATTGCTTGTTGATTATAACTTGGCAGTTTTTTCATGCATCTCTTCCGTGGCAAGTATTCAGATAGATGGGGTTTCAAGTCACTCCCACACTTGATCACGAGCGCTGGGAGATATGCTTTAACTAGCCTAGCTGCGCTTTAATACTGAAGTAGTTGGGTGCAAATAATCACGATGAAACATCGATTAATTGAAAGAAGGGTATCATCATGAAAGAAGGTGAGACCAATGTAGTTTTAAAAAAAGTTATTTTCCTAGGCGTGGTACCTATTTACACATAATGTCTCGTACCTATAAATAGGTAATTTATTATTGCTGTTAATTTTATCGGTGGGTTGGTTTTGGTGACCTAAAAAGGGAGATTTCACGTGGAAGTTTCACTACTTATCATTATATATATAGGGTGTAACATGAGTGATGCAAAACCTCTCTCCCACGTGTTCTACATCTAATTTCCGACCATAAGTGTTCTATAACATTTTTTTTTACTCCGCTTAAAACCCCACTTTTTTCACTTTTAAGATTTTTTCCGAGTTTCCGACCTCGTCTTACTAAAGCAGCTATAATTTCCTTAATGTAAAGAGTAAATTCAAATTTGAAGATAACGTTGAAAAGAGCGCTACATTTTCTGTCCCTCTAATGCCTAACAAATTTTGCAATGCCTTTGCAAAGAATGGAAATATGGAAGTTAAGCGAAGAGGATTGACAGATCCGTGAGACGACTGTGTTGTTTGTGTACCTCTACGAATGATTGGGATGAGTTCTTACCTTTTTCGCTGCCACCTATGGACTCTTCACAAACGAACCGGTCTCTGTATTCGCCAAAACGGAGGGCATTTTGAGCAAATAAAGGATTGAGCAGAGTCCCGCTTAATTTCCATAGTTCCATTCTAATGTAATGCCAACACCCTTGGACTAATATGAAAATAACGACCAAATACTGAGGGATGATGTGAGGGTGTCACCATTCGATTGGAAAATTACCCCATAGTTGACTCACTACTTCAAAAAAGGTAAATTTTTCATGAAAAACCCACGATTTAGCCAGAAACAACATGTTTTTTCGTATTCAAACCTAATTTTCTCTTTTGAAATCAATTCTGAAAAACGTTTTGGTTAGTCCGTTGGAAAGCTGACGTTTTGGCGCATTTTTTAGCTTACCTTCACCATTCTGGTAGAAGAATTAATAGGATCACCAAGCGTTTGAAAAAACAGACGATTTTTAAGATATTGACAAAATTAACTTTTCAAACTCCATTTTCACTCCTCAAATTCTCCTAAAAAAAATTTGTTAGGCATTAGAGAGACAGAAAATTTAGCGCTCTTTTCGAAGGTTCTTCAAATTCGAATTTACTATTTAAATTAAGGAAATTATAGCTGCTTCAGTGAGACGAGGTCGGAAACTCAAAAAAATCTTAAAAGTGAAAAAAGTTGGGTTTTAAGCGGAGTAAAAAAAATGTTATACCTACGACACTTTTGGTCGGAAATTAGATGTAGAACACGTGGGAGAGAGGTTTTGCATCACTCATGTTACACCCTGTATAAGAAGGGACGGTCTAAAGTAGTGATCCACTTGTCACGTCAGCTTCGACTAATCTTGGTGGCTGGTGTGTCCAAGCGGGTTAGAGCATCCGATCTCTATATATCCACGTTTCGGATCAAAGTTCGCGGCGCATCTGGTTCTCATGTCGGGCGGGCACCAATACAAGCTTTGAAAAGCATGTCATACCCGACCAGCGATTAGCTCTTCACCTCAGATAATAATCATGTAAAGCCAACAGGTACCTACCTACCAAAAGATTGAAATCACGTTCGAGTAAAAAGTCCTTTCATTAGGATATAGGTACCTAATTACGTCAAATCCAGGGTTATAAAAGAAAAGAAAATTATTATAAAATTGATATTTCACGTTCGCGCATGCGTAGACGAAAATTAAAATACCTATTATTTAGAGGAAATTCAATGTGTCCTATAATAAGGCCTGACCTGAAAAATTCCAGCGCAGTATGACCAAATTTTCAATCAGACCATTTCTGATTGTTTACTTTTAATGTAAATAAAACAACAAAGCTATTAGAACTAATCTTTATGCTGGATAGAATAATAATAATTATAAGTTTCCGCCTTGTTGGACTCGGAAGCAATATGTTACAAATTTCGAAAATCTCAACTACCTACCCGCTCATGGTGCTTATCATGATGTCATGATGCTTAACATGCTTATCATGGTGGTTATTACATTTGTCAATTCACGACATCGTTTAAAATTCAAGCCTTAAAAAAGCCTCGGAAATTAGCACAACAGTGAAATGAGTGAAATCAAACCTCGAAAAAGACAGGTGGTAACTCATTCGCTTAGTATGTTGAAAGAAGCACTGATATTCGGGAAACTAAACCATGTTTCCTATTTATTAGCAACCTTCCTTTGGAATATTTCAATTATTTAGGGTGCAGCAATATTTGAGGCATAGCAATGTCACTGTTTATGATTTGAACGGGATTAGATTCCATTCTAAGAATTTTCACACAAACCGTTCACCGTAAGGCCCCGAAGATTGCATCGATAGGCTTCGTCAACAGGAGGGTGAATCAAATTGTATGCATTCTGCCCAGATAGCATTGATTGATTGAATTGGTAATTGGCCCGAGATAGTCATTGCTAGGGAGCACCTGATTATAATCACTGATGGCTGTATGCAGTCGAGATGGTTGTTCAGTGACATTATTCCATTTGAAAAATGAGGGATCTTTTGGATTTTGTTGATAGGTCTTCAGCAACTTGAACAAACGTCGAAGATTATTGGGTATTACACAACGGTAAATTATGACACGACATTAAATCATTACACAATGGTTTATTATACTATCTACGCAGATGGGGGATCTATATAAGTAAATTATTACACAACGGTTTATTATTTGCCTTATGCTTCATGAATTACTACAAATAATTAATGATTTATTTATCGAATCCTGCGCTGTTGTATGAAACTTTGATTCCCGGGCCGGCTCCAGTACTCCATTTAGGGCTTTCCTGGAGGGAGCTCGAGGGTGGTGACCGCAGAAAACAGTGGTCTACGCAGATGGGGCATCTATGCAGGAATAATAACCCGTTGTGTAATAATTTACAGTGTTTCTCATTTGGAGAATGAAGTTTATTTTGATTTTTTTTTTTTTTTTTTCATAGATACTGTTTAACTTGAACGAATAATCAATGATGGTTGAATCCACCCAATATTTATGTAACTCTCATTCCCCGGCTGACTCCATTACTCGATTTTGGACTTCCCTAGGGTGAGCACGAGGGGTACCTACCCAACTAGCACATATAGGTCGGTGCGACGTCGGGAAATGATACCCGACGTCGATTAATGACGTCCTGGCGACCTCTCCACGACCAAATCACGACTAATTTGGAGAATGATTTTCTGGTTGTATCGAAATCACCGCCCGACCTCAGCTCGGAATAGAGTCGGAAGCTACTAGTGTACAAATCTGTAGTAGTATTCTACTACAACATTCTGTAGTAAAACCAATATAGGAAGGTTAACTTCTTCTGCCGCATTCCGACTTGCTGCACATATATCTGTCATTATAACCCCTTTTTGGTATTGGTAAATGTAGGAAGCCGTTGCCATTCATTGTCTTCATCAAAATGGAATCCATCCGGGCGAACGAGGTAAGGTGGTGGATAGGATAATTATGGTAGGTACCGATAGGTATCATTGAGAGATTCCGTGGACCAACTCCCCTGTGTCATAAATCGACGCGGAGAAAATTACTACACAAAATCGTTGACTACCTCTCGAAAACAAGTGCCCTCTGGTTCTGAGACGTTTTAAATTTAATTTTCAACTTGGCAACTAAAATGAGAACGGTATAACAACTTATCATTTGGATGGTTTTACTTTTGAAATGTATTTCCTTGTAACCCATCATGATTATTACTAATTTTGCATTTAAATCGTAAATAAATTGTAAAATTATTCAAATAAACATCATAACCTCAACTTAACCCAAGTGGAACAGGGAAAACCAAAGAGGATTCTAATTTAAAAGGGCGACCTACCAGATGTATTTAACCAATTTGTAAACGGGCCGACCTTGGGTCTGAAAATCACACCTATCTTACTAAAATCTGTAGTGATCGTACATAACTCTGTAGCACCACCACCGTGGCGACCTACATCATTTGTATTACACATATCTGGTCGTGGTGACCTCGTCATTCCGTATTACAGATGATATCCGACTTCGTGACGACCTCATCATTCCGTCCTTCAGGTATCCAACGTCGTGGTGACTTCACCATTCTGTAATACAGCGTATCCGACGTCTTTACGACCTTTTAATTCAGTACTACAGATATCCGACTTCGTGGCGACCTACAACAGCAGTAGAACAGTAATCTGACGGCGGTGCGACGTCAGGATGACGTTCTTGGTAGACTTACAGATTTCTGACGTCGGATGTACTACAATTAGGTCATAAGTCGTAAAATACGACCAAATCCGACCAATTGTGCTAGTTGTGTAGGTATTTACCATAGAAACCTGGGATCTACACAGAAGGTGCATCTATAGGTAAGTAAATAATAAACCGTTGTGTAATAATTTGTAGTGTTTTTTCCTCTTGTCCTTGTGTTTATTTTGAAGGAGGGAGACCATACATACACAAAATAGCAGCGGAGTATTGTGGGCGGAGTATTTTTCTCCTTTGAGTAGCTCCGGCTAAGCTGCATTATGCAGGGCGTACCTTCAGGGAGGAAGCTGATTTCAACACCCACATCTGTGAAATGTTCAACAAAATAAGAGAGGATTCATATGGGTTCTTCGGCTCGTTTTCATTAGCAAGGCCCCTGACTCCTTAAAAGGATGGTGGGTATAGGTAACTAGTCGTCCACTCGGGTAGTAAAATTGGGTTGGTGTAAACTCAGCGTAGTACACCAATTATGCAACATAAACGTATATTGATTTGGAAACGAAGAACAGCTAGAGGGGCTCTCAACCAGTAGGTAACTGCAAGAATTAATCTTAACTCTTAACGCACAGTATACCGAGTATTTTCAGCTCGTTTCTTTCTCGAATCCAGTTCTACGTCGATACACGCTTCATATCTGACAGATACAAGAGCTACGTTTCTTTGACAGCTAGCCACGCATAGGTGGCCTTGATCCCCAACCTCCCTATAGGTCAGGTCGCTCAACGGTTTAGTAGAGCGTTGGTCTTCGCTACGTTCCTATGCTTTGGTTTTTTATAAGTAGTTGGTCCGCTGACCAAGTGTCTCATGCAGTTTTGAAAATCGGCTCAAATTCTGCCTACGTAGGTATCAATAACAGCTATGCTTCGTAACGTTTTATGGCTAAGAAGTATTTATCAGTCGCTGTAAGGATGACTGATAGAGCTTTGAAAGTTATTCCATTCAACTCAGCGTGCTGGAAAAGAAAGCTATAACGAACACACATTTTTCTGACAGATGGCACCAGTGGCACCATGGTGGCACAAAAAACTATAAAACCAATTCTGGAGGCCTAAACACATTTTTTCTGACAGATGGCATCGCTGGTGCCAGAGTGGCGATGTCCCCTGGCACCATGGTGGCACCAACACTGTACAACTAATTCGGAAGGCCCAAAGATTTGTGACAGAGTGTAACAGTGGGGGTGGACCCTCGAGAGTCCCCGTCCTAGACCAGTGGGATTATCGCCGGTTAAGAAGGGATATCGATTAGGCTTCCACTCACAGATCCCGTATCCACCGGAAGAAAAAATGTATCGAGAACAGCCACAATGTTACAGATTCTACCATCAAAATTTCAAGTCAAAATACCCAAAATTGAGGCTTGTAGCGTGGTAAAGTCATACCCGCAAATGCCGCTTGAGTCTAATGATGAGTAACTGTACCTGAGTAAGAAGTGATGGCGATGAAAGGCATTAGAGTGATGATGTTCCAGAACCAACGTTTCATCATGTTGTTGGGGGACTTTTTTCTTTTAAATGATTGTGGTGATAGAAGAATGAGGGTTGGCTTGGACAGGTGAGGTTCAGATGTGAGTTGTTAAGGTTGGATAGCTAGCGTTTGAAAGGTTACACCTATGGCGAAGCCAGGAAGGTTACCACCACTAGAAACGCTAGGGGATGTGCCCAGACGGTCCCACCACGTCAGTTATCACCAGACTGGTTCCACCACTCTGAGTTCTTTTAGGTGAGAAAGGTAAGGAGGTATGAGGAGAGAGAGAGAAGTCATCAACTGAGATTTGAGCGTAAAATGGCGAGCTGGGTGAGAAGAGCGGGTTTTATAGGAGCTCTTCCACCCTCCTCCGGTCCTCCGAGGGTCGTTGGGAGCCATTGTTGGACCGTTGGAGAGAGAGGCGACCTATCCCACTTGAGTCACGTAGGCCCTCCATTCGTTCGGTTTTATTTAGGACAGTCTTAATAATATGTACATTGAACGGTATTCCGGGAGGATACCTTGACAGTGATATTTTTATTATTCTTAGTAGAAATGCTAAAACAAATTCAAATATTGAGTCCTAAGTCTTTCTGTACTCATATGCAATGCGTCAGTGGCGATGTCTCAGTTCTGCCAGTTGTACTTGTTTCTCACATACCTACGTGCTTAGTTTTACTAGTCTCAGATTTAGTTTTTGGATGAGACACCAGAACTATCTAATTACAAAATATACAATAAACTGAAACGCATGCCTGTATTAATTGAATTACTAGGTACTTAGTTCTGTACAAAATATACTAAGATGAAAGCAAAACATTTTAGCCAAAGGAAATGAAGTAGTAGCCCTGAGTTGAGTTCCTAAGATTCATGTTACCATATATCTTGAAACTGAAACCATAAAATTTCGAGGGGGGGGGGGGGGGGTTAAAAAAGTTTTTTTTCACGCTCGATTCCGAAGGTTCATTAGGTATTGAAAATAATAAACCAAAATAAGGGCACCTACCTAGGCCTAGGTCCTGAGGGGCGTCCGTGAAAATAGACGGGTAATTGATGCTCATGAAAAGGAAAATGTGCCCTTAAAAACCGATTAGTCACCAAAAAAAATCGCTGCGCTTCATAAATCATCATGCAAATCAATTTAGTGTTATACAAGGTAGATTGCTCCCTACCTACGTTGAAGAATAACGATCTTCTTCTTCTTCTTCTTTCTTCTATTGGTAGGTACTTATCTGTAACATGAGTGGAGCTTTTTCGACCAACGTTTTTCAAGTCGCATTGGGACGGAAACAGTATTGCTAATGGTTCCATTCCAGTTTGAAAATGAGAGGGAAAATACATAGGCTGAAGGAGATGGGGTCTAACACAAAATTGGCTGTCAATGACTCAGCCTTGGGACCTATTGATTGATTGCTTGACACGTATAATTGCTTCTGAGGGCTCAAGCGAGGAAGTTACCGGGGAATGAGAATCTTCTCTCCACTTTTCGCCTTCTTAGCGAGCATTGGTCTACACGAATAGAAAAAAGCGGAAAAGGAAATTGAAGGATACACTGAGGAATTGCAGCATCTGCGCATGGCTGAAACAGCCAAAACTCCATCACTCACGTCATCGGTCATATTCAACCAATGTGGAAGAAATTTTCCGGGATCGTCATGCAGGCTGTTCCACATAATATGTGGAACAGCCTGCATGACGATCCCGGAAAATTTCACCTACCCCAAAAATGCTCTGCGCCCTTGAACACGATCCACCGCTGTCTCCCATGACAGGGGACAGACGGGACAGCACAAGGCATATATTATTTTCAATCAGGAATACGTCACCCGTTTGATTCCATGTGATTTCCCATCGCTTCCACAGATTTCATGTATTCATAGCAATATGTAGGCTCAGTACATAATTAGCTAAGATGATAAAAATAAGAGACAGTAAAATCTCGAATCATAATCCACTATTCGGCAAACTGTGAAAAGTTGAAAAATTCGTTAGGTTCGTCAAATACTTAACATTGAATATATGACTATAATATCAAATGTGGCGGCCTTTTGCCACCGGTGTTGGCAACTACAGCAGTTTATAGCTCGTTAATTTCTTCATTTTATTTTCCCCAGATGAATCAACCTTGGCTACAAAATTTCATACGAATAAAATCACATTGCGCTCCGACTTACAGCGAGAGTACATGTTAAGAAGAAGAAGAAGAAGGAGAAGTATTTATTGGCATTTAATAAAAAAAAAATATAAAACAAATTAAATAAACACTGCAAAATATACCAAAGCCTGCCAGTTAAAAAGTTCATAAGAACTTGTGTAAACTGGCAGAGCCACTTAATCTAGGCCGAGCGGAGGTGTCTGTATCACATCGGCATCAAATCATCAAAAAGGAAAATTACATTTACAGCTGAATATTATGAAAGTAAAAGAATCTGAGATAATAAATACTTCTTTAAGTGGCTCACACTTATAAAGCCCTTAGGATTAATATTATTGGAATAAAGCAATTTAATAGCCTGCACAAAAGAACCTCGGTTGTAGAACTCAGTTCTGGTTAAAGAAATTCTTAAATTGCTATTGTTACAAGTTCTGGTATAAGGGAGATTGGAAATACAAGAGTTAAATGCACCTAATTCAAAAACTTTTAGACAAGACGAGAGCAAGAAACACTGTTTGATTTTTAGAACATTAAAGTTTTTATAGAGAAGAGCCGTGGGATACCGCATAGGTTTACATAAAATTACTTTAATTAGGGCATTTTGGACCGTTTGCAATGTTATGTGTATGTGTAATGTTATTGTTACCGAAATACGAATAGGTAAAATACGCATTACGTACTGGCATTGGGAAGCCACCTTAAAACTGGTGACCCCGACGTGATGACTGAAGGGAACACGCATATACCGGGAGAGCATTCCCGAAGCACTGCTGGAGGAGACCGAGTAGTTACGGGCAGTAATCCGCAACACCGTTCAGCCATCGGACATTTCCAGCCGCCTCCGTTTTGGAAATCAGCGGCACCCATATCGTTCCACCGTTTGGAGCCCGGGTTTCGTGTTAAAGGCATACTCGACGACACCGACCAGTACGATATTGTCTTAAGCACTTTAGACAGCAGCGTCTTGACACACGTAAGCGACCTACTTGCAAACCCGCCTGATACTGGCAAGTACTAAGCCCTCAAAATGAGGCGTATTGACGGGTTTGTGGATTCAGAAGACAAACAACTGCAACGTCTGCTGAAAGAGACTATTCTGGGAGACAAGAGGCCTACATATTTGCACAGGGAAATGAAAGAACTCGCTGGAAGTAAAGTAAGCGACAAGCTTTTAAAGTGATTATGGCTTCAACAAATGCCCGCAAATGTGAGGACCGTTTTAGCCGTAAGTGGGGACCAAACCGTAAATGCACTAGCTGCGCTAGCAGATAAGATAGTAGAGTTATGTCCTACTAGAAACATTTGCGAGGCATCAAGTTCGAGAACACCAACGGTGCCAGTAGACCCTTTTTATGAGTCTTTATTGCAGAAGATAGAATCCGTTAGCAAACAAGTAGATGCACTAGCCAGAGGACCTAGTGTAGACCGGGGTAGGAATCGCAGCAATTCTAGAAGTCGCAACTCCTCTAATTCTCAGATATCCGCTAAGAATAAGGCTTCAGAGGTAGCTGCTGGCACTTGGAAATGCATTTATCATTTTAGGTACGGGGATAGCGCAAAACGTTGCGATTCCCCGTGCAGCCATAAGAACAAAAACAGGGCGGAAAACTAGAAAGCCAGTCGCAGGTGGCGGGAGGCGAACCTGGCACGACATGCCGCCTATTCGTTAGGGATAAATCCTTCAATATACAATTCTTAGTCGATACTGGGGCCGATTTGTCCGTAGTGCCACCAGCAAAAGCGGATCATAAGGTGGCAACGGGGTACACGCTGTTCGCAGCAAATGGGTCAGAGATCAAAACCGATGGTATTAGGTTACTCTCTCTCGACCTAGGTTTACGACGTGTTTTCACATGGCCGTTTGTCATAGCAGCTGTGAATAGACCAATCATCGGTGCTGCTTTTTAAAGCACTATGGGTTGTTAGTAGACCTCAAAAAGAACTGTCTACTCGATGCTCTAACCTCTATAACCACTGGAGGTGTACCGGCACAGTGTAATTAATACCCCTCCCATAACTACCATAGGTACGAACTCAAGGTACGATACACTGCTCAGTGAATTCAAAGATATCATCAGGACTCTTGAGGTCAAACAAGCAAAGCACAAGGTGATGCGCCATATCGAGACAACAGGACCACCAGTGGTAGCAAAATTTAGTCGGCTCGACCCCACCAAGTTAGCCATGGCCAAAAAAGAGTACGAATATACGTTACAGAATGGAATATGCATACCATCTAAGAGTCCTTGGGCCAGCCCATTACACATGGTCCCGAAAAAAAACGGGCAATTGGCGTCCGTGTGGGGATTACCGTGCCCTCAACAAGAGGACTAAACCTGACCGGTATCCCTTGCCTAACATTCAAGACTTAACCTGTGACCTATATGGCAAGAAAATATTTTCTAAGATAGACCTTCTTAAGGCTTATTTGCAGATCCCAATGGCCCTTGAGGACATACAGAAGACAGCCATCATCACACCTTTTGGACTATTCGAGTTCCCCCAGATGTGTTTTGGTATCTGTAATGCAGCCCAGACCTTCCAGAGGTTCATCAATGAGCTCACAAGAGACCTGCCTAACGTACGTGCCTATATTGATGACTGTTTGGTCGCAAGTGAAACGGAAGAAGAACATGTGGCTGACTTGAGAGCGCTATTCCAAAGGTTCCGTGAATATGGCATACTTATTAATCCAGCTAAATGTGTATTTGGAAAACACGATATAGAGTTTCTGGGGCACATGATCTCGGCAGGGGGGTGAGAGCTTTAGCATCTAAAGTCGATCAAATCAGCAAAATCGAGCCACCTAAATCCGTCATGGGATTACGGCGATTTCTGGGACTCCTGAACTTTTATAGACATTTTCTGCCTAACGCAGCTCAATATACAGTCTCACTTTCGGACTATTTGAAGGGACACACGGGGAAACATGATTCAGCTGTCCAATTGTCCCCAAAAGCTCTGCAGGACTTTAAAGAATGTAAAGACCCGCTAAAATCTACCGTTATGTTTGCCTACCCTAGAAGCGACGTCCCATGGTCTTTGATGGTTGATGCATCAAACAGGGCACTAGGAGGAAGCGTCCAGCAGAGGGTATCTGGCGCTTGGCAACCCCTTGGGTTCTTTTCTCGGAAATTGAGTCCAGCGGAACTCCAGTACAGTGCCCAAGACCGCGAACTCCTAGCTGCCTTTGCTTCGGTTAAACATTTTAAACACCTGCTTGAAGGTAGAGTTTTTACAATATTCACAGTCCGTAAGCCGTTAATATTCGCTTTTGACCAACGTTCAGACAAGACATCTCCACGCCAGACCCCTCAGTTAAGTTTTATTGGTGAGATTACCACAGACATTCAGCACATATCTGGTAGCGAAAATGTTGTAGCAGACTGTCTCTCCCGGCTAGAAGCTATTGATGCAATAGACTACAATCAATTGGCGCAGGAGCAGGAAAGAGGAATTGCCTTCCACTGTTTTAGGTACCACTCTTACTTGGAAGCAAGTGTCAATGCCTGGGGTTGCTCAACCGGTATATTGTGACGTTTCCACCGGGTTGTCCGTCCTTTTGCCCCAACAAGCTTGAGAAAGCAGGCTTTCATGGGTGTGCATAATTTTTCACACCCAGGTAGGGCGGCAACCCTTAAGTTACTTCGCCAAAGATTCGTATGGCCATCCATGGCCAAGGATAGCGCACAATGGGTTAAATCATGTGTTGGTTGCCAGAAAGGAAAGGTGCACCGCCACACTCATGGCCCATTGGGAGATTTCGTTGCACCAGCACAGCGTTTTTCGCATGTGCACATTGACATTGTGGGTCCACTGACGCCTTCAAATGGGTACACGTATGTGCTTACCATGGTAGATAGGTTTACTCGTTGGCCTGCAGTTCTTCCTCTAGCTGATATCAGAGCAGAAACAGTGGCGGAAGCGTTTTGTTCCGCATGGATAAGCCGATTTGGTACGCCGGAAAAGAAAACCTCTGACAGGGGGAGGCAATGCGAATGCGCGCTGTTTGCAGAATTAACTAGGAAGCTGGGGACCGAACATTATCTGACAGCCCCATATAATCCAAAAGCAAACGGATTGGTCGAACGGTTTCACCGCCAATTGAAGTCAGCCATCTGCTATTATGGTTCGGAAAATTGGGTTGAACTGCTCCCGTTAATTATGCTTGGCATTAGGACCTCCATAAAGGAAGATATAGGATTTAGTGCTGCAGAACTCGTGTATGGCAGTACTTTGAGGCTGCCTGGAGATTTTATTGAAGATCAGTCAAGTAGAACTAGATCCACTCATGGATTTGTGACCCAGCTACAGGAGGCCATGAACAGACTCAGACCGCAGCCCGCAGCGAGACACGTACAACCGGCATTGTTCGTTCATCCGGATCTGGATAGATGCACGCACGTGTTCGTGAGAGACGACAGACGCCACGCAGCCCTTACCCCGCCCTACCAAGGACCGTACTCAGTAGTCAGACGCGGAGCAACTACATATTTGGTGACGATTAAAGGGAGGGATCCGCCCGTCTCATTAGACAGACTGAAGCCCGCATTCATATGTCAAGAGGCTGAGGTAGGAAGAGGAGCAGGGAGGCAAATCTACCAAGCGAATCCGCGACCTCAAATGACGCCAGAACCACCCTCAGTTCAAACGCCTCAGGCATCCCCAGCGCGTTCAGCTCAACCTTCTCAGGCTAGCAGCCCAAACAGGTCCTTGGGTGGTAAGACCAAAAGTAACAAGAAGTGGGCGAGAAGTCCGGCTCCCTGTACGTTTTACTGGCCATCTCCTTTACTGTGGAGGGGGTGGTTTGTGGCGACCTTTTGCCACCGATGTTGGCAACTGCAACAGTTTATAGCTCGTTAATTTCTTCATTTTATTTTCCCCAGATGAATCAACCTTGGCTACAAAATTTCATACGAATGAAATCTCATTGCGTTCCGACTTACAGCGAGAGTACATGTTATTGTTACCGAAATACGAATAGGTAAAATACGCATTACGTACTGGCATTGGGAAGCCACCTTATCAAATATTAAAAGTGTAATACATGGGAATGAATGAAGCGGCCGCATGAATGAAACACATGTCAGAATGTAAGAATGATATTGTTAACTCCTGAGTAGAACTGAAAAATACAACCGCACTCGTGAAAGTAAAAAGTTATATTAATTACAAATTCCACAATTTGTTGTAGAAACACACAATGTTCGTAGAAACGCCTGGAGGCAACACAACTCCGTAACACTACTCCGTCCCTCTCATAGCAAACTCCCGTCCTTTACATATGGAGCCAGCCGGTCATGGTGGACCACTCGCAATCGTCCCTTCGTTGTCCTGATCCTGAACACAACGTCATTTAACGCGGCTACAATCGTACAGGGACCTTCCCAACTTCTCTGCAGCTTTGGGAGAAGCCCCTTTCTTCTTCTTGGATTGTAAAACCAGACCTGGTCACCCCTCTGATACTCGTTCAGTTTGGCTCGAACATTGTAGCGTTTCCTCATCTCCTCAGCCTTTATTTTCAGACGCTCGCGGGCAACCGTATGAATTTCTGCCAACTTTTCCTTCAACTCTTCGACGTATTCGGCTCCAGTCGTCCCCTGGGGTCGCTCTCCAACCAGGAGATGAACTGGGAGGGTCAATTCTCGACCGAGCATCATTCTGGCGGGTGTAAATCCTGAAGTCGAGTGTTCAGACGCTCGGTATGCCAGGAGAGCGATGGGCAACATGTCGTCCCAGTCCTGTTGATGGTTGTCATCTACAATTTTTGATAAGAGTTGCCATAGCGTCCTGTTCAATCGTTCCACTAACCCATCGCTCTGTGGATGTAACGGTGTGGCCCTGGTTTTCTGCCCCCCTAGCATCTTCACCACCTCCTGGAAGACCTCCCCTTCGAAGCTTCGTCCCTGGTCTGAATGTATTTCTTGGGGAACCCCAACGCGAGAGACTACATGATCCACCAAAGCTCTAGCCACCGTGGCTGCTTTGGCATCTGGGAGAGGGATGGCTTCTGGCCACTTGGTGAAGTAGTCCTGCAGCGTCAGAATGTAGCGATTTCCTCGCCTGGATAAGGGTAATGGTCCCATGAGATCGATACCAACCCTTTCGAATGGCACTCCTGAGGTCCGTATTTGCATTGGTGCTCGGTGTCGACCCTGCGTCCGCTCTCTACATGTCCTACAGGTCTTGCACCACATGGCGATGTCTCGATGGATTCCCACCCAGTAGTGTCCTGCACGTAGGGCCTTTGCTGTCCTTGCTTCCCCAAAGTGACCCAAGTTGTGGAACTGTTCAAAAAGTTTCTTCCTCCAAGCTTTGGGGACAATCTGCTGCCACGTCACTTTCTTTCCATCAGGAGACTCCCATTTCCGACACAAACACCCATCTTCCAAGCCCAAGGATGCAAACATTGCTTCATAAATCCTTTCTTCTTCACTGCAACCAGCTAGCTCCTTTTCATTTGGCCGCTCCCCTCTCTCCACCCAGCTTATAATCTTGGCCAACGTCCCATCTTCCCTCTGTGCTTGTACACATTCCTTTCTTCCATAGGTTGCTGGCATCCGGCATCTCTGTACTTTCTGAATCTCCTCTTTTTCTTCCTTTTCCTCTTGTCGTGCACAATAACCACACTGCTCTTGGAGACACGGCCGTCTTGACAAGCCATCTGCATTCATGTGACTCTTTCCTGGCCGGTAGACAATGGTAGGAGAATAGGGAGCTAGAATTTCAAACCATCTTGCCATTTGCCCATCAGGATTTTTGAAGGTCATTAGCCATTTCAGGGATGCATGATCTGTGCGAATCGTCAATGGTTGTCCATTGGCAATACCGTACTCGGAAAAATGTTGCACTGCTTTGACTACACTGAGGAGTTCTCGGCGGGTCACACAGTAATTCCTTTCAGCCCGTGACAAACACTTACTAAAGCAGCTGATCAATTTTTCGTCTCCATCTTGCAACTGGGAGAGGGTTGCTCCAATGGCCACATTACTGGCGTCAGCATCAATGATGAATGGAGCATTGTCAATCACATGCGCCAATACTGGTGGTCGTGCAAAAACCTCCTTGAGCTGTCTAAATGCTTCCTCATAGGCCCCATTCCACACAAAGGGTTTCCGATTTTCCGCTTCGTAAAGAGGCTTCATCTTATCAGCAAACTGTGGAATGAAGTCACGATAGTAAGCACAGAACCCAGTGAAGGCTCGAGCCTCCCTTGCCGTTTTAGGTGGTGGCCAGTTCTGAATTGCTGCCGTCTTTCTTGGATCAGTATGAATTACATCTGGTGACACACAATGCCCTAAATAGCTTGCCTTAGTCTGAAACAATGAGGTCTTCTTGATGTTCAACTTCAAGTTTGCCTCCCGAAGCAACAGAAAGAGCTTGCGCAGAAGTGATAGATGCTGCTCAATCGTCCCAGAAAATACCAAAACATCATCAATATACACCAACACACCACCTTCCAGCAATAGTGGCCACAATACCTTAGTCATGGCTCTTTGAAAAGTTGCTGGAGCATTTGCGAGTCCAAAGGGCATGACGTTAAACTGCCAAAGGCCAGAGGGAGTACAAAACGCAGTTTTCTCTTTATCTTCCTCTGCCATTGGGATTTGCCAATACCCACTTAGGAAATCTAGTGTTGAAAACCACTTACTCCCCTTCAGGCCGTTCAATAGCTCATCTGTCTTTGGGAGAGGATGCGCATCTTTCTTTGTAACAGTGTTTACTTTTCGATAATCCACGCAAAAACGGGTACTTCCATCCTTTTTCCCCACCAGAACGATGGGACTCGCCCATGGGCTTCGTGAAGGTTGTATTACCCCTGCAAAAGCAGCTGATCAATTTTTCGTCTCCATCTTGCAACTGGGAGAGGGTTGCTCCAATGGCCACATTACTGGCGTCAGCATCAATGATGAATGGAGCATTGTCAATCACATGCGCCAATACTGGTGGTCGTGCAAAAACCTCCTTGAGCTGTCTAAATGCTTCCTCATAGGCCCCATTCCACACAAAGGGTTTCCGATTTTCCGCTTCGTAAAGAGGCTTCATCTTATCAGCAAACTGTGGAATGAAGTCACGATAGTAAGCACAGAACCCAGTGAAGGCTCGAGCCTCCCTTGCCGTTTTAGGTGGTGGCCAGTTCTGAATTGCTGCCGTCTTTCTTGGATCTGTATGAATTTCCCCTAAATCCCACTTCTGACACCAGTGTTAACTCCTGAGTAGAACTGAAAAATACAACCACACTCGTGAAAGTCAAAAGTTATATTAATTACAAATTCCACAATTTGTTGTAGAAACACACAATGTTCGTAGAAACGCCTGGAGGCAACACAACTCCGTAACAATATAATTATGTGTATGAAGGAAGAAATATGAACGTGCAATAGAAGTGTGCTACTGAAAGTGAAAAACTAACCAGTGAAACTTGCATGTGTGTGAGTGAACAGATACGAGTATTAATACGCGTATGAACGAATGTATCAAAGATGTATGTTATACTTATGCGTGGTATGCGTGTATCATGTGGATGCGTGCATGAGACTGGACACCCTAAGGCGCCTGGGAGCTGGACAGATGAGTGATAGTTAATGAAACAAAGATGAATAAATATGTAATAAGATAATTGAACTTTATGACGAATGAGGCCGGTAGGTATGAACAAACATGAATGAATGAAACATATGAATAAAGTAAATGAACGGAGATTATGAATAAAAGGCGAGTGCATGACAACATCGACATCAGCACATTAAAAATAAATAAATATTAATAAATAAAAAACGTGTGGTTAGGAAAAAAACAGCACAAACTATTTAAAATATTCGAGATAATTGAGAATAAACAATATTTGGAGGTACACCTAACAAATTGTATAATCAAAGATAGTATTAAAAAAAAAAAAAAATGATGGGATAACTGAAGAAATAATAATAATTGGAATACTAGACATCGAGAATGAACATAATGCTAGGTCCTGCAAACTAGCAAAATGAAAGTACGATGTTGAAAATGGAAATGAAACCAATAAAGATACATCCAACTATATAAATAAATAAATGAGCACCAATAAATGTGGAAAGGAGAAAATAGGAAGATTCAAGACATTAACTAAGGGAATTAAATAAAAATAAGAGAATTCGATACAAATAAGAGAATTGAATAAAAATTGGAGAAGCGATACGTATTGAACAAGAATAAGTATGAACGAACTGAATAAAAATAGTAGAATCGAATATCGTACTTAGTTGTAGAACGAAGGATGTATGTATTAAATAGAATACAAGAAAATCCCCCTTGAAATACTAGGCAAAATGAAAAATGTAATGAAAAATTAATGAAAATGATTCTGGCAGTCGCCAGAATCATGATTGGACAATGAGAAGTGTTTAATTATGTGTCAAGGCAAAATAATACAGTGAGCAGGCAATGCAGTTGTGCCCCAAGCATAACAATGGAGATAAACACGAAAAAATATAAAATGTAATAAAAGACATCAATTTATGTTATTCACTGAATTACATTATCATCATGTTTAAGAATTATGAATAGGTTAGGGATAGACGTAGAAAAGGTTAATTAACGTTAAGGGTAGGACTCGATAATATAAAAAAATAAGGTGATGAATAAATAACTCGGCGCTGCGCGCCTCGGCGGGGGCTTCGCCCCCTGCACCCCCGGATGACTTCCGCTTAAAGCCTGACGGCTAAAATGTGGTGTACCTGACCCTTCAGGTTTTTGTCCCCCTCGCTGTATTATATAAGATCGGCTGTTTCTTACCTTACTTCATGCGCGGCTCATACTAGACTCCACCTTTTTTGTTTTTCAGTAAAAATATAAGTATCACTTTATAAATACGTATTATTATGTAGGTACCCAACTACTATTGCTAACGTTATATTGATCGAGTAAACCGCTTTGTATAATTAGGTAGGTCAGGTTAAAAAAACATGCTTTAGCCGCGTAGTTTACTACAACCAAGTGACAACCAAACAAGCGTCATTGTTTACTATCCATTTACAACATTCATTTATATAGTTATATTATGAAACTAGGATGTAAATACCAGGAACAAATACGAAATACATTCGTGATAAATCAAGAGCTTTCCAACGAATGGAAAACGATTTTTGTCCGATGAAAATGAAAGAAGTTTCATTTCCCTAGCAACTACTCGGTTGTAAGTGAAAATCATTGTTAAAATACGCGCTACTTTCGTCTCACTATTTGGTCTCACTTTTTCCTGTCGTTTTTCGGCGGGGGGTCCCATCGCAAAAACCTGAAGGGTCAGGTTAAAATAAAATGATGGATAAATAAGATAAAACACATCACACTTCGAAATGTGAAGTAGGTAGCAATGATATATTATTACGGATGATTTGTACTATCGTGAATAATAGAGTTAACTCAGAAGCCAACTCCAAAGTAATTTCCCACCACAAATTCATAAGGTTGTCAGTGTATCCATAGGTTATACATACATATGTGCTTTACCTCCTGTAACTATTGTTAGTGTTTCCAGACATTATGTATTGCGAATTGATTTATGCAATGAATTCATTGTTGATCTAAGCTGTTATATAAATATTTGATGCATAAATATGTATATTATGGTCAGTTCATATAAATGAGCAGATACACTTATGTGGATAAACATGGAGTTATATGATAACATGTGACATTTTTCCTTAGAGGTTGTGTGCTATGAACAGATTAGTTATGAAACTAGATTACGTGATAAGGTGTCAGAGGGTATTATGGCCGGTTGGTATTATGGCCCACCCACCCTGTACAGGTTAGTTGACCGAGAAATCGGCAGATGTCGCTCATATCCACTTAGGCAAGACCACGTGAGAGATAACAAATGGGTTTAACGCGCCACCATCGCACTCCCGTCGACGTCGTCGGCCATTAAACAGTAGTTTCTGTGTTTCAAGAGGCGCCTTGTTGTGACAGCTAGGTAAGTCCGCATTTTTTACTCATAAAAATTCAAACAGATATCTAACCAACCATACCGTTTCCTCATCAGTTTTTATCGAATAATGGACTGGTGATGTTGGTTTTTGGGTAGATTTGATGAGAAATCGGTTAGAAAGGCTGTTTACGAAATGTTGAAAAGTGGCTTTTATGGCCCGGGCGGGCCTTATTAACAGCATGTCGGGAATATGTTCCTTTCTTGTTGAGATAGCGACGAACGTTTAGTTTGAGTCCGATTAAGGTACACACTTGTAATTTGAGTTTCCTCCTTATTCTTTCTCAGATCGTGATCATGCCAAGGAAAAAGAAAAATGGTGAAGGAGGAGTGCGTAGAGGATCGTGGAGCCAAGAGGACTTGACAGCATCGCTTCAAGAAGTAAAGGGTTTGTCAGAAGGAAGAAGGAGCATTTCGGTGAGGGAAGCCGCTAGAAAGTATGGTGTTCCCAGACGCACACTTCGCCGATATTTAGAGAAGGGACAAGTGGTGAAACAGAAGTTGGGATACATACCAGTTTTATCTCCTGCCCATGAATCTGAACTCTGTTACCGACTGTTCCGTCTTTGTGATTTTGGCTATCCCATTACGACAAAGGTCTTGCAGCTAAACGTTTGTGAATACTGTCAACAAAATGACATCCCTCACTCATTCGCAAAGGGTCGTGCTGGGCGTTGGTGGTTAAAGGCTTTTCTCCGGAGAAATCCTGAAGTTGCCAGGAGGAAATCTCAGAGATTAAACCCTGCCCGGGCACAGAAGCTGCATGAATAAATTTATTGTGGGCCATCACTTCTCTACTTTACACAAAATCTTGATTGAAAACAACCTAATTAATTCACCAGAAAGAATTTTCAATATGGATGAAAAGGGCTGCAGGCTGTCACTTCATAAAGAGCCAAGAGTTTTCGCAAAAAAAGGGGCAAAAAGAGTCCACATAGTGGCAAAAGAGCATGGCGAGAGTGTGACTGTCGTCTCACGTGGAAGTGCTTTGGGCACAGTTATCCCGCCCATGCTTTTGTTCAAGGGGGTGAGAAAGAACCCTGCGTGGGATCGAGATCTCCCTCCTGGGTCCGAATATCATATGACACCGAAAGGAAGCATGAACGTGAATACCTTTGTTGAGTTCATCAACCACTTGGATAGATTCAAGCCAAATGGAAAGTGTCTCCTTATTTTCGATGGGGCGAAATGTCATTTGGACTACAGAATTTCTGAAGCGGCTAAGGAGAAAGGCATAATCCTGTATTGTTTGCCCTCAAACACGACCCACGAACTCCAGCCCTTTGACAAAGCCTGTTTTAAAAGTTTTGAGACATTTTGGGACTCAAGCGCTCTTGTGTATCTTAGCAGTCATAAGGGGGAGAGCGAGATATCCAAGCTAAATTTTGGGGGTCTATGTCCCAATCCAACGTAAAGAGTGGATTTAAGGCAACGGGGATTTACCCATTTAACCCTCTCGCTATACCTCAGGAGGCGTTTGCTCCTAGCATGGCCAGTGAGCGACCATTGCCAGAAGAAGATGCTGCTGTACCCACTCCTATCGTCCAAGAACCTCAGCCTGGAACCCCTTTCCAAGTGACACCCAATAAAAACCCTCCTGAGCCTCGAAAACGTTCTCGCTTACCGTCATCTTCGAGTGACTCTGACGATGAAAGTGACGACTGGTCAGATAGCTCTGATAATCAAAACCCACAAGACTCACCCAAGTCTAGTGAACAGCCCTCTACTGAAAAATCAACTGGGAGCTCTTCCATCAGCGACTTGTTCCCAACACCAAAAATTAAAAAAAATACCACCACAAATCGGAAGCCTGCGATAAACTCACGCGGTTTGTTGCTCAAGAAACGGCTCTTTCCAGAACCAGCCAAAGTGAAGATTATAAGTTGCCCAAATCGAAAAAAAAATCAGCAGGCGAAGAAAAACGGTAGATGTTCTACCTCTCAAGACAAGGCAGAAAAGAACAGCCGTCCGAAGAAGACCAATAGCGCCACTGAGAGTTGGTTTTGTTGACTGTGTCAAGCCGACGAAGTTAAAGACATGCGAAGATGCTACAAATGTGGTATTTATTACCATGAAGAGTGTTTGGGACTCACAAAAGAGGATAAAAAAGTGTTCATTTGCTACGATTGTGAATAATCAAATTCTAAATTTTTACTTTTTTTGAATTTAATTTTCTTACTGTAAAATTTCATAATTAAACAATTTATGATCCATTAAAACTTTGAACACTATATAATCTATTCTTTTTTAGTCGTTTTACCTAATTATTCAATAAAATATCAAATTCGTTGCGAAACAGAATGGTGGGCCATATTACCTACCATCGGGTGATGGGAATATGGCCCTCAGGTAAGGGTTTGGAAAATCGATTTTCTCGTTCAGAATGGTGATTTGAGAATGGGTGGCACTGGTTTTTTTAAATACTTGGATAGGTAGGTTACAACGTGACGTAATTATGTTGTGGAAAGTTCTCAAATTTGAGGCATGAAAAATACCAAAACGTTAGGTGGGCCATAATACCCACCGATACCTTACGACTTATGACTTATAAAGGCCTTTAACTATAAAACAGTGACCCAGCTCTCCAGTGAACGATATATCAATAGCAAAAGTACAGTGCGTAAAGTCTCTCCATACGCGATTGCCGTGCCGATCCGAACTTACATTAAATATGTTACCATGTTACTATGTTTGTCCCTAGAAATCAAGATTTCCTTTCGCATTTCACGTTTGTGACCTTTCTGAACATTCCTTGCCTGTCTGTGAATCCGCAAGTTCTTCTTTGCCACGCGCAATACCCGGGAGAATGGTCATAATGAGGTGAAAAAATGTAGGGACGGTGTCATATCAGTTTCACCAAAATCAGACTGGAACATTCGCCTATCATGTCGACGTCCCCCCCCCCCCCCCCCCAGACATTCAGTTATGATAAGTAATTGATCATGTTACGGATAAGAGGAAGCTGTTTGCCACACCAAGGCAGACTTTTTTAAACCTAAAATATTATTATGATGTACCTACATGAAGTTTGGGGAGAGGTTCTTGATTTTATCGTATCGTGTTGATGGTCATACCAGGATGACAATAATACCTACGGTGTTGTTAAAGCATAATAAATTATAGAACAGTCATTTGGAAGAACAGCCAATGCGTATAGAACATGAAAGGTTTTCAAGTTTGAGGAAAATACGGATTGAACGCGAGCATCGAACTTGATATACTCGTATTGCATCACCCTGAGAGGCTTGGGTTTCAGTAAACCAGTTCAAGGAAATCCTATGAATTGTAGATCGTCTCATTGGTTAGAATTTACTTTGCCATTGTGCTGGGGACAGGTGTACAATGGGAACCACAGGCCATCCATTTTCGATCTCGACAATAGAATGGCTTTGAACTAACTCATGCTAAGCCTTGTTTTGAACCAGTAGGTATGCGGGATTACCGTGCGAGAACAACCGGTGAATAGACTTCTCCACTCTCACCTTCCATCCAGAACCTCACGTCTCATCCAGAATTGTGGTTATGAATCAATTCGCGTCCCAAATCTTAGGCTAACTGTCAGTTCAGTTAAATAATTCAGTATCCTACTGTAGTTGAACTCATTTAGTCACTTCAATTTTTGAGATAATCCGTATTTAACGAATGATTAAATTAAATTAAATTAAATTAAAGCTGCTTCTGACCATCTTACACGTCCCAAAACGTTGCGCCAACCTTTTGAGTCAATTTTATTTATGATGTTGTACTTGCTCTTATGTCAAAAAGTTGGTGTTGAAAGAATGAACGAAAATAAAGCTTCGCTACCTTCGGTAGTAAGGAAGTAAACGTTGATGTCCAAACGATGATCAAATATTTATCTGGAAATCGATTAGCTAATTAGTCAACTGCTTCCTCCGGACAAAATTGAAAAACGCTCCAAGTTATTGCACAGCGGTTTTTATTTTCCTGCATAGATTAGCTTTCTGCGTAGATCTCTGACTGCCCATTAGCGTAAGATCTTAATTAAGTAGGGTCGTTTTTTTGCAGCAGATCCTACCTACCTAACCACTCACACACGGACACACGTACACACAGACACGACCAAAATGCCACTAGAGTCGAAGTTTAAGATCTAACGATCGGTGTAGTTATCACAAATAATACGGTTTCACCGCTACCATCTTCTGTAATGTGCCCTTTTGGCCACACGAACCCGGTCATTATTGAAATTCTGAAGTTCCTGAACCTACGTTGGTCCCTCGATATACTACCAGATTTTCACCTAAAATTTGGACGATTACTTTGACCGTGAACAACGAACTTGTACTTCATAAATAGGTTTAAAAAAGTGCTATCTATCAACAAAATCCAAAATAACCATCTTTCTTCAAATGAAATAATATCACGGAACAGTATACTACTCAATTTTATAAAGCCATGCTCGAAATATAATCTGCTTTAGGTAAAGTTTGGGCATGCGCGGACCAATAAACCAACTATTTCTGTCTGTCCGCCGTACGCCATACTTTGCACTTTTCTTAGAACCGAAATTAACGAAATTTGGTTTGTAGGGTCAGGTTAGTTGGTCTGCGAAGCTCGGTGTTACTGTCAGTCATCTCTAAGGGTGAAAAATAGGGGTTGATAGATCTTGAACTAAAGAATTTTTTGAGACCATCTGGAGCATTGTACGACCTGCCGTTCGTTTGCACCAAAAAGTTTCATCAACATGATCGTGAATCGAATGGTATAAATCCGGCCATGATATCATCGCTAGGGAGCACCTGATTATAACCACGGATGGCTTTATGAAGTCGATTCGGTTGTTCTTTGATATTATTCCATTCGAAAAGTATCAAAGAATGGATATTTGGTTTGAATTATTACAAACCAACCTATTATTATTTTTTGGTTGAATTATTACTCAACGGTAAATTATAATACACGCAGAAAGGGCACAAATACAGGTATTATTACACAACGGTTTATTATTTAACTTATGCTTCGTGAATAATTGCAAATAATATTAATGATTGAATAATTATTGTGATGAATTAAAAATTCTCATCACGGTGGCGTGGAAGGAAGGTGAGTGAGTGAATTTAGGTGAAGGAGATGAAAGGAGGAAAAGTCGCAGGCGGCTGTAATCAACCGAACATCTACGACTTTGGAGGAGAGAGAGGTGGATGAGGGAATTTTACCTAGGCGGCTGTAGTCAACCGTTCATCTAGGTAAAGGAGAGGAAAGGAGGAAAGGAGAGGTCCCTTGTCTAGGCGGCTGTATTCAACCGATCATCTAGACAAGGAGGAGGAGAGAGGAGGTGAAATTCTCAGGCGGCTGTAGTCAACCGATCATCTGAGAGGGAAGGTAAGAGAGAGAAGAGAGAGCTGGTTAGAGGAAGTGTCGAATGAAGCTTGAGCGCCAGGATCCGGGGTTTTATAGTACTTGGGGGCCTCTCCCTCCAGCTCCTTGCAGGGAGCTGGTAGTGGGGCCCCAGGTTGAGTAACCCTGGGTTCTGTCGCCTGTCCCCACTCATATCTTTATTTACGGAGCTTTAGTTTGGCGTTTGGGTATTGGTGAGAACTTAATATGATAGGAGTGTTCCCGGGAGGGACTCACGACAGAGGTCCCCCCAGTTTGAACCAATATTGGTGCTGAAGGCGCAAGATGACAGGAGCTGAGGGCTACGGCAAACAAGAGGTGGTCGCTGAAGGCGCAAGGTTACAGGAGCTGAGGGCTACGGCAAACAAGAGGTGGAGCTGAGGGCGCAAGGTGACAGGGGCTGAGGGCCGAGGCAAACAAGGGTTGAGCTGAAGGCGGATCTTAAATCTAGGAGTAGTATGGTACAGGCAGCATAGGCAGTATTTACACGTTACAGTAAGCATAGGGGTAGTGACATAGGATAAGAAACGTAGGTAGATTATAAGTAGGAACAGAAAATAAGTAGGATGAGTCGATGAATATGTACAAGGCTGGTATGACAGGGGCGGTGAGAGTATTTACAGGATGATGGGAGTATTGGTCAGGATTCATAAACATTTGGCATTTATGAAAGTGATCGGCAAGGGCGAGATGAGGAGGATTGACAATATTTACAGGACGTACAACAATTACAATATTTACAAGATGTGCAGTGTTTACAATATTCGCAATATTTACAATATTTACAATCTCCGTGCAAATGTGGGGGACAAATTGGAACGGGGTGTTGGAAAACCGCCGGTTCCTGGGTGTGTGTTGGGTGTGGTGAGTGACAGTGAGTGTGTGAGTGAGGTGTGCGGGGGTGGTGGGTGCTCGTAGCTCGTGGCGAGGCGGGCACGACGGGGCTCCGAGTTCCGGTACAGTGCGAGTGGATTAAGAGGACACCAGCACTGTTCCGGAATCTCAAGGCCCCGCCGTGATTGCTCAGAGCGGGGCGGGGAATTTGGCCGCCGGGACGTGGGGAACGTGGGGACGCTCCCTCCGTCCGTTTCGCCGCCCGGGCCGTTTCGTCCCGGCGGAAGCTATCGTGGATATCCCCGGCGACGGAGGGGGGGGGAGGGGGTGTTTGAGGGGGAGAAGTAGACATGGGGGGGTCGAAAATTGAAAATGGGGGGGGGGCGGTAAAATTGGGGGGGCGGAATTGTCTGGGGGGTTGGTGAAGTGAACGGGGGGTGGGGGGTCGAAATTTATTGGGGGAATGATGATTTGAACGGGGGGCGGGGGGGGCATGAGTTCCGCCAGGCGGAACTCGCGAAGGATGGAGGACATTAACGGGTCCGTGGGGGAGTAGGGAGGGTGTACCCCCGTGGCCTGGGCTGTGCGAAATTCGCGCAGGATTTTCCACTGGGGGTACTTCCATCGCCGGGGCCGGGGAGGTAGTCCGGTGATCCGTGGCGGGACAAACGGAAGCGGTGAAGTCGGCCCGTGCGAAGGGGGTAGGGGGGGAGAGCGGTTCCGGGACGAAAACGTCCCGGAGAATCGCCGCCATTTCCGGATCCGAATCGAAATCCGGAAACGGCGACGGAGGTGACGGGTGCATCGGGAAGAGGTGCGACATTGCGAACGGACGGCGGGAGACTGATAGTGTTAGTGGGTTGGGTTAGCACAGGTGCGGGTTTACACCTGGCTAACGGGACTGTATGTGGTTTGCCGTCAATTAACAGGGTTGCGGTGGTGTGTGTTGTGCGGATGACTTGAAAGGGCCCGGCATAAAGTGGTTGGAAAGTTTTATGGATGCCGGGCTCTTTCAGGTACATGTGTGTGGTGGTGAAAAAGCGTTTGGGATAAGTGGTGTCGTTTGTCGGTGTTGTTGAGTGTAGCGGTTCCCTGTTAATTGACGGTGTGTGATTTGGGGTGAAAATGTCGGCTGGTAGACGTAGTGGGTCTTTAACCTTCATCCGCTCGCGTGGGCGGCAAATTGGCCGCCTTTTCGAATTTTCCCGTGTATGCTCGCTCAAAGTATCGTGATAGCCCCAAGAGCGCCATGTATTCTCTAGTTAATATCTTTCCTGCTAGACTACGTTGACTTCCGATCGTGGTGGACACGTCAGCCCAGTCAGTACTGCTCCAAAGTTGGGGACATCAGGTTCGAGCCAATTTGCCGCCTACGCGAGCGGTAACGTGGCAGTTTTCGCATCGCACGATTTTGAAAATGTAAGTAAATATTAATTTTCCTTTCGCATGTATTTTCAACTGTACTAGTTTCACAGTATTCTAGAATATGTGTAGGGCTTCTCATCGATATTTCTTGTCGTACTCTGCTGTATTTTGAACTGAAACATGAATGTTTTGCATCTCGATTTGGAAAGTTCTAACGTTTTGAACTATGGATATTCTAGTTTTGATCTAGCCAGCTTTCCAATGTGATTCAAGTATTTTGAGTTTTAACTCATCTTCCTGAGTATAATTTTTGTATTTTTGTAAAGTTTTTTTTTTTTACTAAAGTTCTAATGTTTTGAACTATGGATATTCTAGTTTTGTTCTAGCCAGCTTTCGTTTTATTTTATTGTCACGTTAGTTATTTGTCGAAATGAAGTACGTATTATTATGATTATATTCAAACTTTTGTTACCTCCTTTCAATAGAAAAAGTTGCGAACTGCAGAATATTATTTTAGTGCAGAAAACCTTCAAAGATTGAAAATGTGATTTTGATATGTATCTACGTTCTTATTGTGATTGCCATTATCTGAATAAAGAATTTATGATAAAAATGTGCTTGTAATGTTGTGCTGGAGTTCCCTGGTCAAAACTAATTTGGAAAAAACGAAGAAAAGTAGTGAAAATTATGAAAAATCAAGGGCGGCCAATTTGCCGCCCACGCGATCGGAAGTGTGACTTCAGGAGAGGCGAGCGGGTGAAGGTTAAAGGCATTTTGTGCGGGGCTGGTTTGGTCTGAAGGACGGGCTGATGTGCGTAGGCTGAGTAAAATGTAGGGAAGGGATTTTGTCCAGGAAGGGGAATTGGTTGATGTAGAAATGGCCTGTTTGAGGACCGAGTGCCACCGCTCTATTTTCCCGTTGGATTGGGGATGGTACGGGGTAGTGTGGATTTTTTGGATGCCGAGGGAACGTAGTAAATCGGAAAAGTGGGCGGATTCAAACTGCCTCCCTTGATCGACCGTGATTGTTCGCGGACAACCGTAACGGCTAACCCATTGAGTGAGGAAAGCCGTCGCGACGGCGTCCGCGGTGATGTGGGCGAGCGGGATGCATTCCACCCAGTTGGTGGCACGGTCGATCATCGTGAGGCAGTATTTCTTCCCCTCGGATGGGGGAAGGGGGCCCACTAAGTCCAGATGAACATGTTCCCACGGGAGGGAGTCGGGAATGGTTTGAGGGGGGACATGGGGGTGGGCCGAGACCTTAAACCGCTGGCACTTCTGGCACCCCAGAACCCAGTTACGAATATCTGTGTTCATGTGGGGCCAGAAGTACCGCGTCTTGATAAGGTCCCGGCTAGCCCGAATGCCAGGATGGTGAAGGGAATGGTAGTGGAGGAACAACTGCCGCCTCTGTCCCGGTGGGACGTAAGGGCGCGGTGAGTCGGCCGTTACGTCGCACCAGAGGTTGAGGGGCGGCAGTTGTTCCAACTTGGAGGCGGAAATGAGGTTGGAGAGGGCTGGATCAGTGGAAGGGTTTTGGTTGTTTTTGAGGGATTGGGGGGAGGGGAACGGCAGTAACTCCGCCACCGGCGCGGGGGTAGGGGTGGGCCGGGAGAGTGCGTCCGCCACGCAGTTGTCGGCCCCCGGCAAGTATCGGATATCGGACGTAAATTGTCCGATAAACTCGAGTTGCCGGAGGTCACGCGGGGAGGCGGATTTGCGGTTCTGTAGGAGGGCGTGGGTCAGGGGCTTGTGATCGGTGACGACAGAGAACTGCCTGCCCTCCACGAAGTCACGAAAGTGCTTGATGGCTTCGTGGATGGCGAGGAGTTCTCTGTCGAACGTGGAGTAATTTTTCTGGGTGGGGGATAGTGTTTTAGAAAAGAAGCCTAGGGGTTGGGGGGTGGCGCCGATGTGCTGATGGAGCACTGCCCCGATGGCCCAGTCGGACGCATCGGTAGTGATGGACAGGGGGGCATGGGGATCGGGATGGGCCAATAGAGCGGCGTCTACTAGGTCCTGTTTGCAAATTTTGAAGGAGGAGATGAGTTGGGGGGTCCAGGTGATGGGACGGTTGTCATTTTTTTTGGAGGGTTGGGGAATGGCGTGTATGAGTGGTTGTTGATGTTGTGCTGCGTGTTTTATGTGTCTGCGGTAAAAGTTTAACATACCCAGGAAGCGGCGCAGTTCCGTCACCGTGCGGGGTTGCGGGAAGTCACTAATGGCGTGGACCTTGTCCGAGAGGGGTTTGATGCCCTCGGACGAAACTTGGTGGCCGAGGCAGCGGACGGAGGGTTGGCCGAGAACGCACTTGTCCGTGTTAACCAGGAGGCCCTCGGAGGAGAAGATGTCGAGGATCTGTTGGAGATGGCTGAGGTGTTCTTCCGGCGTCCTGGAGGCCACCAGGACGTCGTCGAGGAAGCAAAAGACGAACGGTAGGCCTCGCAGGATGCTGTCCATATAGCGCTGCCACGTCTGTGCAGCGTTCCTCAACCCGAAGCCCATTTTCACGTATTCGAATAGTCCGAACGGGGTAATGATGGCGGTTTTTTGGACGTCGGGGGGGTGAATGTTAATGTGGTGGAACGCCCTTGAAATGTCGAGGGTAGAGAAAATAGTAGCACCATGTAGATGTGACGAGAAATCCCGTAGGTGGGGAACGTTGTAAAGATCCGGCGTGGTTTTAGTATTGAGGCGCCGGTAGTCCCCGCAGGGGCGGATATCCCCATTGGGCTTCTGCACGATGTGGAGTGGAGAAGCCCAAGGGGATTTTGAGGGGCGGACGATGCCATCGGCTATGAGCTTGTTGAAATGTTGTCGGGCTTTCGATAGTTGAAGGGGGTGGAGTCGTCGGGCTTTCGCTGTGATGGGGGGGCCGGAAGTCTCAATGTGATGTTGGACGGTGGAGATGTGGGCAGAGGGGCGGCGCTGGGGGCGGTAGTTGAGGAGGAGGCGTTCAAATTGTGTGGGGGGGTGGTTGATGGCATGTATAAATCCGGGTATGGGTTTTTTTGTGGCGGGGTCTATCAGGCGCGCATTCCGGACGTCGACCTGGAGACCGAAATACGCAAGGAAATCGGCCCCCAGGATCGCCTTCTCCACGTCCGCCACGGTAAAGTCCCACTCGTACGCGAGTCCGCTCATGTAAACGGAGGAGCGGTACGTCCCGTACGAGGGGATGGTGGTACCGTTGGCGGCGTAGAGAAGTTGCCGGTAGCAGCGCGCCTGACGACGGAGGATGTTATTGGGGAATATGGACAGCGCCGCCCCCGTGTCCACCAAGAAAGGTACATTCGTTTTCTTGCAGCGCAAGAAAAGTCGCTGGTGGGTCGGCAGGGCGTTTTGCAGGATTGCGGAGGTGGGTATTTGCGCCGGCGTTGGTTGGTACGCTTCGAAGGAGACGCGGGGTGGTTTCTTGCCGTTCCGGAGGGGGGGAACGGTGGAGTCGGCAGGGGGGCTGATCCTTTCGGTAGGAGGTGGTTTGGTTTTGTTCCGGGGAGGGGGAACGGTAGTGGCGGCGTGAGTGGTGGTCGGAGGGGGTTGTGCCCTGGAGGCGGGCGTGGAGGGGCCGTTCCGTGGTGGGGGAACGGTCGCGGCGGCGTGAGTGGCGGCCGGAAGGTTGTCGGCCCTGGTGGCGGGCATGGAGGGGCCGTTCCGGGGTGGGGGAACGGTAGCGGCGGCGTGAGTGGCGGCCGGAAGGTTGGTCGCCCTGGTGGCGGGCGGGGAGGATCCGTTCCGTTGGTGGTGGGGTGAGGGTTTTGGCGGCGCTGCAGGCGCGGCCGGGAGGTTGGCAGCCGTGGCGGCGGCGTAGGAGGGGTAGCGGGGCTTGGTGGTGGTGGTGTGAATGCGGGCGGGGGGGGGTTGGTCATGGTCCCCCCCGTGTTGGCGAGGAGGGGGGCCCGCCGGGTTTACCGGCGGGCGTCTGCGTTTCCCTGCTTAGGGGCGAAGGAGCAGGGGGGTTGGCACTTGCGGGCCTCCCCACCGAAGTTGACATGATAGAAACAACGGTGGGGGGGGTCCGCAGGGAGGTAGGTGGTGTTGGTGGGGCGGGTCGAGGTGGAGGGGCGTGTAGCGGCCGGGGACCGTCCTCTGCGTTGGCGAGGAGGGGATGCGTTGCGGCGCTCGGGTGAGCGCTGGCGACGGCGGTCGGCGGAGGAGTCGCGTCGGCGATCCGTCGAAGTGGGGCGACGTCTGTCGAGGGAGGGGGGCCGGCCGCGGTCTCCGGACTTGGTGCGGTCCCGTAGAGGCGGGGGGTGACGCGGCGTACGTACTTCGCTGACGGCGGCCGCTGCGGCCAAGTCGTGAACGGTGTCCGCAAGTCGTAGGAGGGGCTCGTCGGGACCGTCGAGATGGCTGGCCAGGGCCATCTGGATGGGGTGGGGGAGGGCACGTAACCAGAACGTGCGTGCGATGTCGGCGGTCATAATGCCCTGCAGCTGGTGTCGCAGCCGTCGGTAGAGGTGGGAGGGCTTCTGGTCGCCGAGGTGTTGAGGTTGGGAGAGAGCGGCGACTCGGGCGATTTTAGACGGCTGGTAGGTGTTGATGAGGCGGCTGCGGAGGTCGTCGTACGCAGCGGCGGCGTCGGGGGAGATATCTGAAGTCTGAAGTAGGATCTCGTAGGGTAGCAGCGAAATGATCCGGGAATATCGAGTTTTCTGGCTGCGGATGTTGGCGGCCGAAAACGCAGCGTCCACTTGGAAAAACCATAGCGCGGGGTCGTGCGTGTAGAAGGGGGGCAGCGACAGAGGGAACGCAGCGGACGTAGTCATGACGTCGGCGGCGGCCGCGGCCGTAGCGGCGGCGGCGGCGGTGGCTGCTGTGGATGTGGTGGAGCCGGGCGGTGAGAGGCTGGTGAAGGGGTTGTCGGCGGCGTCCGTCGTCGCAGCGGTCGGCGGCTGCAGCAGGGACGGCCGGAGGAGCGGCGGTGTCGGTGAGTTCGGGTCCATGTCTGTAACGAAAATTCAAAAATTTGAGGTGGTTTTGAATTTTGAAATTCGCAATCGGCGGGAGCGGAGGTGCGTTGAGTGGAGAGTTGAGTGGTGAGGTTTGGGCCAAGAACTGCGAATTTACACTGACTGTTTGAATTTTAAATTTTAAAATTTGACTGTTAAAATTGGGGACACCGAACTATTTGACTGGGGCGACACATTAGGTGGGAAGGTGGGAAGGAAGAAGGTTGAGTGAACGTCGGGTTCACCACTGTGATGAATTAAAAATTCTCAACACGGTGGCGTGGAAGGAAGGTGAGTGAGTGAATTTAGGTGAAGGAGATGAAAGGAGGAAAAGTCGCAGGCGGCTGTAATCAACCGAACATCTACGACTTTGGAGGAGAGAGAGGTGGATGAGGGAATTTTACCTAGGCGGCTGTAGTCAACCGTTCATCTAGGTAAAGGAGAGGAAAGGAGGAAAGGAGAGGTCCCTTGTCTAGGCGGCTGTATTCAACCGATCATCTAGACAAGGAGGAGGAGAGAGGAGGTGAAATTCTCAGGCGGCTGTAGTCAACCGATCATCTGAGAGGGAAGGTAAGAGAGAGAAGAGAGAGCTGGTTAGAGGAAGTGACGAATGAAGCTTGAGCGCCAGGATCCGGGGTTTTATAGTACTTGGGGGCCTCTCCCTCCAGCTCCTTGCAGGGAGCTGGTAGTGGGGCCCCAGGTTGAGTAACCCTGGGTTCTGTCGCCTGTCCCCACTCATATCTTTATTTACGGAGCTTTAGTTTGGCGTTTGGGTATTGGTGAGAACTTAATATGATAGGAGTGTTCCCGGGAGGGACTCACGACAATTATAATTATTGATAATTATTGAATCCCACGCATTTATATGAAACTTTAATCCCCGGGCCGGCCCCAGTACTCCATTTAGGGCTTCCCTGGAGGAAGCTCGAGGGTATTGACCACAGAAAACAGTGATCTACGCAGAAGGGGCAACTATACAGGTAAACAATATACCGTTGTGTAATAATTTGCAGCGTTTTTTATGTTAGACGTCAATTTATTACTATTTGCTCAGTTCTCACTTCCCAAACGGCTGATGCTTTGCACTGCTGTACGATGAATTTTTGACGGATGAAACGGCCCGATGTGAACAGGAATCATGGACCGTCACCGACCAGTGTCGGCCGCTGGATCTGGTGACGGTGACGGGCCGGTCTACTGTTAAGCGACCTTTATAGGGAAGTCGGAGAATCTTCTACAGAACACATCCCACCCCAAACCACCTCTCCTACTTGCTCGGAAGATAGTCACAAAGGCCATGACATTACTCGTTTGTAGTAGTCATATAAACTTAATATTATTTAACTGTTTATTCATGTTTGATTTACCGTTTTACCTGGTGTTGTTGTATACCTTTCTTGAAAATTTAATATAAATGATCAAGTTTTCGAGCCAATGGTGGAGGGTTATCCCCCACTAGCCCCCCCCCCCCCCCCCACCACCCACGGCTATGCCACTGTATTTGGGGTCTAGCTGGTCTGTGAGTTTTGACTTTACTTTCAATCATTCTACGGGGTGAAAAACTTGGGGTTGGAGTTTTCAAAATATCGTAGCTCCGAAATCATTCGTATGGTTTTCGTGATATTTATAAATTTATTGATTCCAAGCTATAGGATTTTTAGATGCCACCTGGAGCATTCATTGTACGTCTAGCCTTTCATTCAGAGTAAGGTCAATAACTATCTGCAACTCATTCAGTGTAAGGTGAATAACTATCTGCACCTTTGAGGACCACGTCAACAATGAAATTTCGTCAATGCAGGAAAAATAAGAAAAAACTGCATGCAAGTAATTCAACCAGTATTCCGGCACTACGGACCAAAAAAAAAAAAAAACTCGGACATTGTGAGAAGAAGCCATAAAACAGCGCACGAAAGTTAGATTGGTTTCGATTTTATTTTTCCTTCGAGGAGCGTCGAAGCACCACGTCTGAAAAAGAGTCGGTTAAGCCCAATCAAGTAAGGGAATTCGACTTGCTATCCTTGGTGGAGTTGGACGTCGGACGCTATGTCTTACTCTTGAAAGTTCGCTCTCCTCATCCAAAACAGGGCAGTGAAGAGGTAACTCGATCTAATCGAAAACGCGAAAGGAGGAACTTGGTCCAAGTGAATTTTCAAAGAACTCGATGCTGTCCCTTTCCCTTGCACAGCTTCCGCTCTACATTTCCCGGTTGCTTATTCAACTCAATGCGAGCAAGGTCGAGTTTCATGGAATTAGCTAAAAACGAGGCTCGCGAATAGGTTTGCAACTAGAACACACGTTGAAGTATTATTGATGGGTAAATCATTACACAACGGAAAATTATTACACAACGGTTCGCTATACCATCTATGTAGAAGGGGCTGGATTTTGTTGATAGGTACTTTTCCAACTGGAACAACCGTTTATTCGTTACCGTTGTGCAAGAAACCGTTGTCTAATAAACCGTTGTGTAATAATTTACCTGTATAGATCTATCATTGTTTCTTGTTGTCAGTATCTACGCCCGTGCTCCTCCCACCCTCCCCCAGGAAATACCTAAATCGGGTATTGGAGCCAGCCCGGGAATTACATTTCACAAAAATCCGCGGGATTCATTAATTCGATCATTAATTTATTTCCCCTAAGAAGTTTCTCCTAAGATGTGCTTATCCTGCTCCAGCTGTACGAACCAGTATCATTATAACTGTGAGGTATTATAACCAAGAAAATTTTTGAAAAGCTTGGGAGCAGGTAATCAGCATGGAAGTGTGAAAATTGCCGCCAGGACAGGCGCCGTAAAGTGAAAACAGGGGAACTGAACATTTCACCAATCTTGTCCGAATCGCAATCGGATGCTGATTCAGTTGAGTCTGCTCCAAAAGAACGAATCTATACGTCAACGCTTGAACAGAAAGTTAGTAAAATGCTGAACCAAATGTCTGAGTTCCGCAAGGAGTTCCGTGATTTGTAAAAGTCGTTGGATTTTAATGCCAACAAAATGGATGACATTTTGACGAAGGTTGCCTCACTGGAGAACACTGTCAGGGTTTTGACTTGGACAAATGAGAAGTTATGTGAGGAGAACGTGTCTTTGAAACTTTAAATTGAAGTATTATCAAAAAGAGTAGAGATTCTTGATCAGGCTGCATTTGCGAGCGAGGTTGAATTGAATGGATTGCCGGAACTTGAAAATGAAAATCCCAAGGACGAGATACTCCATCTGGCTAATCACGTACAGTGCGATTTTGGTAATGATGGTATTCTTACTGCTTACCTACCGTATCCGTACAAATACAAACAATGGAATCAATATTTTGTCGGTTAAATTTCCATCCATCGATGAAAAGAACTCATTGCTTCGCTGTTTTCGTGAAAAACAAGGAGTATTCCCATCGGATGTCAAACAAAATCTGCCTAAGGACCGTCAGCTGTTTCTCAACGACAAGCTTACACCGTCGAACAGGCGGTTGCTGTGGCTGGCTCTCTTAAAAAAGGAATACCAGTATCGTTACGTCTTGGCAAAGGATGGTCGGATTTTCATGAAAAACGAAGAGACTGCCAACACCATCAGGATTTTGCGCTAGGATAATTTTTCTCGTCGCGATTAGGAGGTGCCTACTTACTGTTTCCTTAACATAGAATACTCTGAATAAGTTGTGATGAATAAATGACGTAGAATATGAGTAATCTGAATGATATTCTGGATGTCCATCCATTGATTAAAGGGGTTCCCTGTGGAAATATTTCAAAATTGAATAATGAATGAACTTGAAGCTAGTAACTTAGGCAGTCTACTAATCATCAGTTAGAATATTAGTAGCATTCAAAAAAAATTTGACGAGAGTCTGTAATTTAGTACTTTCCAACAGGAAGCCTGATGCCATTTGTCTTACAGAGACGTGGAGTGCAAATTTCGACGCTGTACACTTTATACCTGATTACAATGCATATGCTTCAAATAATCTTATAAATCAAAATTGTGGAGTGGTAATATTTTTCAATAGTACCTAATTGTCTAGATTTTCAATGTGAGAAGGTAAATTAGACGGGGGCAAATTGTTTAACATCGACTTTCATGCATGCTAATTGTAAATATAAATTAATTTGTACCTATCGTTCCCCTAGTGCTCCACTTTCTGTTTTTAATGATGAATTAAGAGATATCTGTGAACGGGACCCAACAGTAACGACCATTTTGACGGGAGACATGCATGTAGATATCTCTGATACCTCGCAATGTGAACTAGATAAAACACAGTGTACCAATGTTGAGTGAACTTAATTACACCTCTCTGATAAGCGGCTGTACTCAAGAATTCAACGACATAAAATCATGTATTGATCATTATTGATTGTGCGGACTCTAACAGCTAATAGTTACAAGGTATTCCTATTATATGGATGGTTACAAGGTACCTATTATTTGGAAATCGTATGTTACGGACCATTATAGTACCTATTTTGTTGAATTTGGAAGCTGCAAACATGTCCCAGTCTAATAAAAATTTAAATCCTATTATGAGCTCAATGGTCGAGAAAAATGATTATGAAAAAATAATTATGTGTCTGAGGAATCATGGGAAGATGTGGCAAATGCCAAGGATGTTACCAGTGTGCCCAGGCTTTTCATTCTACACTGCAGACTCATTTGCATGCATGCAGCCTGCTTTTAGCGGGTGTGTCATAAAAAACACATACTTAAACCGTGGATAACTCCCGGTTTGCTTGCTAGCATACGTACAAAAGAAAAAAATGAGTTAAAAATTAAAAAAGAGGCCTAATGATTTGAGCTTGAAACTGAGGTTTAAAAGTTCAGGAATAAACTTGCATACTTGATATATTTGTCCAAAAATACCTACTGCGGTGTCAAAATCGACAGAGCAGAAAATGACTCTAAGCGTATTTGGTGTACAATGAACGAGGCGACTGGTAGAGTAAAGCGCAGAGGGAAGTCGTATCGATTCAGCATGAAGGTACTTTTTACCAAACTGCTGAAACCCCGGTGGAAGTAGGAAATATATTTAATTACCACTTTTCCACTGTAGGAAAAAGAGTGGCTGAACAGAATGGGACTGCAAATAATGAACTGGACTTGGTTCTCCCGGAACCAAACCAAGGCGAGGAAATATTTTTCAGGGTTAGTGAGGGAGATATAATAAAAATAATTGAAAGCCTGAAAGGAGGGTCCAGCCCTGCTTTTGATAGTGTAAGTGTTGAAAAACAAATAGCTAAACCCCTAACGTACTTGGCCAGCTTGAGTTTTTCAACAGGCACCTTTCCATCAATAAATTTATGAACAAGAGTTTTGGTCGCATTGTTTAAATTAGGTGATCCTCCCATGGTGGAGAACTATAATAGGCCCATATCATTATTATAGTTGGAGGTTGAGGGATCAATTCCCGGCTGATTGTGAATGTTCATCGTGTAAGTTTTGGATTCAAGGAATACCACCTTATAGCAGCCGACTAATAAACAACCTAGGCTGCTATAAGGTGGTATTCCTTGAATCCAAAACCTACACGATGAACATAAATATATCATTAATGTAAAACATTGCTAAAGTCCTTGAAAAAGCTGCTAAAATCTATACAACATTGTTTGTTGATAAATAGCCCAAAAATATCGAATGAAAATCCTTCTAAAAAAAATGTAGTCGTTTCCTTTCTATGGAGCTTTTTAGATTATTTCAAATTCCAAATTTCGCCGCCACTGTCAATATTATAACTTTAATTGAAACCTATAGATACATCCAGACAGGATCATAATATGATATTATTACCAAATAAATAAATCAAGCACCAGCGGTTGCGGGAGCATTGTAGGGTGGAGGAACCAGCTATTGGACAGGCACCAGCTATTGGACACCTCGCCTTATTTTTTGATTTCATGAGGTTTTAGGCGGGAGTTTCACGTTGCCAGTATGCTCCGGGTGGTCCTAAAAAATTGTGTAGCTCAAGAAAAATTTAATAACGTAAACAAACCATCCCCTTCAATCGAATGTTTCGAGCTACGGCGTTCTGAAAATTTCAACCCCTATTTTGAACCCCTTAGAGATGATTGACAGTAACGCCAAACTTCAAGGACCAACTAGACCCCGAACGGAACCTATAACTCGAATTTCATCAATTTTTATTTGTGGTAACTAAGAAAAGTGGAGTACGGTGTACGGCGTGCGCCGTACGGTGTACGGCAGACAGAAATTTTTTTATTGCATTTTCGGATTCTACATACCTTGAAACGTAAACCATCAAATTAATGTGAGGGGTTGGAATTTTTTTTTTTTTTCATGCGCGATTCCAATGGTTCATTATTGGAAATAATAAACCAAAATGATGGATCTCTTGGATTTTGTTGATAGATAGGTTTTATTGATAGGTTTGCAACTAGAACACACGCAGAAGTATTGTTGATGGGTGAATCATTAGGTACATTACGGAAAATTATTACACAACGGTTCACTATAGCATATATGCAGAAGGGGCTGGATTTAGTTGATAGGTACTTGTGCAATTTGAGCAACCGTTGAAGTTACTATCTACTACGGAAGGGCACCTATTATGCTTACAGGTAAATTAATACACAACGTTTATTGGTTGCCTTATGATTCATGAATATCTAAAATGAATGAATTAAATATTGAATTATCGTAACCCACGCATTTGTAGGAAACTTTAATTCCGGGGCCGGCTTCAGTACTCGATTTATGGTTTTCTTGAGATGGCGGGGCGGGGAGGTCGAGGGAGTTGACCACAGATAACAGTGATCTACGCAGCAAGGGCATCTGTACAGCTTAATAATAATTGTTGTGTAATAATTATCAGCGTTTTCATGCTCGATTCCAAAGGTTAATTTATTATTGAAAATAATAAACCAAAAAATTCGTCCGTACGCCGTACTCTGAACTTTCCTTAGTTACCATGAACCAAGGTTGATGAAATTTGGTTCACAGGTACCATTTTGGGTCTAATTGGACCGCAAAGCTGGGCGTTAATGTCAGTCATCTCTAAAGGGTGAAAAATAGAGGTTGAAATGTCAAGGATGGCATTACCTCGATTTGTTTAAGGTTTTGAATAGTTCTTGAACTTGGGATTTTTTTGAGCCCTCCTGGAGCACTGAACGTCCAGCCGTTCGTTCACAGTAAGCCCCGAAGTTGCACCGACCTGCTTCATCAACAGGAGGGTGAATAAAATTGTATACATTAAAACAGTGTGGGCTGTTCTCAATAGATTTTTCCTTCCGGTTGGGATGAGATCGCCTGGGGCAGCCTAATCGATATCCCTCCTTAACCGGTGATACTCTCGCTGGTCTAGGAGGGGGACTCTCGAGGGTCCACCCCCACTGTTACACTCTGTTACATGGTAGGAGTACGGTTCGGTAGTATGCGCTAAGTACTTCACCATACTTCACCCCAGACTACTATGTACTAACAACCAGTCCCTTTGATAATACGTACATCTATTGGCTTCCCCAACCCCTTTCCACACTTTACAGTGTCAGTATAATTGAAATATACTGAGCTCATTAGAAGGTGAATTATGCCATGTCCCAGTTGACAAGTCCCAATAGTTGTTCCTTCCCAACGATGGAGGTTGATCACCTAGAGGTTGCCCAGATGAGCTCAATTCACTGGACAACAACCTCTGACAACATTATACGCCAATACTCGTGTGTAGGGGCGTTTTTCTCCACCGGTAAAATAATATTGAAGTTACAATTGAGGTTGGTCGCCTTGAAGTTGTTCAGATGTCTTTTCCTGAACCAGAACTTCATAATAATTTCCATTCCCCCTTTTCCCTCTCATACTTCTGCTCCCCAGAAATATGTCATTTTGGGAGGAGTGTAACAGTGTGGGCTGTTCGCGATACAGTTTTTCTTCCGGTGGAGACGGGATCGCTTGGGGAAGCCTAATCGATATCCCTTCTTAATCCCAATGGTCTAGGAGGGGGACTGTTGAGGGTCCACCCCCACTGTTACACTCTGTCACATGGTAGCAGAGCATGGTTCGGTAGTATGCGCTGAGCACTTCACCATACTCCACTCACTTTTTGTGGGCTTACCAGAAGGATAAGCCCAAAGGTTTCCCAGAAAGATTCCTTTACTAACAACCTGTCCCTTTGATAATACATACATCTACTGGCTTCCCCACCCACTTTCCCCTCTTTAGAGTGTCAGTACAATTGAAATATACTGAGTTCGTCAGATGGCGAATAATGCCATGTCCCAGCTGACAAGTCCCAATAGTTGTTCCATCCGAACGGTGGAGGTTGATCACCTAGAGGTTGCCCAGATGAGCACAATTCACTGGACAACAACCTCTGACAACATTATCCGCCAATAATCGTATGTAGGGGCGTTGTTCTGCACCAGTAAAATATTATTGAGGTTACGATGGAGGTCAGTCACCTTGAAGTTGTTAAGATGTCTTTTCCTGAACCAGAACTCCATACTACTTTTCATTCCCCCTTTTCCCTCTCATACTTCTGCTACCCAGCCATATGACATTTTGGGAGGAGTGTAACAGTGTGGGCTGTTCGCGATACAGTTTTTCTTTCGGTGGAGACGGGATCGCTTGGGGAAGCCTAATCGATACCCCTTCTCAACCAGTGATAATCTCGCTGGTCTAGGAGGGGAACTCTCGAGGGATACACTCTGTCACAACATTCAGCCTAGATATCATCGCTAGGGAGCACCTGATTATAATTATGGATGGCTGTATGTGGTCGAGTTAGTTGTTCTGTGATATTATTCCATTTGAAAAACGCTGCAAATCCCTGCACAACGGTTTATTATTTTGTATAGAATACCCTTCTGTTACAGATCACAGCTCTATGTATAGATAACCCGTCTATATAATATGATATGTACTATTCTATTATATGCATATTATGTAGATCGCAGACACTCCGTAGGTTAGTACCTAACCCCGTACTCGTTACTAGTTACCTACCTAAATCACGAGTTAAATGTTGCTAAAATAATTCTGCTGATGACAAACAGTACCTAACAAAAAGAAACACACATAATGAAGTTCTGAAAAGAAATTGTTGATGAGGAGTGAAAAAAGTTGCAAAAGTACCTACCAACAAACTCCAGCCCCTTCTACGTAGATGGTATAATTTACCGTTGTGTAATAATTTACCGTTGAGTAATGATTTACCGTAGTAATAATTTACCCATCAATAATACTTCAACGTTTGTTCAAGTTTCACTACCTACCAACAAACTCCAATAGAGCCATCATTTTTCAAATTAAATAATATCACAGAACAACCAACTCGACTTCATACTTCGCCAATATAATCAGGTGATCCCTACCAATGATTGGCCGTATTCACAAATTCCTATTGTGGGCGCGTCTCTGGTTACGAGATTTGGTTTGGATTGTATACAATTTCATTCACACTGGAGTCGAAAATGCCTGTCGGTGCAAAATTCGGGGCCTTACTGTGAACGAACGGCTGGACGTACGATGCTCCGGATGGTCTTAAAAAACTCGCAAGTTCAAGAACTATTTAAAACCGTAAAAATATTTACGTAAAAAAATGGTATAGGCGTTTTGAAAATTTCAACCCCTATTTTGAACCCCTTAGAGATGACTCACAGTAACGTCGAGCTTCGAGGACCAACTAGACGCCGAACGGAACCTATAACCCGAATTTCATCAATTTTTTTTCATGGTAACTAAGAAAAGTGGCCCGTACGGCGTACGGCGTACGGCGTACGGCGTACGGTGTACGGCGTACGGCGTACGGCGTACGGCGGACAGACAGAAATATTTTTATTGCAGTTTTGGATTCTACATATCTTGAAACGTAAACCATCAAATTTTGAGGGGGGGTAAGAATTTTTTTTTTCATGCTCGATTCCAATGGTTCATTATTGAAAATAATAAACCAAAATGATGGCTGTTTTGTGTATTGTTGATAGGTACTTTTGCAACTTGAACGAACGTTGAAGTATTATTGGGGAAATTATTACACAACGGTAAATTATCACACAGCAGTACATTATTACACAACGGTTTGTTATACTATCCACGCAGAAGGGGCATCTAGCAGGGGAAATTATTACACAATGGTTTATTATCCACCTTGAATATGCTTCATGAATAACTACAAATAATTAATGATTTGAATATTGAATCCCGCGCGTTTGCATGAAACTTCAATTCCCGGGCCTGCTCCAGTACTCCATTTAGGGTTTTCCTGGAGGGAGGTGGAGGGTACTAACCACAGAAAACAGTGCTCTGCGCTGAGGGGCATCTATTCAGGTAAATAATAAACCGTTGTGTAATAATTTGCAGCGTTACTTTTCTTTTTTTTTCACGCTCGATTTTAATGGTTCATTATTGGAAATAATAAACCAAATTCCAGTCAAAACGTTCTTTCAAATCGGACGGCGCGGAGATGGCATTTGGTGCTCTGACAAAGCGCTCATTCCGTACGGCCTGACTGGGCACTTGAGACCAAAGCGGCAACGTGCATATACCTAAGTTATATAAACAAATAATATTGTTGGGGGTGTTTTGAACTGAAAAATTGTGATTCTGGTCGCTGGAATACTCGAAATCGACTCGGCGACCCCCTCCCCCCCACCCTCTCCCATCCCTCATATAATAAAAAGAGTACCTAACGTGCCTACAAGAAAACATGCATTTTTTCTGTATGAAAGTATTGAAATGGAAATACATTATTACATTATCATGCCCCAGGTGTAGCGATACATGAGATGGACATTGATTTGGGGCTGTCGTTTCAAGAAAAAACCTGCCTTTTATAGTACCTACGTGATAGGTGAACGGAATAAGCGATAGTGGATTCAGACTAACGCGTAAACGTAGATGAACGAATATTCAAGATTCGATCCTTGATATTTCCATCACACCATATCTGATTTAGCATTCCGCTCTGGTGCTTTAGCATTACCATGTAATGGAGGAAAGAAGAGATTTACGGTATTGAACATTCGTTCACCGTAAGCGTCAAAACTACTACAACATATTTTCCAGTTCACATCATCATCATGTACGCAGGAAAATAAAAAATTCTCAATAAGCTTCTGGCTTGTACTGTTTAGCCGATATCCACGTAATTTATCTCGAATTAACTACTATCAGAAAAATTGCAGGATGGTGCGCAATCCTAATTATTGATTGCTCACTCTACGAGCTGAAGGCGGTCCGTGCGCATTTTGTTTGGCGTGGGGAAATCTTGGGAAAAAACATCGTGATCGTTTTCGAGTCCATTTAGGCGATTCCTCTCGCTAATCGCGGCGAATTATTACATAACCATTACATCACGCTGCAAAGGATTACATAATGGTTTATTATTTTCCTGAATAGTTACCACTTCTGCCTATATCACCTAATTTCTATAAGTTGCTACCCTGAACTACTTGGTAGGGTCGATTTTGGCAGAGGAAACCTATCTACTCACGCACGGACATACAGGCAGACACGATAAGAATGCCACCAGGGTCAAAGTATAAACTCTCGAACGTTCGGAAATAGCTGTTACATGAATACGCATTTCCCACCGCCCCCCATATCCTGTAAGTAGAGCCGTGTCCACACCGGGCGAGCATCGGCAAGCCGAGCACAGGGGAGTGCGAATGCTCTGCAGGTGTGGACGTATTCGCGAGCATTCGCGAATGTTCACTCTTGGAGTTGGTACAGGAAAGGATGTTCTTCATTCGTGCTCGCCAGGTGTGGACGCGATTCAGAGGCGTCACGAACGTCTAAGTCAGTTATCTCTGTGCAGGATGGGTAGGAAAGACGTATTCCACGAATTGAACGTGTACCTACATGGAAAGTATAAGGAACGTATGACCCTACTTCGAATTTAATTGCTAATTCCAGTGGCAGTAGGTATTTTCCTGAATAATATTTTCGAAGAAAATCTGAACATGCACACCAGTTGAATAGCCACCAGCATTATGGCTAGCAGCACGTCAGGCGGAATGATAATCCTAAATAGTTCACTGTCTTCCCTGCTGATTTTTACCCTGACTTCGTTTAATAACAATTTGAAATCAACCTCTGACATTTGGCCCAAGTTCTTAAAAACCTCTGTCCATCGCAACTTGGCCATAATGATAAAGACGCCGAGCGGCCGCAGCGGTTTTCGAAAATACTGGAGCCATGGTCCGAAGGCCACTGCTGGAAAAAGCGGGACCACTCCAGAGCATTGACTTACTTATTTCCTATGGCACTTTGTCAGAGCAAAGGGCCTCACCGAAGGATCCCCAGCGAACCCTGTTTTGAGCCAGGTACTACAGCTGACCCCAGGACTTCCCCTCCGCTATAGCCTCTGATTCCACACTTCTGTGCCATGTTGTTGGTGGCCGCCCCTTCATGCGTCTTCCTAGCGGATTCCAGTTGAGGGCGTGCCGCTCGACTGCATCTTGGTCTTTGTGGAGTGTGTCCAAACCAACTCCATTTCCCCTTCTTGATGTGGTCATCAATCGGGGACTCGTTTGCTCCATAGGTCTTGGTTGGAGATAGCAGTGGGCCAGAAGATCAGGAATATAAGTCTGAGACACCGGTTGATAAATACTTGGAGCTTGATCATTTCACCCTTTGTTACTCTTAAAGTCTCACAACTGTACAGGAGGACTGCCTTGACGATGGAGCTGAAGATCCTCAGTTTTGTCTTAATAGGATCTCTCTGGCGCGCCAAATCAGGTACAGCTGAACGAAAGCAGCATTAGCCATGCGGATTCGTGCTGCTACGTCTTCTGCTGTCCCACCCCTTTTTGTTATCACAAAACCCATATATGTGAAGGATTCGATGTCCTAATCACCGTTCCATTGACGTGGAGAAGGTGACTCGTGGTTACATAATTATTCACATGGCTTTAGTTTTGCCAGCATTTACCTTCCGACCATATTCCGGGGCGACAGACTCGAGGTCTGCAAGTTTGTCTCGGATGTCCTGAAACCTAGATGAGAGAAGACAGATGTCCACCACAAAATCCAGGTCTTCGAGTCTCTGTGTGACTGTCCACTGGATCCCTCTTTGCTTCCCCTCGTTCACTCTGCGCATCACCTCATCCATGACGACCAGGGAGACATTAGCTGATAGGGTACATCCTTGCTTGACACCTGACTTCACGGTAATCTCGGGTAGAATGGCCGCATCAAAAAAGCGGCTAAGTTTTGGGAACATATTTGTGGCCCAAAACTCTTTGTCTCTTTTGATGCGCTCAACATGGAGAAATGAAAGTGCCCGAACAACAAAGTCGCAATACTCGCGGTTGACAATTTCAAGCTGGCCTTGTATTTGGTAGCAAGAGTTATGGTCCGGCTTGAGGTTTTTTTTTTTTTTTTTTGAGGCAAAATCCTTTCATCTTTCTGGCTTCCTCTAGGGTCAACAACTCAGCCGACTTTGGGCATTTCACTTCAAGGAGTCCGTCGTGGTCTGGGGGATGACTTACACAATTATTCTGAAAATTGCAACAACATTGAATAAAAATTGAGCAAGTTATGCCTGTAACAAGGGAAACCCCGACAGCCCGACAGATACAGAACCAAATTTGTTCGGGAGGGTAGAGTTGCATCCGAGACTGCAAGGCCCTAAACCTGTGTTCTAAAAATGGCTCTGGGTGGTAAAAAGGTTTGTACCTAGGTAGGTTCTCCAAAATCAAAATTTTTTCATCTCGCATTCTTGCAAATAAGAAAATTTCAATTTATAAAAAATCAAATATTGCACAATACATACCTAGCGTCCTACGGTGAACTTTCAGAAATTCTGATTTAATTTCTGTACGATTAAAGAGAATATCCTGCAATACGAATATAACAAGAAACTCGCGAATTGAGAAATAATATAGGTAAGAAATTTTATAATAGGTATAAACTAGAACGATAAAAATATAATCCGGGAATAAAATTCAAACTTGTACGTATACAAGTACGTATACATTCATTCTCTGGGAATAAATCATTTTTCAGATATTTAAAAGATGTTGAACGGTTGCTGAGAAACACGTTAAATACTTTTTTGACTAGTTAGTCCAAGGCTAAAGCATGTTCCATGCTAAAATTCAAACTTTTTTGGTTGGCCTCTTTTGTATTCATTCTCTGGGAATAAATCATTTTTCAGATTTAAAAGATGTTGAACGGTTGCTGAGAAACACGTTAAATACTTTTCCATCTTCTCTCTCTCTCGCACACCTATCGTCCACATTAGCCTTAAAGCATCGGAAAACTCTTTGTTGTGGTCCAACTATATAGATTATACTCAATAAACCAAGTGGAAGGAAGGGGTCTACGTGATACAGGAGGCGTCCAACCGCCGGCTCTCCCCACCAGTCTCTAACGACTGTGGTGGGGCTGGGGAGGGTGGAACAAGTCCTATGTAACCCGTACTCCCGACCAGATTTCTTCATTCTGCGAGCTCCTCTAAGTCGATGACTTATCTCTCTATCTCCCTACCTTCCTCTCCTCGAAAAGACCTCGTGAGTGGAGGAACCTGCCTAGGTGAGGCCCTTGTGGTTTGACCGGCCTGGTGGAACCTTCCGAGCAACTCCCTTCCAAAACATCTCGCTCAGTGGTGTAACCTGCCTGGTGAAGCCTTCGGGTATAACCGGTGTGGTTGTTTCCGAACACATCATCCGATACCTCAAGCTCCATCAGACCCTCGCCTATCGAGGCTTACCAGACATACACCACAGTGGTGACCCCAACCACCAAAATCACCATAGAGGTGACCCTGACAACTGAGTCACCATACTCTTGTTATTGATGTCATGCGATTTATAGAAACTAACAGAGAATGTCTTAGGTACATAATTTGGTGTGAAACCACTCAGTTTTTGAAGAAGTCTTCGCCAAGCTGTTCACTGTGAACTACAATAAATTATAATATTATTAGTTCAATGTGAAGGACGGTTTCCTTCTAGTAATCACACCTGGGTATCAAAATATTCCCATGATACGAGGAAAAGCCCAAACAATTCAACGGAATGCTTGAGAATGTCCGGGAACGTTTAGAATAGCTATATGCGAGTATTTTCAGATAAATTTCTTAGATATACATTTAGCTGTGACAGACTGTAAACTATGCTCCGAGGAATTCCGAAAGTATTTAAAGCCATTTCGAGGTAAACGATTTTTTATCTATTATAACCCAAATACTTATGATTTTGCTAGGCTTCAATTGTTCATTGCACAGTTACTTGAAATCATGTGGATTTCAGTGTATTCATCTCGTTTTAGAGCTTTCGGAACAACCAAGGTACTTGCCGAAGATGGACAGTTCTGTGAAATACCCAAAGGCATGGATAAGTACTTGACTTGTCGAAAAGATGTTAGACTTCAAGTATGCCTTATAGATGACCATATGGTTAATCCATGTTGGGACAAGCCATGCGTAGTCATCGTTGGCGCCGGAATCGCTGGTCTTGCAGCTGCTCAGCGTCTGTTAAGCTGTGGTATTACCAATGTAACCATATTAGAAGCCACAGACAGGTGAATAGACGAGCCAGTCTACAATTGTGACCGAATGTGTACCCACATTGAGATTTTATACACCGTCCACTTTCGAATATAATAAGATAATGATAAATATAATATAATACAACAATATAATAGTGATAATAATAATAATATTAATAATATGGAAACTTATACCCCCCCCCCCCCCCCAAAATCGCAGTACATTTTCTTTACAGAAAAGGATGTAGGTATTCGCCGTAAAATTATCGACAAATCTCATTGCTCTCAAACTTTGCCAAAATCTTTGAGAAGATAGTCAAATCGCAATTTGTAAATTACCTTGAAACTAACAATTTACTATCAATGCACAGTATGGTTTTCGACCGAATCCGAGTACTCAAGACGCTCTTGCTGAAGTAGTTAACGAAATTTCATATGCACTAATGATGGGATAAGGTGCTTAGTGTTTTCATTGATCTAACGAAAGCATTGATGCAAGAAGGTTGATAAATAAACGAGTTAGGATTGGATTACATGGAGTAGCAATTCAGTGGTTCTCATGATATCTTTCCAAAAGGAGTCAGTGTGTTGAATTTAATGAAGTGCACAGTAATTCTTTGCCTATTAGATTTGGAGTACCCCAAGGATCTGTACTACGTCCTATAGTATTTACATAAATTATCTCTTCAGTTCACAAAACTGTGGCAAGTTCATCGCCTTTGCTGATGAGGTAGCAGTAATACTGACAAATAAATCATGGAAGGACGCAAGGATGCAAGTAAAACTCTTACTCAAATACACCAATGGTTCTCCATTAATATCCTAACAATGAACATTTTCAAGACCAGCTACGTCACTTTCTCTACCTATAACCTCCGCAGGTCAACCTAATTCCACCAATTTAAAAATCCACGAAGCACCATGTTTAAATTATGAAGCATGTAATTGTACTAAGCTTGAGCAAGTCAACAGCATTAAATAAATCTAGGACTCCAACTAGACCAGGACCTAAAATGGAGGATGCACATAGAGACCCTAGCAATGAGAAAAAGGAAATCGTTTTTCTTTTTGTGTATACTACGAAAATGGCTCTCCAAAAGTAACTTAAAGATGCATATGCCCAAACTTTCCGCTCGCTCAATTTTGTGTGCGACCATCACTCGGATCATCGCTCGGTCGTATTACCGAACGCGAATCGCTGATCATTTAAAAAAAAAATTATTCTCCCATCAAGATTGATTTTTTTTATCGCTCCCTGCTTCGTGTTACATAATAAGATTACAAAATTTCTATCCCGCCGCATTGTCGTGCAAGTCACCCGAGCAACATGCGAGGGTAGTCAAATTCGAGTTCCCCGCCCTTCCGCTGATTTTTTCACAAGATAATCTCCATGGCTGCATCAGATCAGTCGAATAAATCCTTCAAAGAAAGAAGAACATGCGCATACCTGCTGCAAATGCACAAATCTGACCTGCACACTGACTCTTGAATAGGTTTGATGCGTAATTGTAACTATGCTATGGTATTTAGGTAATTACTATGGTGGAATATGGATGGCATAGGTAATACATACCCATATAAATATATATATGTAAACTTTTCTTTTTTTTCACTCAAGTTGAATATTGTCTGTAAAAAATGTATTGTTTCCAGCTAAAAGTACGCGCTCAATCCATACTAATAAGCTAATTCAGTGACAACCAGCCAGCCCCTGGACGGGTCGTCAAGACCTTAGGGGCCCATTCATGAACTTGGTTTTCTCATGTTTCTGTGCTTGTATTCTTCATTATGTACTAAATATGTTATTAAATAAAGAATTGAATTAAATTGAATTTAAAAAAAAAAACATTCAGGGCGACAGCATAAGTTTCTATGAGAAAATTTCATCGACAGTTTTATAGATTATCCGGAACTTTTATATTATGCAACTCCCTGGGTCTTATCGACTAAGGAAACTATCGATACACCTATTCTGTGTCTACTATCGGTACGTATCCGCTCACCATGCTCCCATATCTCCCATGTCATGAGAATCGATTCCTGAAGTCGATAGTTTAATAGTTTATGAGAAGCCGACAAGCCCCCGGGTGTCGCATAATAGCACAAGGAGGTACCGGCTGTCTTCCACTGGTATTCTTATTTTCACATACTGAAATCTCTCTTATTGAATAGGTGCCACAGATGTTTTCCTCAAGTTTCATGCATAGGTTTTCTAAATGCGTTGAGGAGATACATGATTCTAGGTTGTTGCTGCGGGAAAATCCCTTTCTTCTTTCTTTCATCTTTTTGAATCAAATTACAGGCCAGGAGGGCGTATTCACAGCTGTTGGATGGGAGAAAATATTGTGGAGGTGGGCGCTGACTATATAGAAGGCGCTTCGATAACCAATGCAGCTTACGCTTTAGCAGCTATTGAGGGTCTTTTCGATCCTCCCATTGTACCCGAGACGGAGACAAAAGGTCTTGCATTCACAAGTAGCGGCGATATCGTTTGCCCTTTTGTTACTATGGCTGCTACATGTACGTTCAAGGCAATAGTTGAGAGAACCCGCAGACTTTTCAAAGAATGCCCGTCCGGAACGCAGTGCGGTTCACTATGTGAATTCATAGGGCGTGAAATCGAAAAGAACATAATGTTGTACCCTTGCAAGTACAGGTCTTTTGCTGCCAGAGTGATGATCAGCAGGCTGATTGATTTGAAATCAAAAATAGGGGCTAACCTTCAGGACGTATCTGCTTGTCAATTTGGTGCTAAACGAGAACTGGTTGGAGGAAACGTTAGGGTTCGGACTGGCATGGTTGGGATTCTGGCTTCTTATTTACGAGCAATAACAGACTGCACGAAGATTCGTTACTGCAAGCCAGTTGGGAAAATTGTATGGTGTGACTTACCGAAACGACCGCGGGCCAAAGTTTTTTGCTGTGACGGTAATATGTTTTGCGCTGATTATGTTATTCTAACACCTTCTCTAGGAGTTTTGAAGGAAAAAGCTGAAACTATGTTCGATCCTTGTCTCCCAGCGTCCAAATTGGATGCGATAAAAACAATGGGGTTCGGTAACATTAACCACTTATATCTTGAATATGACAAGCCATTTTGGGTGTGGAACGAAGGCAATATGTTATTGGGATGGAACAATGATGAGCTCTACGACCCCAGTTGTTGCTGGTTGACCGGTATCGGATCTATCAAAGAACTACCATTCAGTCAACAAATAATGCAAGTGACAGTTGGTGGTGTAAGAGCCAATCATATCGAAACTGCAAGTGACACATCCCTTGCGGAAGACATTACCAGCCTGTACAGAAAATTTTTGAGAGATCCAACAATCCCCTACCCTGTCAATGTTCTAAAGTCAAAATGGAGCGAATCTCCTTATTTCAGAGGAGCGAAGAGTTACTACAATATGAAAACAACTCCGGAAACCCAATGCGATTTAGCTAGACCAGTTCCCGTTGCCTGTGGCGATGAAATACCAGTGCTGCTGTTCGCTGGGGAGCACACAGCTTCGGGTGACCATGGAACTATCCACGGAGCAAGAGCTTCAGGCATTCGAGAGGCTGAAAGGATACTTGAATTGACTAGAAAATTTCATGGAGCGCCAAAAGAGCTGGAACCATGCATGCTAGAAAGGGAGCAAAGAGCTGTCAGAGAAAAAGCATCTTGATGATAATCAACCGAATGAAAATTTACTATCTACAAACAAAATAATGACTCAATGTTCCCTATTAAACGCGTTACACACTGATTTTATAGCAGTTTGTTAGTTGTGTATATTTCCCTCACGTAAAACCTAATGAGCCAATTCATAAAGTAGGTATGATGATTGTAATCTAAAAATACTGCAAATATTATTACATGACGTATATTTACAAGTATCCCCCCACCCCAGAAAAGCCCCCCCCTTCTATGCAGATCACTTTATTCTGTGATCTATACCTACCCTCGTGCTCTTCCCCCCCCCCCCCACAAAGCCCTAAATTTATACTACTGGAGCCGGCGAGCAATTTAATTGTCACCAACATGCCTTGGATTCAATCAACCATAAAAAAATAAGGTACCTAATTGTTGCTATTCATGAAACATGACGTTTGTTCAAGTTACAAAAGCACCTGTAAAGGAAACCCAAAATAATCATCATCCTTCGGATGAAATATTATCACGGAATAACCAACTCGATTTCATACAGCCTCTCGTGATATAATCAGTTGTTCCCTAGCACACAACCAATACTGGTACAGTTCTGGTACAATACCGGTACGAAAAAATTAGTCAGCGAAAGCTTGGAGTAATACTGGCATAAATATAAAACCGCAACTTCAGGGAAATGGCGTTTAAAGATTTTCGGAAATTGTTGCTCACATGCCCCAGACGCCCCAATTTTGGTTTATTATTTTCAATAATGAACCATTGGAATCGAGCATGAAAAAAAAATTCTTACTCCCCCTCAAAATTTGATGGTTTACGTTTCAAGGTATGTAGAATCCAAAACTGCAATAAAAAACGCTGCAAATCCCTGCACAACGGTTTATTATTTTGTATAGAATACCCTTCTGTTACAGATCACAGCTCTATGTATAGATAACCCGTCTATATAATATGATAATTATGTACTATTCTATACATATTATGTAGATCGCAGACCCTCCTTAGGTTGGTACCTAACCCCGTACTCGTTACTAGGTACCTACCTAAATCACGAGTTAGATGTTGCTACAATAATTCTGCCGATGACAAACAGTACCTAACAAAAAGAAACACACATAATGAAGTTCTGAAAAGAAATTGTTGATGAGGAGTGAAAAAAGTTGCAAAAGTACCTACCAACAAACTCCAGCCCCTTCTACGTAGATGGTATAATTTACCGTTGTATAATAATTTACCGTTGAGTAATGATTTACCGTAGTAATAATTTACCCATCAATAATACTTCAACGTTTGTTCAAGTTTCACTACCTACCAACAAACTCCAATAGAGCCATCATTTTTCAAATTAAATAATATCACAGAACAACCAACTCGACTTCATACTCCGCCAATATAATCAGGTGATCCCTACCAATGATTGGCCGTATTCACAAATTCCTATTGTGGGCGCGTCTCTGGTTACGAGATTTGGTTTGGATTGTATACAATTTCATTCACACTGGAGTCGAAAATGCCTGTCGGTGCTAACTTCGGGGCCTTACTGTGAACGAACGGCTGGACGTACGATGCTCCGGATGGTCTTAAAAAACTCGCAAGTTCAAGAACTATTTAAAACCGTAAAAATATTTACGTAAAAAAATGGTATAGGCGTTTTGAAAATTTCAACCCCTATTTTGAACCCCTTAGAGATGACTCACAGTAACGTCGAGCTTCGAGGACCAACTAGACGCCGAACGGAACCTATAACCCGAATTTCATCAATTTTTTTTCATGGTAACTAAGAAAAGTGGCCCGTACGGCGTACGGCGTACGGCGGACAGACAGAAATATTTTTATTGCAGTTTTGGATTCTACATATCTTGAAACGTAAACCATCAAATTTTGAGGGGGGGTAAGAATTTTTTTTTTCATGCTCGATTCCAATGGTTCATTATTGAAAATAATAAACCAATATTTCTGTCTGTCCGCCGTACGCCGTACGCCGTACGGGCCACTTTTCTTAGTTACCATGAAAAAAAATTGATGAAATTCGGGTTATAGGTTCCGTTCGGCGTCTAGTTGGTCCTCGAAGCTCGACGTTACTGTGAGTCATCTCTAAGGGGTTCAAAATAGGGGTTGAAATTTTCAAAACGCCTATACCATTTTTTTACGTAAATATTTTTACGGTTTTAAATAGTTCTTGAACTTGCGAGTTTTTTAAGACCATCCGGAGCATCGTACGTCCAGCCGTTCGTTCACAGTAAGGCCCCGAAGTTTGCACCGACAGGCATTTTCGACTCCAGTGTGAATGAAATTGTATACAATTCAAACCAAATCTCGTAACCAGAGACGCGCCCACAATAGCAATTTGTGAATACGGCCAATCATTGGTAGGGATCACCTGATTATATTGGCGGAGTATGAAGTCGAGTTGGTTGTTCTGTGATATTATTTAATTTGAAAAATGATGGCTCTATTGGAGTTTGTTGGTAGGTAGTGAAACTTGAACAAACGTTGAAGTATTATTGATGGGTAAATTATTACTACGGTAAATCATTACTCAACGGTAAATTATTACACAACGGTTCATTATACCATCTACGTAGAAGGGGCTGGAGTTTGTTGGTAGGTACTTTTGCAACTTTTTTCACTCCTCATCAACAATTTCTTTTCAGAACTTCATTATGTGTGTTTCTTTTTGTTAGGTACTGTTTGTCATCGGCAGAATTATTTTAGCAACATTTAACTCGTGATTTAGGTAGGTACCTAGTAACGAGTACGGGGTTAGGCCCTAACCTACGGAGGGTCTGCGATCTACATAATATGTGTAGAATAGTACATATCATATTATATAGACGGGGTATCTATACATAGAGCTGTGATCTGTAACAGAAGGGTATTCTATACAAAATAATAAACCGTTGTGCAGGGATTTGCAGCGTTTTTATTGTACGATTCTATTCAAACGTTACCTCCAGAACGTATGCCACTCAATATTTTCTATTTTCGCTCTTTATTGTTGTTCAGCATTAATTAATTGATCACAATTCCGCGACATGCCACTATTCTCCCAAAAAATCGCCACTTATCTCAACGTCAATCACCTTCTTGGAATATAAAAATCAATGATTATAAAAATATTCCTCTTACCATTTTGGTGAAGTCACCAGCATGACTTGGGTAGGAAAGAAGAATGGCACAGTAGTAGAGTCAATATGGGGATCCTGGCGCATTCCTGTTTGAACATGCTCATCAGTCTAACCAGCTGCTGGGGGCCTTAGCGGGTGGCACCCCCCCCCCACATGCCCCCACCCCCTCACCACCGCCCCCCCCCCTCAACACGATCCCCCTACCGCCCCTCACCGCCCCTTACATCTCTCACCCCCTCTCACACTCTCACCCTCTCCTCCCCCTACCCCCCTCGCCCTTACCCTCATCCATCCCATTACCCCCCCCCCCCCGACATCGCCCTATCGCCCCCTGCCACCTCCAGACCTCCACCCACACCACCCTCTGCCGCCTCCAGACCTCCACCCACTCCGCCCCCTGCCGCCTCCAGACCTCCACCCACCCCACCCTCCTCTACAGCCCTCAGACCCTCCTCCTACCCCTCCGCCCATAAACCTTCACCCATCACCCCCCACCCATCATCCATCATCACCCATCAACCTCCTACCACCCATCAACCTCCTACCACCCCTGCCTCATCCCCTCGCCATCGCCACCCTCACCGCCTCTCACACCACCACCCCCCTCACCCATCACCTCAACCTTTATTATGAATGCCTACCAACTTAATTGTACCTATCAAATAATCATAATGACGTCACCCCACCCCACCCCACCCTACCTCCATCTTGGAATACCGGTTTGACTATGAATAGCTACCTAATTAATTGTATCAGGTAATCATAATGATGTCACCCACCCCCTCCCGCCATCTTGGAATTTCTGGTATACCCTTTTGACTATGAATAGCTACCTAATTAATTGTATCAGGTAATCATAATGACGTCACCCACCCCCTCCCATCATCTTGGAATTACTGGAATACCGTTTTTAACTATGAATACCTACCTAATTAATTGTATCAGGTAATCATAATAACGTCACCCACACCCTCCCGCCATCTTGGAATTTCTGGAATTCCGTTCAAAGGCTGGCGTAACATTCATGTCACAGCGGCAGGCTCTGACGTGACGCGTTCTGAGGAGCCCCCCTTGAGATCAGATTCATGTTTGAACATGAATTTCTATTCGTAAGGTATGTCTCTCGATGTTCGAGTCAGTTTTTCTCCACTCACGCAACTGATCACATCTCTCTGCTATTTGGAATCTGTTGTAGTCGTGGCATCATCCAAAATATGGACCAGTCGACGTTGTAAGTACCATTTCGCTATCATAATCATATTTTTTTCATCTAATATTTCCATATTGTGTTCCTAATGTACTGTTGAAGGGTTTTATTTGCTTTTGCGATTAAATTATTCATTTACGCCGCTCAGGTGTGTATTGAAATAACTATGTGACATATATGTCACGCCAGCCTAATACGTTGTAAAAAGATAACACCATGTACCTATTATTGATGTTTCAGTAATAATGTGCGCCTCCTAGGGAACTTGACTGTCTCCGAAGCCTTGGATATCCTCGAAGGGACCTATGATTCAGAACTTGGACTCAATGTGGACGATGGGGATGAATTATTGGAGCCAGATATTTATATAGCTCCTCCGGATCCTGGTGTTCTCTTCACCTGGCTGATCGACGTTGCTGCTAACAACGCATGGTGTTTGTACAGAGCGTCAGGAAGAAAAATTTCGAAACTCGAATTCATTCGGGAAATCGCAACATATTACGCAGTGCGATTCAAAGAACCCATAAAAATTCGAGGGCCGTTGTCACAGTCGAGGGCCTTGAAAATCCAGTATAGTACCAGGTATGATAATGCTGGTCACCTGGTTGCCCCCATTGAGAAAAGAAGATGTAATTATGAAGAGTGCTCGTCAACAGTCAAGACAGAGTGTACCAAATGCAACGTTGGTTTGTGCGTAAAATGTTTCGTTCCTTATCATACAATTTAGGTAGAATGGTGTTTCATTTCTTTTATACTGTAAATTACTCTTATAAATAATAAATGTGGTGATTTGTTCTTGAACTTCATTTGATTTAAAACTAAATACCCGATCCACTAAACCTAAACTAAACCTAAACTCTAGAAAATTAGTAACAGTGTTCAACTATACACAAATGATTTAGAAGCCGAACTGATTTTGATCACTAGGAAGGTACCTACCTAACAGCCTGGCGTGACATATATGTCACACCCTATCACCCCCTCCCCTTATTGCATAAAATAATTTCATAATTTTTTTCATGAATCTAGGACCATTTTAAACAGTTCTAAAGAATAAAAAAAAAAATAAAAAAAATTAATTTTCCGCCTTTGCTGGGTTAATTATGAATACCTACCTACTTAATTCCATCAGATAACCATAATGAAGGCCCCCTTCCACCATCTTCAAATTCCTGGAATTCCGTTTTGACTATGAATACCTACCTACTTAATTCTATCAGGTAAGCATAATAAAGTCCCTCGGAATTTCTGAAAATCCTGTTTGACCATGAATACCTAGGTACTTACCTACTTGACACTCAAAACAGTGGACTTATTGTGATACCCACCTACTTATGTAAATAATATTAAGGTGAATGTTCGAAATGTTGATTCTCACACAAACATAATGGGGAGATATTAATCTAATTACCTACCTATGAAAATATTTCATTATGATTGTAATTAAAATTATCATCTCCAACCAGACAGGAGCCAGCGGGTCTCGTTATTATATTTGTCTTGAGCTAAACAATTTTTTGAGGCCACCCGGAGCATTGTACGTCCACCCGTTCCTGTGCACCAAAAAGCTTCGTCAACACGATCGTGAATCAAACGGTATAAATCCGGCCGGGATATCATCACTAGGGAGCACCTGATTATAATCAAGGATGGCTGTATGAAGTCGAGTTGGTTGTTCTGCGATATGAGTGATGGACTACTGGGATTTTGTTGGTAGGTAGGTACTTGTGAAACTTGAACAAACGTTGAAGTATTATTGATGGGTAAATTATTACACAATGGTAAATTATTAAACTGGCAAATTATTACACACCTGTAAATTATTACACAACGGTTCATCTACCAAGAAGGGTCTGGATTTTGTTGATCGGTACTTTTGCAACTTGAACAACCGTTGAAGTATTATTGATGGGCAAGTTATTACTCAACGGTTCATTACAGGTATTGACCACAGAAAACAGTGACAGAAGGGGCATCTATTTCACTCCACATAAACAATTTTCCTTTAGAACTCCATTATTTGCGTTTCTTTTTGCCGTTTTAGTTACTGTTTGTCATCGGCTGTATTATTTTAGCAACATTTGACTCGTCATTTAGGTAGGTACCTAGTAACGAGTACGGGGTTAGGTACTAACCTACGGAGGGTCTGCGATTCACATAGTATATTATATAGACGGGTTATCTATACAGAGAGCTGTGATCTGTAACAGTAGGGGTATTCTGTACAAAATAATAAACCGTTGTACAGGGATTTGCAGCGTTTTCTTTTTCATTTTATTCAAACCAAAATACTTCAAACATACATAAAATCAACATGTTTGACCGCCGTACAAGGATCCCGTCAAATGAGGCCATTATTCGGTCATGAACGGAACTCTTGATCCATGCTCAGTAGCTCTTAATGTTGAGATTATTCTTTTAGGATCATTACTTCAATCGAGCGGGACATTGTTCTAGGATCATCGAGCTGATTGGGTGTGCAATTTGAACTGATCTTAAGAGCGAGAAAATATAGGTATGAACGGGGCAATCTCGTGCCTGGGTAGGCAGCACTGGGCCCGGGGTGAGTTCTAATATTGTGATTCATTGTGTGAATATTATTAAGACACCACTACACACATGTGAATAGACTTTCTGACTTTGCGAAATTTTTTATATTAAATAGTCCGAACTTGTACCTAAAAAGATCTGTATTTTGTCGAATATAAAGTTGTGTTCATGATCGATCTAGAGCTTGTGTTTATCCCGATAACTTTTCATTGGTGCCGAAACCCGGGAAGTTCTGCCCCATGGCTGAGTGACTATCCAGCGTGTGAGTTTAAGCTCAACTGCGGTCATTCGCCTAACTTGTAATTTTTAATCAGTAGTCAGGTTGTCATTGGACGTCATAATGAACCCAAGGTCTTTGAAAATCATCCTCGACGTGGCCATTTTACCTCTGCTGAACAAGGATCAGAAGAGGATCTACAAGGCCTTACAAACCTGGAGCCTTCAGGTGGGCCCAGCTCTAACTGCAAATCAATGGACAGAGGATCTAGTACAGCAGTTTGTAGTTCAGGATCGATCTCTTACAAACTATGTGGCTCAGGCGGGTTTTGAGGATACCATGGAGGAGATCCTCATTGTTAAGGTAAGCAAACTGATTGTACGCTTGACTTTGGTCCCGAAACCCGTTCCGTCCTATCTCCTTTGGAACCTAAGGGCAGCTCTGGGTCCATGGCCTGATGAAATAAAGTACCAAGCACACAAGAGTCAATTAATTTGTGGTAGATAAATTGGATTTCAGACCCCGCTGACCGGACATCAAGAGGGTCGCGGAGGACTACTAGCACAGTGGGTACCCCTGAACTGGAAACTTGGAGGCCGGGGCCTGGGAGCCTAAGGTTTTGGTTTCCCCGTATACCCTTAACTGTTTTGATGGCAGATCGTCCGGATTCCTCGTTGTCATGGAGTAGGATGTGGTGCGATCCTCCGCAATGGCACTGTTGGAGTGAAGTGCAGTGCTGAGCTGGAGTTGTGCTTCCACAAAAAGCAATGAATGCGGAGTCCAGTTGATCTGATGAACTCTCGACACTGAACTACCGGAACTCTTCGCAGTGGTATAGGGAAGTGAGGTCCAGAGCAGTGATGACATTTGAACCGCTCCCTCGTGACTGACCGAGCGAGGGTTGTCGATCTGTTGTGCGAGGAGTGGGAGGGGGCCTGGGTTTTCGCTGCTTACTGGAACCCCTTTCCTCAGAACTTGATCTAGGTCGTGACCCCTGGGGAATCATCTGGGCAAATTTGAGCTATTTCGAGGAGCTGCTTGTATGAGAAGATCTCGTCTTCCAACTCCCCCCTGGTTGAACTTGTCCTTAATAGCCGGATCCAATTACTTAGAAGATCTTCGAACAGAAGGAAGGATGCCAGTTCATTAGTGGAACCACCACCACCAACACCTCCATTGAACTCACCCAGCTCCAGGCAGATGAGAAAAATCCGTCAATCTGTATGGCATCCAGCTGCTGCAACCTTGGGATGATTCTACGGTTGGTGTGCTAAGCTAATGCTTGCCCAAATTTTCAGCGCACAGTGCTTCATACAGTTCGGGATACCTGTAACCTGATCGACGGAATGATGATTGTACTTCAGGGCAAGTTAGAAGTGCTTGGTACTTTATTTCATCAGGCCATGGACCCAGAGCTGCCCTTAGGTTCCAAACGGGACGGAACCCCTAAATCACGAGTTGAATGTTGCTAAAATAATTCTGTTGATGGCAAAAAGAAACGCAAATAATGAAGTCCTGAAGGGAGATTGTTGATGGGGAGTGAAAAAAGTTGCAAAAACACCTATCAACAAACTCCAAAACAGCCATCATAATATCACGGATCAACCAACTCGACTTCATACTCCTTGATTATAATCAGGTGATCCCTAGCAATGATTTTATCTCGGGCCAATTCCCGATTGTTAGCGCGTCCCTAGTGATGACACGAGTTAAATGTTGCTAAAATAATTCTGCCGATGAGAAACAGTATAACTAAAATGGCAAAAAGAAACGCAAATAATGAAGTTCTGAAAAATTGTTGATATGGAGTGAAATAGATGCCCCTTCTGCGTAGATCACTGTTTTCTGTGGTCAATACTGTCGGGAAGGCAATCTCCCATCCATCACCACGTTCGTGACGTCACACTACAAAGGCAACCCTACATGATTATTATGCAAAACACCTGCATCCTGAGAATGAGATTTCTCTCACTTCCTTCAGCCCAGCCCCGTCGACCGCATTCTACGCTCCTTGCCTTAAATACTTTTTCCAAAGTACCACAATGTTAAATCAACCTTTTCTTATAAGTTATTCATCTGACTACATTCCGGAGGTTTGTTGAATAAATCTCATATTAATATTACGATTTTACGACGTTCATTAATTTATCTAGATAGCCCGACATGTACCTATACATTGCTTGACTAGCATTGGGGAACTAGTCCTTGTTGGGTGTGCGTGCAGTTGATTTTCTCGTAGAAAGACCAAGGCTAGGCAGTTAGGAGGCTGATTGCTTCGATGATCGGACAGTTCAACGAAACGGGAATGCTTGGAATAAGAGCGGTGAGGCCTCGCAGTCGGTGATAGTCCAGGAGCCAGCCCAGAAAAGTGGTAGTAAAACCTGGAGAATTTCGGACTATAGAAGTTCATAGGGCATAGGTTGGTGGATCCTTTAGCGGCCGTCTGCCACCTCATAGATATGGTGACCATTTGAAATTGCGAAAATTCGTCAAAATTGCAAGTATTTACGGAGAGCTGAAACTTAGATAGGAGGTACTACACGATGCGAGTAAAACGAAAAACGATGTCTGCCGCTTCATACCCGGGGGGAATGCACTGGCAGACGGCACTCGAAAAGTTGTACTTTTTGCGCAGAAAATGAAACTGTTTGCGGACTTTTGAAATTTCGGCATTTGAAACTACTTACCATGAACAGACAAATAAACCTAGTCTGCCGGCAACAGTCCGGGGGGAAGTACTGGCAGACGGCACTTAAAAATGTGTACTTTTTATACAGAAAATTGAACTATTTGCGGACTTTTGATATTTCGGCATTTGAAACTACTTACCATGAACAGACAAATAAACCTAGTCTGCCGGCAACAGTCCGGGGGGAAGTACTGGCATACGGCGCTTAAAAATTTGTACTTTTTATACAGAAAATTGAACTATTTGCGGACTTTTGATATTTCGGCATTTGAAACTACTTACCATGAACAGACAAATAAACCTAGTCTGCCGGCAACAGTCCGGGGGGAAGTACTGGCATACGGCGCTTAAAAATTTGTACTTTTTATACAGAAAATTGAACTATTTGCAGACTTTCGAAATTTCGGCAATTGAAACTGCTTACCATGCATGACCAGGCAAATAAACCTAGTCTGCCGGCAACAGTCCGGTGGGAAGTACCGGCAGACGGCACTTGAAAATTGGTACTTCGTTCCAAAAATTAAGTAACATTTTATAATCGTCGCTATATACTTCGCAATTTACAGGTACCTACGATAAAATGATCTGCCCTACACAATTACCTACCTTTTATGTCGTCTGAAACCTATTCCCAGTTCTAATTCCTACTCTCTCAGCACGTGAACCGACAATTTACGTAGTATATATTCTTAAACAGTATAGGCCTATATAGGCAATAATATTTTTTTGTGCAGTGTATACACAGTAATAAAATTCTTCAATAACAAAAATAATCAGTAACCCCATCATATTTTTTTTTTTTACCAGGTCAGGGTTGATCCACAATAATCTTCAATAACTGGGAACTCAACCGTAAGAAAAGGGATAGAAATTTAATCATGTTTTCTATGACGATATCTTTGATATCATAACATATAACGCAGGAAACATATCTTTAGGACCCAGATGAAACGTTAACCAAAAGTAGTCCATAGCATTGAAGGATTCAATATTATTTTTTCACAATAAAGGCCTCAAGAAAAGTTTCTGAATAAAGATCGTAGTTACAAATTGAAACTTGAATTTACACACGTCTGAAATCAAATTGGGATAGGCTATCTAACGTACGGAAAAACTACTTTACAATAATAATTATAAAACGAAGGTAGTATTTTTTTTTTAAATCATTAAAAGAAGAATAACAGGAAAAAGTAGGTAGTAATGAACAAACTCGAGAAAATCATTATATAATTTCAATCGACGTCGTCGTCCTCATCGCTGGTGTCAGTCATTATCCTCATCATCTTCTGGAATGTGTTCCTCTACGACAATATCTTCCAGCTTTTCTGGAAGTGCAGAGCCCTCAAACCATTTCACGACATACGATCCATTCACTTCTATCCATCCAAACTCATCAGCTTTAATTTTAGGAGGATCTGGCAGTTGTAAATTAGCCCACATCAATGAAACGTACTTCTCCCTCAGTAGGTACATGCTGAAATAAAGCCTTCTTGCGTTTGCTTTGCGTTTCGGAATTCCGAAGAAGATAAGAGTGTGATTATTGCTGAACGCTGCCAAAGTACACTTTGAGTCTTCCTGAAGTTGTACGATATTAAAAGGTTTCTTCTTTCCAATAGGGAAGAAGGCTGAGGCCCCCCCCCCCCCCCCCCCCGTAAGCGCGTGAAGGAAAGGGAGAGCTGTACACATATCGGGCTCCAACTTCGCCACGATTCTTCGTATATCAATAAATCTATGGTCATTCCTTGCCAGTGTCCCTGTCTCGAGCCAAACTCTCACATTGTTATGGATGCGCTGAATTTTTCCAATAACTATTATGAGCACATCTGTATCACAACTTCTTATGACGACATTCGAGGCCTCTTTGAACGCAGTCAAATGGTGTAGCATCCTGGAGTCAGCTTCTACGTGCCCACTTTTCAAACTGGATTCTACACGGACAGTAACTATATCCCCAGTCAACGAATAAAAAACGCTGCAAATCCCTGCACAACGGTTTATTATTTTGTATAGAATACCCTTCTGTTACAGATCACAGCTCTATGTATAGATAACCCGTCTATATAATATAATATGTACTATTCTATGCATATTATGTAGATCGCAGACCCTCCGTAGGTTAGTACCTAACCCCGTACTCGTTACTAGGTACCTACCTAAATCACGAGTTAAATGTTGCTAAAATAATTCTGCCGATGACAAACAGTACCTAACAAAAAGAAACACACATAATGAAGTTCTGAAAAGAAATTGTTGATGAGGAGTGAAAAAAGTTGCAAAAGTAGGTACTTACCAACAAACTCCAGCCCCTTCTACGTAGATTATAATAATGAACCGTTGTGTAATAATTTACCGTTGAGTAATGATTTACCGTAGTAATAATTTACCCATCAATAATACTTCAACGTTTGTTCAAGTTTCACTACCTACCAACAAACTCCAATAGAGCCATCATTTTTCAAATTAAATAATATCACAGAACAACCAACTCGACTTCATACTTCGCCAATATAATCAGGTGATCCCTACCAATGATTGGCCGTATTCACAAATTCCTATTGTGGGCGCGTCTCTGGTTACGAGATTTGGTTTGGATTGTATACAATTTCATTCACACTGGAGTCGAAAATGCCTGTCGGTGCAAACTTCGGGGCCTTACTGTGAACGAACGGCTGGACGTACGATGCTCCGGATGGTCTTAAAAAACTCGCAAGTTCAAGAACTATTTAAAACCGTAAAAATATTTACGTAAAAAAATGGTATAGGCGTTTTGAAAATTTCAACCCCTATTTTGAACCCCTTAGAGATGACTCACAGTAACGTCGAGCTTCGAGGACCAACTAGACGCCGAACGGAACCTATAACCCGAATTTCATCAATTTTTTTTCATGGTAACTAAGAAAAGTGGCCCGTACGGCGTACGGCGTACGGCGTACGGCGTACGGCGGACAGACAGAAATATTTTTATTGCAGTTTTGGATTCTACATACCTTGAAACGTAAACCATCAAATTTTGAGGGGGGGTAAGAATTTTTTTTTTCATGCTCGATTCCAATGGTTCATTATTGAAAATAATAAACCAAAAGCAGCAGGTTTCTTCTCTATTCGCGTGAAGCGCCAATTGCTTGAAAAATGCGGCATATTTTTCAGAGACCCATTCGTTGATAAGAAAATTCAGCAGATATTCCTTGAACGGGATACTCCTTAATGCTTTGATGATATCTATCGAATCTTTTGGTCTGGCTTGCTCACGTGGTACGTAATGTCGGAACCACCTACACTTCTTGAATCTCTTTCGAGGTCTTCAATGGATGGTGAAATATATCGATCGAAAATAAGATGGATCCGGAAACATTTAGTGGCGCTGATCTTTTTTAAAATGGCTTTTGCAATGCCTTCATACGTAGTAGGAAGGGTGTTACCCAATTGGTGCAATAAATGGAAACCGTCTATTATTAGCACATCAGTGGTAGTAGGTGCTTCATGGGAAGTAAGCCCTTCCAAATATTTCAACAGCACACTTTTTTGGGTTTTCAAAAGCGTTCCTTCGTGATGGCCTAAAGAAAGAGGAACGGGGGTTAAAGGAAACTTCAGCACAGACTCCATTTCAATGTTGTTTCTAAGGGACACAGTAAGGAGACGTCCAAATAAATTCCTCTCCATCTTCAAGGATTGAGTCTTTTCAGCTTTTTGATTTTTCAAGATTTTACAAGGCCATTCCTCGAAATGAGGTACTTAACTTCCTAGCTGACCGCCCTGGACTAAAAATCAAAAAAGATGAAAAGACTCAATCCTTGAAGATGGAGAGGAATTTATTTGGACGTCTCCTTACTGTGTCCCTTAGAAACAACATTGACATGGAGTCTGTGCTGAAGTTTCCTTTAACCCCCGTTCCTCTTTCTTTAGGCCATCACGAAGGAACGCTTTTGAAAACCCAAAAAAGTGTGCTGTTGAAATATTTGGAAGGGCTTACTTCCCATGAAGCACCTACTACCACTTGTAATGGATGAGGGGTTTAACTACGCCGCCCATACCGCGTAGTTTCCCCCTCTCCATCCTCTAGAAAGGTAGGGAGGCAGTGTGACAGCTGCCCCCGGAGACAATGGTTAGATTATAACGCGATGCCTCCAGGAGTTGATGATTCGTTTCCGCGAATCAACCGCCCCTTCAGCCGCGTGTCAAAAAGATCGGGAAGAGCCAGCATCCAAGATGGACGGGATTCCCATATACCGTCACACTCCTCCCCTTAAAAACATACTTCTTTGAAGAAGAAGTATGTGAAGTTAGACACGGGACTGAAAGTAGTATGGAGTTCTAATTCAGGAAGATTCATCTGAAAAACTCCAAAGCTGACAGCTTCCATCGTAATGGTACTACTGAGAATTGTTACTGGTGGAGAGCTTAGCTCCTTATCAATATCACTTGGCGCACTTGGACAAAAAGGAAAGAAAAAAAGTAGTTGTCAGAGGTTCTGGTTCAGGAAAGTTCATCTGAACAACCTCTAGGTGACTAACCCCCATCGTAAGATGGAACAACTGGAATATAAATGAAAGTAGTTGTCAGAGGTTCTGGTTCAGGAAAGTTCATCTGAACAACCTCTGGGTGACTAACCCCCATCATAAGATGGAACAACTGGAAAAAAAAGGGGAAAAATTACAAAAATAGGCGTTGAACGCCAGGCATAACAGCCTTAAGAATAATATCATGAGGTTTGATATTATTAATAGTAGTAATCATGAGGTTGATTGTAATAATAATAATCATGAGGTTGATTTGATAAAAATAGAAAATCCAATGGCCGAAGTGTATATTGATAAACAAAGGGGTATTAAAAAGAGGATTCCTTCTGGAAAACCTCAGAGCTATTCCTTCTGGAAAAGCTCTCAAAAAGTGGAGGGGGTACCGAGGATAAAATCCAGCACATACCCACCAACCACGCTCTGCTACCATGTAATGGATGAGGGGTTTAACTACGCCGCCCATACAGCGTAGTTTCCCCCTCTCCATCCTCTAGAAAGGTAGGGAGGCAGTGTGACAGCTGCCCCCGGAGACAATGGTTAGATTATAACGCGATGCCTCCAGGAGTTGATGATTCGTTTCCGCGAATCAACCGCCCCTTCAGCCGCGTGTCAAAAAGATCGGGAAGAGCCAGCATCCAAGATGGACGGGATTCCCATATACCGTCACACACTGATGTGCTAATAATAGACGGTTTCCATTTATTGCACCAATTGAGTAACACCCTTCCTACTACGTATGAAGGCATTGCAAAAGCCATTTTAAAAAAGATCAGCGCCACTAAATGTTTCCGGATCCATCTTATTTTCGATCGATATATTTCACCATCCATTGAAGACCTCGAAAGAGATTCAAGAAGTGTAGGTGGTTCCGACATTACGTACCACGTGAGCAAGCCAGACCAAAAGATTCGATAGATATCATCAAAGCATTAAGGAGTATCCCGTTCAAGGAATGTCTGCTAAATTTTCTTATCAACGAATGGGTCTCTCAAAAATATGCCGCATTTTTCAAGCAATTGGCGCTTCACGCGAATAGAGAAGAAACCTGCTGCTTTTTTTATTCGTTGACTGGGGATATAGTTACTGTCCGTGTAGAATCCAGTTTGAAAAGTGGGCACGTAGAAGCTGACTTCAGGATGCTACACCATTTGACTGCGTTCAAAGAGGCCTCGAATGTCGTCATAAGAAGTTGTGATACAGATGTGCTCATAATAGTTATTGGAAAAATTCAGCGCATCCATAACAATGTGAGAGTTTGGCTCGAGACAGGGACACTGGCAAGGAATGACCATAGATTTATTGATATACGAAGAATCGTGGCGAAGTTGGAGCCCGATATGTGTACAGCTCTCCCTTTCCTTCACGCGCTTACGGGGGGGGGGGGGGGGGGGCCTCAGCCTTCTTCCCTATTGGAAAGAAGAAACCTTTTAATATCGTACAACTTCAGGAAGACTCAAAGTGTACTTTGGCAGCGTTCAGCAATAATCACACTCTTATCTTCTTCGGAATTCCGAAACGCAAAGCAAACGCAAGAAGGCTTTATTTCAGCATGTACCTACTGAGGGAGAAGTACGTTTCATTGATGTGGGCTAATTTACAACTGCCAGATCCTCCTAAAATTAAAGCTGATGAGTTTGGATGGATAGAAGTGAATGGATCGTATGTCGTAAAATGGTTTGAGGGCTCTGCACTTCCAGAAAAGCTGGAAGATATTGTCGTAGAGGAACACATTCCAGAAGATGATGAGGATAATGACTGACACCAGCGATGAGGACGACGACGTCGATTGAAATTATATAATGATTTTCTCGAGTTTGTTCATTACTACCTACTTTTTCCTGTTATTCTTCTTTTAATGATTTAAAAAAATATACTACCTTCGTTTTATAATTATTATTGTAAAGTAGTTTTTTCGTACGTTAGATAGCCTATCCCAATTTGATTTCAGACGTGTGTAAATTCAAGTTTCAATTTGTAACTACGATCTTTATTCAGAAACTTTTCTTGAGGCCTTTATTGTGAAAAAATAATATTGAATCCTTCAATGCTATGGACTACTTTTGGTTAACGTTTCATCTGGGTCCTAAAGATATGTTTCCTGCGTTAAATCATATGATATCAAAGATATTGTCATATAAAACATGATTAAATTTCTATCCCTTTTCTTACGGTTGAGTTCCCAGTTATTGAAGATTATTGTGGATCAACCCTGACCTGGTAAAAAAAAAAAAAATATGATGGGGTTACTGATTATTTTTGTTATTGAAGAATTTTATTACTGTGTATACACTGCACAAAAAAAGATTATTGCCTATATAGGCCTATACTGTTTAAGAATATATACTACGTAAATTGTCGGTTCACTTGCTGAGAGAGTAGGAATTAGAACTGGGAATAGGTTTCAGACGACATAAAAGGTAGGTAATTGTGGAGGGCAGATCATTTTATCGTAGGTAGCTGTAAATTGCGAGGTATAGGGCGACGATTATAAAATGTTACTTAATTTTTGGAACGAAGTACCAATTTTCAAGTGCCGTCTGCCGGTACTTCCCACCGGACTGTTGCCGGCAGACTAGGTTTATTTGCCTGGTCATGGTAAGCAGTTTCAATTGCCGAAATTTCGAAAGTCCGCAAATAGTTCAATTTTCTGTATAAAAAGTACACATTTTTAAGTGCCGTCTGCCAGTACTTCCCCCCGGACTGTTGCCGGCAGACTAGGTTTATTTGTCTGTTCATGGTAAGCAGTTTCAATTGCCGAAACATCAAAAGTCCGCAAATAGTTCAATTTTCTGTATATAAAGTACACATTTTTAAGCGCCGTCTGCCAGTACTTCCCCCCGGACTGTTGCCGGCAGACTAGGTTTATTTGTCTGTTCATGGTAAGCAGTTTCAAATGCCGAAATTTCGAAAGTCCGCAAATAGTTCAATTTTCTGTATAAAAAGTACACATTTTTAAGCGCCGTCTGCCAGTACTTCCCCCCGGACTGTTGCCGGCAGACTAGGTTTATTTGTCTGTTCATGGTAAGCAGTTTCAATTGCCGAAATATCAAAAGTCCGCAAATAGTTCAATTTTCTGTATAAAAAGTACACATTTTTAAGTGCCGTCTGCCAGTACTTCCCCCCGGACTGTTGCCGGCAGACTAGGTTTATTTGTCTGTTCATGGTAAGCAGTTTCAATTGCCGAAATATCAAAAGTCCGCAAATAGTTCAATTTTCTGTATAAAAAGTACACATTTTTAAGCGCCGTCTGCCAGTACTTCCCCCCGGACTGTTGCCGGCAGACTAGGTTTATTTGTCTGTTCATGGTAAGCAGTTTCAATTGCCGAAATATCAAAAGTCCGCAAATAGTTCAATTTTCTGTATAAAAAGTACACATTTTTAAGTGCCGTCTGCCAGTACTTCCCCCCGGACTGTTGCCGGCAGACTAGGTTTATTTGTCTGTTCATGGTAAGCAGTTTCAATTGCCGAAATATCAAAAGTCCGCAAATAGTTCAATTTTCTGTATAAAAAGTACACATTTTTAAGTGCCGTCTGCCAGTACTTCCCCCTGGACTGTTGCCGGCAGACTAGGTTTATTTGTCTGTTCATGGTAAGCAGTTTCAATTGCCGAAATATCAAAAGTCCGCAAATAGTTCAATTTTCTGTATAAAAAGTACACATTTTTAAGTGCCGTCTGCCAGTACTTCCCCCCGGACTGTTGCCGGCAGACTAGGTTTATTTGTCTGTTCATGGTAAGCAGTTTCAAATGCCGAAATTTCGAAAGTCCGCAAATAGTTCAATTTTCTGTATAAAAAGTACACATTTTTAAGTGCCGTCTGCCAGTACTTCCCACCGGACTGTTGCCGGCAGACTAGGTTTATTTGTCTGTTCATGGTAAGCAGTTTCAATTGCCGAAATATCAAAAGTCCGCAAATAGTTCAATTTTCTGTATAAAAAGTACACCTTTTTAAGCGCCGTCTGCCAGTACTTCCCCCCGGACTGTTGCCGGCAGACTAGGTTTATTTGTCTGTTCATGGTAAGCAGTTTCAATTGCCGAAATATCAAAAGTCCGCAAATAGTTCAATTTTCTGTTAAAAAGTACACATTTTTAAGTGCCGTCTGCCAGTACTTCCCCCCGGACTGTTGCCGGCAGACTAGGTTTATTTGTCTGTTCATGGTAAGTAGTTTCAAATGCCGAAATATCAAAAGTCCGCAAATAGTTCAATTTTCTGTATAAAAAGTACACATTTTTAAGTGCCGTCTGCCAGTACTTCCCCCCGGACTGTTGCCGGCAGACTAGGTTTATTTGTCTGTTCATGGTAAGCAGTTTCAATTGCCGAAATATCGAAAGTCCGCAAATAGTTCAATTTTCTGTATAAAAAGTACACATTTTTAAGCGCCGTCTGCCAGTACTTCCCCCCGGACTGTTGCCGGCAGACTAGGTTTATTTGTCTGTTCATGGTAAGTAGTTTCAAATGCCGAAATATCAAAAGTCCGCAAATAGTTCAATTTTCTGTATAAAAAGTACACATTTTTAAGTGCCGTCTGACAGTACTTCCCCCCGGACTGTTGCCGGCAGACTAGGTTTATTTGTCTGTTCATGGTAAGTAGTTTCAAATGCCGAAATTTCAAAAGTCCGCAAATAGTTCAGATTTCTTTACAAAAAGTACAAATTTTCAAGTGCCGTCTGCCAGTACTTCCCACCGGACTACTGCCGGCAGACTAGGTTTATTTGTCTCTCCATGTCGATGACTTTCAATGGCCGAAATTTCAAAAGTCCGCAAACAGTTTCATTTTCTGCGCAAAAAGTACAACTTTTCAAGTGCCGTCTGCCAGTGCATTCCCCCCGGGTATGAAGCGGCAGACATCGTTTTTCGTTTTACTCGCATCGTGTAGTACCTCCTATCTAAGTTTCAGCTCTCCGTAAATACTTGCAATTTTGACGAATTTTCGCAATTTCAAATGGTCACCATATCTACACCCCCCGGCTATGAGGTGGCAGACGGCCGCTAAAGGATCCACCAACCTATGCCCTATGAACTTCTATAGTCCGAAATTCTCCAGGTTTTACTACCACTTTTCTGGGCTGGCTCCTGGACTATGAGAATGGTCGGGGACGCGATGTCGTTGGAGCGTCGCCCGAAATATCTGGTCCAGCTTTCGCCGCAGTCCGGTGTAGGTTATAAGTCTCGAGCATACCATAGTTCGGATTAAAAACCCAGAAATTCGGTGAAATCGTTCTGGAAACCCGAAGTAGTACGGTATAACTGTCCGATGCGAGAAAATCCATTTTCCAATTAACAATTGGAAGTCGCTGAGTGAAAATCCGAGAAAAAAATTATTTCTCAAATACCTAATTATCGCAATTCGCTGCAGGGAAACCGGCGGCCATATTGAAGGAAGGTCGGCAGAACGTCAAATCGAAGTGATAAAGTACGGCTTATCGATTTGCAATCACGGTGCTGCTATCTAATCTTATCAATTTAGAGGCTAATCACTTCCCTTCTGCGATGTTTTTCTTTTAACATCGGTAACGATTTAAAAACGAAGTTAGTTCAGAACTGAAATACGATTGTATATACCATGACATTTCAGGCTATGAGAAATCTCAGTGTTTGGACCAGATCCTGGTAAGTACCTAGCTGGTATCTTTTCAGGTTAGAGGCTGACCACTATTTTTTTGTGATATTTTTCTTTTGACATGATGAGTTGAGACCAACGTTGGGTCATACAAGAACGAAAATAAGGACGTACGAGATGTTTTTTAAAATCAAGGGCAATTTCAGTGATTGGACCGAAGCTCGAAGGAAATAGTAACTGTGCTGAGTCAAACCGGAAGTTAGAGAATGTGAACCATGTAATCTAGATCGTCAGTAATTCCTGTGAGTTTCGATTGAAACTGGCTAGTGATTCACTGAAAACAGCTTGATGATTAACGAGACACGCACCCCAACATGACAGGCAAGGGCTCAACAATGGTGGAATTATTCGCGGATAAGGCAAAGGGGAATAAGTAGGTTGGTGACGGAGTGAAGGAAGTCAACCCAGTTTTGGATGCTTGCAACTTTTTGGTCTACTGACTCTGTTAAAAGGGTCAGTTAGTGACATGGAGTGGATAGTCCGAACTGGTTTTAATCAGAAGAGTCGGATGGCGGGGGCCGCTGTTGTTCATCGGCTCAGTTGACTGGACTGTTGATCGTTTGCAAGCTAGGTGCCCCGAATTCTTGTCGATGTTTGATAACGAAGATAGCTAATAACGAATATAGTTAATTGCGTTCGACTATAATTAAACGAATTGATTTAGTTTACGTTAAATTAATAATTTTCACGGTACAATTTATCAACAAAATATTTTCAATTTTTAAATCTTTATATAATAGTTCGGCAGTGATTCCTGAATTTGCGGCGGGATAGTCATATTGCAAGCGTGTCGCTGGGAGTATTAGTTGGCCTGAGGCTCTGTTACCGGCGCACAGCGCGCATGTCTGGGATGAAAGTACCCTCCGGCAGGTGGCGAAATCGCCAGATAGGTAGCGGGGCGGACCGTATATCCCCACGGCTGCACTCCAATTTTCGCGTGGTATTGATACGCGTTCAAATTCTAGAACCACGAAGAAAGTACGATGTGAATAATTATTCCACCAGGCTTAATGGTGTAATGGTCATGAAAAGCACGACGTGATAGTGACGAAATTTTTTCGATGTGTATAACGACGTATTAACGAGTTTTATAATGGTCACGAAAAGTACGGCGTGATAGTGACGAAATTTGTTCGATGTGTATAATGACGTATTAACGAGTTTTATAATGGTCACAAAAATTACGGTATGATAGTGACGAAATTTATTCGATAACGAAGTAGGTATTAACGCGTTTTACAATAGTCATGAAAAGTACGATATAATAATAAGGAAATTTATTCGGTGTGTATAACGAAGTATTCGAGTTTTACAATGGTTACGAAAAGTACGGTGTTAATAATGAGGGAATTTATTCGATGTGTAGGTACCTATAACGACGTATTAAAGAGCTTTCTAATGGTTACGAAGTACGATAAATAATAATGAGGAAATTTATTCGATGTGTATAATGACGTATTTACGAGGTTTACAATGGTTACGAAAAGTACGATATTATAATAATGAGGAAAGTTATTCGATGTGTATAACGACCGATGTGTAGCCCCACAGGGAGCCGATTCCAGGACCCAGGGCCGAATCGACCATCGACGTGGACCGAGTTGACTGTACCCTGTTGAAGGGCTACCCCTGAAAACTGTACAGGGCCCGACCCTTCTGAGGCAAATTATGGGGCTAGCACACATACACACCAACTTAGATGAGAGTGCGAGGGTGAGTGAGTTAGGACTTGGACCCTTGGTACCCTCACGCGCACAACCCTTAAGACTTAATTACCTGCGACCACCGTTGGTTTAACAAGTTTAATTTAGGGAGTCGAGAAATTCCTGAAGCTACCTTTTGTTTTTCAATTAGAATGAGATACTGCTGAGAACAGTGGATTGAAGAGCCCACGCACCGTCTCCATGATAACTCATGACACGATAACCGAAAAACCCGAAGCGATCAAGATCGCTCACACAACAGAACAAGTTGATTGTTTTTATCCCACCCGCTTTAGTTGGCCTCCCGGGGTCACCAGTGTAGATTTTTAGTACACCCATTATCAAGGAGCCCCTGAGGGCGTCTACCAAATTTCAACCCTCGGGACAATTAGGTACCGGAGTTATGGATGTTTGAAAATCGCTAATTTAAAAGTTTTTCTACGTCTTCTTCTTGTTCTCGTTCCTCTTCTTTGACAGGGCACACAGACATAAAAGATCGGAATGAAATTTTGCACACACATTCATTATGCTCTAACAAAGTGATTTTTGAGCAATCCTCTCCCAACCCCCCACCCATAACCAACTATTATTTCCCCATTACACGCTGTTACGGACGTTGTATTTGGGTTGGCATAGTGAAAGTTTGATGGTATCTACGGGTTTTGCCTGTAGAACCACGCTAGTGTTCTTCCCCATTTCGCCAGATCTAGAAACTCCTCTCTTCTCTCCGTTAGGAAGTGGTCAAAATCTGAACTTGATAGTTCAGTAGAAGCCGAGGTATAACAGTTCAATAACGCTAACGGTACATGGTGAAACGACCGTTTCATAAAAATATGCGGTGGATTCAAGAATTTGTATATTTATTTATTAGTTATTATGCATGCAAGTTTAGAAAAAGTTGAAAGTGGATCCGGCGAGTTACCCAAATTTTTGTTGAGAGGATTGGCGCTTGTCAGCGGGCCAGCGTGGGCCGCCCATGTCCGATATGCGTTTTTCACTAATGAAAATCCCTGAAAAATTTTTGGAAATGATATATTATGATAAATAATAAAGTTATTGGAAATTGAAATCCTGTAGCTACTTCTGAATGACCCTTTACAACTCTGTTTGACAGGGCAACAGGTACATGTAGGAATACCATCAGCAATCATGAACAGATGATGGCACAAACTAACATACTTGTTCAATGTTTATGGGCTACGCTGAATTCGTTTCATTAAGAACTCGATTATAAAACAATTGAATGTTTTGTCTTCATGGTCAAACAACATATGTGTTGTATATTACATTACTCATTGAAATGTATCAGCTAATTCATTATGACTGAATAACGGACATGAAGAGCAAGTATCAAAATTATCATGTTGGGACTCAGCCAGTAGGTAAGACGGTGATGTACAGGACGCAATTTAGATCCAATGGTCTCACTTGTACTTAACGGCTTAATTGCTATTTCCCGCTTGGAAGTTCCCCGAGACTGAAGTTCTGCGGCCCTTCAATTGTCTCGCCCCAAATGGAGACCGTCAATATCACAAGTCGATGGCTTGTAATTTCCACAGCTCCAATACACCAAGTCGACAGCTTGATTCCAGTAAACCTCAATTCAGCAGATGCTTGCTTCACTCCACTTCATCAGAAGGTGATTTATCAACACCTTGGGCTATACCAGTTCGCGTATCTACTAACTTCTTAATTGTTTTGTTGAGGTTCGTGAAATTGGTGAACCAAATCCAAGCAGCGAATCTAAATTAATGATTTTAAATTAAACCTCAACTAAACAGCTTAACCAAACAACATTACAAAAAAAGCCGCAAATTATTACACAACGGTCTACTATTTACCTATATAGATGCTTCTTCTACGTAGATCACTGTTTTCTGTGGTCGATACCCCCCAGCTCCCCCCCCCCCCACCACCAGGAAGCTCTAAATGGAGTACTGGAGCCGGCCCGGGAATTAAAGTTTCATACAATGCGCGGGATTCAATAAGTCAGTCACTAATTTATTATTTGTAGTTATACATGGAACGTAAGGTAAATAATCAACCGTTGTGTAATAATTTAACTGTATAGATGCCCCTTCTGCGTATATAGTATAATAAACCGTTGTGTAATAATTTACTCAGTAATACTTCAACAGAGTTCATTGTATCAGCGGAGTCCAAAAGATCTATCATTGTTCAAATGGGATAACATCAAAGAACAACCAACTCGACTTCATACAGCCATCCGTTATCATAATCGTGCTCCCTGGCAACGATATCTGGACCGGATTCATAGGTACCGTTTGATTCACGACCCGATTGACGGAGCTTTTTGATGCAAACGAACGACTGGTCGTACAATGCTCCGGATGGTGTCAAAATTGCTTTAACTCAAGATCAATCTAGAAATGTAAAAAAAAACCCTTCTATTGGAAATTTTTGAGTTACGGCGTTCTGAATGTCAACCCCTATGTTCCATCCCTTAGAGATGACTGACAGTAACAACGAGCTTCGAGGACCAACTAGACCCCAAACGGGGCATACGAACCGAATTTCATTAATTTTGGTTCATGGTAACTAAGAAAACTGTGTGTGAAGTACTGTGTGCGGCGTACGGCGGACGGGCAGAATTTTTTAATTGCATTTTCGGATTCTACATACCTTGAAATGGAAACCATCAAATTTTGAAGGGGGGATTAATTTTTTTTCCACGCTCGATTTCAAAGGTTCATTATTGAAAATAATAAACCTAAATTTCTAGCCGCACGCCGTACTTCGCACTTTTCGTAGTTAGCGTGAACTAAAATCGATGAAATTTTGTTGTCACTTTCAATAACCCCTAACGGGTGCAAAATGGGGGGTTGCAATCTTCAGAACGCCTTCCTTCGAAAACATTTGATAGAAGGGATTGTTTTTTACGTTTCTAAATTGGCCTGAAACTAAAGCATTTTTGAGACCACCCGGAGCATTTTACGACGAGCCGTTCGTTAGCACCGAAAACCTTCGCCAACGTGATCGTGAATGAAATCCGGCCCAGATATATTATCGTCCATAGGGTACAGCTGATTATAATTACACATGGCTGCATGAAATCGAGTTGGTCGTTCCGTGACATTATTTCATTTTGAAGATTGATGGCTGTTTTGGAGTTTGTGGATAGGTACTTTCGTAACTTGAATAAACTTTATGCTTCATGAATAACAACAAATAATATTAATGATTGAATTATTGAATCCTGCATATTTTATGAAACTGTAATTCTCGGGCCGCCTCCAGTAGGTACTCGATTTAGGGGTTTCCTGGGCGGTGCTTGAAAACAGCGGAAGGGGCAACTATATGCAGGTAAATAATCAATGGCAGTGTGCGTTATATTAAATAATTCCGCACTGTAATCCTTTTCCCAACTAATATCCACCTACATGTCCTCTGGTAAGTATGCTTTTGATGTTTAAATACGAAAATTTCCCTTGTTAATGGCTTCGTCTATAGAAAATTGGTTAAAAATTCTTTTTAAAAGAGCCGGAAATTACAATTTTTTAAAATGATCCGGTGCAACCTTCAGTCAAGCTCCTAGAACATAATTAAACGATATAAATCAAACTCAAACCTTACTCAAATTTATGACAGCAACGATGTAACGCTTGCATACGAGTCTGCAACACATTGGGACATTTTATGTCCCAATGGGAATTTAGGGATAATTGACGGTATCATTTACGGGTTGCAAGATTACCACGATCCGGGTTACATGGTGGTGCAAGGTTACGACATTCGATTCTAGTAAACAATGACTCTCTTCACTACCTGTTGCTGACTACCTTGTTTACCCGCCTTTTTTTTCATCATGCTCAGCTCAGCTACCGCGCCAGGTACGGGGGTACGGTTAACAAGGAAATGTTCAATAAAATTACACGATTCCAATGAGTGGTGAACGATTTTTGTACGATGAAAAATGGCAAACATGAAGTTCCGTAGAAACGAATCGGTTGTAAGCGAAAATCATCAGAATGGTCGGTTAGAAACCGGCATCCCGCCGTCCTTTCCTTGTCTCCATTACTACTCACTGTAACTCTTTTGTTTACCGGTATCGTATAACGGTTTCGTATAACGCTTTTCGGGTCCATGTGCCAAAGTAAAGACATTAATGTCAATAAACCTTTACATAATAATTTGCAGCGTTTAAAACATTGTCTCCAACTAAAATGTCATCGGAAGGATTTTGTCACCCTGTAGGACTCTACAATAAACCATTTCGATTTTTTCGACTTATGCTATGCACTGATATGCTTACCTATTCACAGTTGCTGAAAAAACTAACACGCTGAAATCTCAAAACGGAGAATAAGCGATTCGTTATGAGAACAATGAAATAAACTAACTGATAACCATTGAATATCATAGTACAGCGTAAGCTAACTCGGGATTCCTTGAAATTCTCCTCGACACGGAAAAACAGTGAAGTATAGATACACCTAATTTATGTACGCGACAAATTTTGTGTAGTTTTGTGTGATATAAATAATGTCTGATGATTTTCACGCACAGCCGCTTTGCAGTTAGGGAGTTTTAACTTCGTTAGTTAACATCCAACGAAAGCCGTTAGCCACTCATTCGAAAGCTTCCAATATTATTATCGTACGACCTCACCCTACCAAAATCTAGGGTCAAAACATATCCATGGTCCAATGTTCTCACGACATCGAAAACTTCGGTTTGTTATTCGAAATTTTTAATACCTCAGGAACCTCTGGAATCGGGCATGAAGAAAAACGTTTACCCCCCCCCCCCCCCCCCCCAACAAAAATTTTATAATTTGCGTTTCAAGGCAGTTACCAAAGGGTGTGGTTAATATTTCGGAGGGTGTCATGTCCGTTTCCGTCTCTCGCCCCGTCCTGTGCATTTATGTTTGCATATTTGCTTGCTGTGAGAGCTTTATTTCTTTACCGAAGAAAGCCCCTCTCTCCTGGAGCATAATCATTTTCCGTGAAAAAAAAACAACAAGTAAGTACTGCCGAATCTCCGATGATGAAAAGAAAAATTGGACTTGAAATTCCGCTCGTAATATATAAGTTATGAAATATATGACCTAGTATAGCACCATGAACCATAATTATGTACTGAAAATTACGTTTGTTATTAGATGATGTTGATGGCGTCATAGTGGTATGATAGCGGCAGGATACGTGCTGCGGATTCTAATCGATATGGACCGCGGTTCAAAACCCCTCAAGGGATGGCAATCATTTGTTTCAAGGTCCATGAATTTTAGCTCTACGGCTCCGTGAATTACTGCACAGGCTTTTGGATTCAGCTCAAGGAAATCGCTCTTGTTTACGACACCCGAACTACTTCATGATCGCAGTATTGCTGAACGCGGTTCCGGGTCACTCGTGAGGTTGAATACCAAAAATAATGTTGTACTTAGACAGGAATAATAATAATTTGTCAGCCCTTCTCCTTCCACAGCGTAGTATTGGATACTAGGAGCTTCGTATAGGATACTATGGGAGCTTCGTCATGTAACTACCCGGTACGCGCTCCGATTCCCTCAACTAAAGCTTGTTGTATTTGCAGATCTTTATCCACATGGTTATATTTTTAATACATAGGCACGTTTACCAGCAGATTTCGTAATATCTGTAATTTTTCCTTGTAAGTAGTTTCCTGGCTCTCGCCCTAATCTCTGAACTGAAAACATAAAGTGACACATCATCAACATGAATGAAACAAAAGGTATAACAGCCCAGTTTTCAGTGATGGGAAATTCGAATCATCGTTTTATGAAGTGAAATTTGTTGTTCTGAGGTAGGTAGTTTCTGAGTCCAACGAGAAACGGTAGATAGTTTCTCTTTCTTGGTATAGGTAAAAGGTGTTGGTGGGTGTTAGATAAGAGTTAAACTAGCAGAGTAAGACTATGAGTAAAATGTTGCCATGACTTCATTTGGGTAGGACTCTCTACTTATCAATGATAAAGCAAGCTGAGGCGAGCGTAGAAACGGGGATTGTTGAGGGGTTCAGGCATATTGATGGTGAATAAAGAGCAACCCGTGTCATCTCGTCCAACTTTGCGTTATTTTTTACTTTTATTTCTATTAATTCGAATCATCGTTTTATGAGTTCAAGTTTGTTGTTTTGAGGTAGGTAGTTTCTGAGTCCAACGAAAGACGGTAGGTAGTTTTTCATCTTGGTATACGTAAAAGGTGTTGGTTGGTTATGGGTAGTTGGTTTCAAGTACCAGGAAATATCCTGTGGTCTTTTCACATTTTGTTGTTGGCGGGTTAAGGAATGTTAGCAGAGGTATTTTTAGAGTTGAGTTCAACAGTTAGCACAACTTTATATAACGCTTTTATTGAACAGAGAAAAAGAGAGATGAACAACGACTAGCAAACGCACACCCAGACTAACCAAGTAACATCAGTCTGGTACATAGGGGAGGAGAGGAACCAATCACAGGACCGGACCACATGAGCCAATCAGATTAGCAAATAAAGTATTGCGCCAAACTACGAATTCCAACACTCCCCCTCAATGCTTCAGCCATACAAACATTTAAAAGTTTAGAAAAATTTGCATCAAAATTCCACTGTTCAACATTAGTATCTAAATTCACTAGTCAACATTAGCTACCGTTACAAATTCAAAAGTTCATCAATGCCTTAACATAAAAATTACTGATAAACAAAACATTATCACTTTTAAACCTTTTCATTATCACGAACATCAGTTCTGAAATTCGCCAACTCAATAACACTCAACTTTTTTCTAAAATACTCAAATTTGTTAACTGCCAAGCCCTTTGTTAATACCTATACCAGCTATCTGTTCATCAGTTTGCAAATATTTTATCACCACTTCACCAGCAGCTACGAGGTCACGAATAAAATTATGGTGAATATCAAAATTCTTGGAACGCTTGGTTTCAAGAGATTCCGCCATGTTTATGGCTGACTGGTTATCCTCATATAAATACATAGGAACAGTGATCAAATTGAGAACAGTTGCAATAAGCTGTTTAGTGAAAATACACTCAGAAAGACACAGGGACATAGCAATGTACTCTGACTCTGAGGAGCTTCGCGATACAACTTGCTGTTTTTTGACTTCCAACATAATAGTGTTTTGATTCAATGTAATAATCACAAATCCACTCACACTTTTTCGATCAATATAGGATCCATGCCACAATCTGCATCACAATAGGCATGAATCACAAAACCTGACCTATTGGATTTTTTATACAACAAACTAAAATGTCTGGTATAATTCAGGTAGCGTAACACATTCTTCAGATACTTGAAATGTTCATCGCCAAATTCATTTTGAAAACGCCCAAAATATGAGAAGAATAACCGAGGTCAGGCCTAGTGCCCGTCACAAGGTACATTAAACTGCCTAATAGCTCTTTTTAAGGAGCATTACTTGAACCATAATTTTTCTGCAAATATAGTTTCGGCTGAATCGGAATTTTATTTATACGACCATCTACCATCCCAAATTGTTCAATAACTTTTTCTAGCAAACTTCTCTGACTTAAATAGAGACCATTCACTGTTTTTGTAATGTCTATCCCCAGAAACTTAATATTTTGGGAATCCGATAAGTCGTTCAGTTTGAATTTTGACTCTAACTGCTTTTTAATCAAATTAGCTTCACTAGCAGAATCAGTAAAAACAATCAAGTCGTCAACCCATATCAACATGTAGGTAGAATCTTTATGATACCAACAAGGATCAACCTTACTTCTCAACAGACCCACAGACAGTACCTAGTTGATTGTTCAGCGTTGTGTTCCAAGTTTTGGGCGCGGACTTGAGACCATACAACATACTCTTGACAAGCTTGCACACATGTCCATCTGGTGCAAGTGTTTTGGTGGCTTGATGTAAACAGGTCGATCGAGGTAGCCGCAGAGGAATGCTGCCTTGACTTCATACTGGTAGAACTTGAGGTTTTTCTCAACAGCTACGTACAAAAGGAGTCTTAGGGTGCTCATTCTCGCGACTGGAGCATACAGATCGCTGCCACTGAGATCACTGGTGTCTTCCTTTAAACCTCTTGCAACCAGTCTGGCTCGCTTGATAGAGACATTATCATTCACCTTCTGCCTAAAAACCCACTTTGAATCAATAATTGCCTGATTCTTGGGTATTGGTACTATTTCCCAAGTACCGTTACATGCCATGTTGTCGAGCTCTTCTTGTACAGCTGCTTTCCAGGCACCATTCTTGACGGCTTCTTTAGATGATGTAGGTATTTCGGAAGGCAGACAACCGGCAGACAACGCTAGGAGGTTGAGCTCGTAGTTCTGCAGATATCCTGGCCATCGTCGGTTCCGTCCACTGGTACGCCGTGCGACTTCCACTCGGGTACCAGGCACCGGTGTCTCTTCAGAATTAGGTATCGATGGTTCTAGTTGGGCACCTGTGTCATGGAATTCTTCATTTCCCGAGTCATTTTCTGCTTCATCAGATGTCACAGATTCGTCAGAACCATCATCGTTCCACTCAGGTTCCGCAGGAGACCCAGTAGTCACGGCTTCGACAGTACAGGGGGGGATTTTCATCAAATTCCACGCTCCGAGCCCTGATTATCTTACGAGTTTCCGGGTGATAAAGAAGCTAACCATTAGGGCAGTACCCAACCAGGTACGTCAGTCTGCTAACAGGATCCAAGCTCCCTTTCCTGTCTTCTTTAGAAACATGAGCGTAGGCACGACAACCAGATTCTAATATTTTTCAAGTCAACAGGACGGCCATACCACACCTCAGCAGGGGTTTTTCCATCAGGGAGAGCATTCGTTGGCAGGCGATTGATGAGGGCAACCTCCTCGGCTGTGCTCGTCTTCAGCTCCTGCGTCCTCTGTTCCGGCGTCCACCCAAAGGCGATACGGTCTCGCCTGAAACAGGTAAAGCTCCGAGGCAGAAGTGGGTTCAACCCCCACTGAACCCCTATGCTTCCTGGCTGAATAATCCTCGGATATCCTCCTTCTCGTCTCTCCCATCTCTGATCGTCACAACAAGTCCTTTTCCAGAGTAAAGCAATTATCAAGTCCAAATCTATCTCTATACTGGAGGGTCACTCCACAAACGGGTTCACACAATATGGCTGAGGGCTCCAAACACAACTCTACTACTACTACTGCACTGCAATGTTGCTGGTCTCCTCTCTGGGCTCTAGTCTCAAGTGAGTGTCATGGCGGCCACTGCTGGGTATATCACCTGCCCCTCTCCCGGGTCATACCCCTCCGCGGGCGTGGGGAAGTGGTGCAGACAGCCTTCGCGCCGACCCCTCCAACCGCCAGAGTCAAAAGTCCGACTACCGCCCGAGTCAGACTGGCCAGGAAAAATGCCACTACAGCTCTTCTGGAGTTTGTTGATAGGTAGTGAAACTTGAGCAAACGTTGAAGTAGGTATGATTGATGGGTAAATTATAACACAATGGTAAATTATTACACAACGGTTCATTATACCATCTACGTAGAAGGGGCTGGAGTTTGTTGGTAGGTACTAATGCAACTTGAACAGCCGTTGATGTGTTATGGATCGGCAAATTATCACACAACGGTAAATTATTACTCAAAGGTACATTATTGCACACCGGTTCATTATACTACCTACGTAGAAGGGGCGCCTATACAGGTAAATTGTTACACAACGGTTTGTTATTTGCTTCATGCTTCATGAATGACTACAAAATAATTAATGATCGAATTAATGAATCTAGGGCGCATCTGTCGGAAACTTCAATTCCGGGGCCGGCTCCAGTACTCGATTAAGGGCTTTCCTCTGGTGGTGGGGGGGGGGGGGCTCGAGGGTATTTACCACAGAAAACAGTAACGTACGAAGAAGGGGCATCTATACATGTTTAAATAATAATTTGTGTAATAATTTGCAGCGTTTTTTTGTCAACAATGGGATATTTCTTTCCTTACCGCGCTCGCATTCACCCCTCAGCAACTTTTAGGATGGATTGAGAGGCATCGCTTGGATTTATATCAACACCCAATAAAAATGGTGGTGAGAGCATCAGATTTCGAGATGGATCAAGAACTGAAAATAGGCTGGAAAAGGGATATCGATGAAATACGGCGCCTAGGTGGGAAAGCAATCCCTCTAATGGCAGACATCTATCTTGAGGCGGCTGCCATTGACGTGATAGAAACATGTTTTCCATCTCAGAAGAGAAATTTTCTGGTGTAAGAGTTCAGTGAAACTACACGAGACAAACACAAAACTCCTTTTCTATTGCTGTCAAGTGATTGAGGCTCATATTTTTTCAACAATAAGATTCTACGTAATCACTGAAAATTTTCAATCTCTCGCGCTAAAATTACGAATATTACGCCTGTACAAATACGAGTAGTCAGCCCTTCAAGTCATCCGCTCCATCACGTTTTAAAATGATGGCTTGAAATAAATAGCAGCAATTTTTTCCACAGGAATCTAATGTCTTCCGGATGAATACCTACCCCTTCTGTCTAGACCTTTTTTCTGTAAACAATACCTTGAAATGCCTAGAACTAAAATACGAAAGGAAGGTATTAACAAATATACCATACCCTTCTATTGAAAGTTTTAGAGCGTGGTGACCCGACCAGTTGACCTGATTTCATGAAAAGTTCATAAGATCATCCTTGGCATAATCGGTGTCCGAAAATGATGGCTATCCAAAAGGAACATGTCTCACATTCATGAAACTTGGCCTGTTCGCACTTCTGACTTGACTAGTGTTGGACCCTGACTCCATTAATCAAGCATCTGGTGGCAAGTCACCTGCTTCACAACCCAGAAATGTTGTATAGTTGAATCTTGTGTTTTGTGTGATATATTATATTAACTTTGCCGAGTCATACACGGATCAAGTTATTTCAAAAGTGGCGACGAACGAAAATCCATTTAATCAATTGCGAAATGTTTAGGAGACGGAGGAGACATGATTCACCAATTTTTTGACAAGGAGATGGCGGAGTTACGTAGGACAAGTATTAGGAAAGACCAAGTTAGGTACACATTCGCCAGTTCGACCCTGAAGAGAAAGACTGGAAATATTACTTCCAGTATTTCGAGCTAAAACTGATCTCAGCGGGGGAAACGAGGAAACAGATATGCGAATGGCTTTGCTAACAAAGATTGGATCTAAAAGGTTCAAGCTCCTTGTCGACCACTTCCGACCTCGCCGAGTTGGTGAGTGCCAGCATACCGAACTAATCTCGGTGATAGACAATTATTATTCAGATTTGAGGAGTATCGCAACCGACTGAGTAAAATTCTCTCCCAGGAAACGAGGTGAAGATGAGCAGGTGAAGCGATTCATAAGCGACTTGAAAGCGTTAGCGGGGCGCTCTGCGACTGGCACTTCTCTCTCTGAAAGAGTACGGGACCAAATAATATTGGGGATTAACTATACCTCCTGGCAATACGAGTTTTTGAAATCGTTCAAAGAAAAATGGAGTTATAGAAAAAAATTGTCTATTTCCACTAATACACGAAAAAACGAAAAAACACTGTTATACCGGTTTCGGTGATCAAACCATCGTCAAACTTATTATATGTTATATTTTATTGTATGTTACTGACGATGGTTTGATCACCGAAACCGGTATACCTAACAGTGCTTTTTGCGTTTTTTCGTGTATTAGTGGAAATATACTATTTTTTCAATAACTCCGTTTTTCTTTGAAATGGGTTTCCACGATTTCTTCGCGAGTGATTTAGTTCGTTTTGAAATCGTTCTCTGGTAACTCGCACACCTTAGCAGAGGTAGAAGCGTTGGCTTTAAACATGGTACGGGGATTAAATGCTCAATCCCAGTCAATGAAGTTAACAGCAGGGCTATAGAGCTCAAGCACGTTAATAGTGTCCTAAATCGTAGGCCTCCATTCAAAAGACGTTCTCCACTGGTGCTGATTGTCGGCCGAAACTGTCTTGAATATGAGGGGTACAAGCATGGTGCAAACTAAGTTTTTAGGGCCCCAGTAGATCTAGAATATTCAGAATCCGAAAGTGATGGAGGATCGGGGCTAGGATGCCAATAGATTTCGAAGAACCGCTCAAGAGTAATGCTGAACTTCATGGTCAACCAGAAACCACTTCGAATGTCGTTTGATTCGGGTTCCTGCCAGTCAGTCATTAGTAAGAGAACGTGGAAAGATTTTATTTTTTCCCACGAAACTCTCCTCAAAGGACACCATAAAACACAAATAAATAAATTAATCAATTAATGAGGAGTCGCCCAGCATCACCCGACGCCGGCCCGTGGGGGTAAGGAAGCCCCTATAAAATGAGCACCAGTTAAGATACGATCCACGCAAGACAGGGGTGGTGATACCACGGAGTACTCCCGCAGAGATGCCCAGCTCGCATAACTCCATGGCACTTTTCCTGCACCACACCCTGCGCCATGACAAGGTCGCGGCCAGTACCCTGATGTTATCAGCCGCCACTCCCTTGTGCCGGGACACTGATTGCCGCAAATCATTTCTGTTGTACTTGCTTTTCTTAGCCCTCCAGGTCTGCTCCATGTCCACGCTGCCATTGACAACCTGGACATCCAGGATAATTGCAGACCCGTCAGGCAACCATGTCCGGCTTCAACCCACTGCTACCTGGCACATGGTACAGCCTCTCCCTCTCAACATCCTAGCCGCTAGATGACAACGCATCTGCCACTTGTCTGGCAAACGCATCGTGACGGTGGATGCGGCCACCATGAGTTCAGGGACAGACTTGCACCACATGATAAGGTTCTCATTTGCACACCGACAGGCACGGCAAAGGGTGGCAACAGTCCCGCGATTACTTCTGGAACACCTTATCGCTGTGGCTAGTGAGGCCACATGGACGGCATGAAAGTTTCTGTAGTCGTGGGCCCCTATGCCCTCCGAAGCCCAATCCACCCATTGGGATGAGAAAGGGACCTCGGAGCACTGCCGGTGCTCTCTACCATCTACTGACTCATGCAGTGCAGTCGCAAACTCAGCTGGCGAGCTGGGGGTAGGAGCAGATGGTGTTGCTCTGTCGCACCATGCGAACTGCTGCCTGACAAAGTCGAGGTCAGCAGCAACACGGGCGACCTCCCAGCTTGACCCCTGAAGGGCTAGGGGGCGCCGGCGGCAAAGAGATGGGATGCTTCTTGAGAGGGAGGCAATGCCAAGGCCACCGGCTTTTACCGGTGCATGGATATAGGCACTCGGAACGCCAGGTGGGAGCTTCAGCCAAGAGCCCACAGTAGAGCGAACTTCACAATCAAGACTCTGCAGCCTCCCCACAGTAAGCCTGCCGAAGACTAGCCCATAGGTTAGCCTTGGCAAGATGTACGTGCGAAGGAGGCGCAGCTGCTGCTGTGGCTTCAGCGGAGCCTTGGTGACCCTGGCTAAAGCTAACCAAGGTCCACACGGCCTGCTGCCACAGTGGCCACACCCATGAAGTCAACCCCAAGGTACCGCCAAACATCCAGCACCGATCTGGCAGGGACAGGAGACTGCCCCACAACAAATCCCCCATCCACCACCTTCACCTTACACTGGTGGCCCGACGGGACCAAGGAGACAGACCCACACTTATCTGGGTTGACCAATAATCCACACCTGGCCAGCTGCCCCTAGAATTCATTAAGGGAGATCTGCAAGCCCTCACTGGTTTCAGCCAGCAGGACAACTTCGTCGGCAAATGCCAACGCTCCTACCCGCACCCCAGGGGCGTGATCAAACTCTACTTCTTTTGGTAGCTTCCCCGAGGCCTTATCCACGGCAAGGTTGAAAAGGAGTGGCGTCCTGCCTCTAGGACCGTCACACCTTCACGGTACAGGCAGGCTACATACTCAACTAAACGAGCTGGAGCCCCGACACCGCGAAGACAGTCGGTCAGGGCGTGATGGCATACCTTGTCAAAGGCTTTAGCAACGTCCAGGGTGGCAACCAGCAGTCGGCCAACAGGAGGGACCTGCTCTCCATGGAGGCATGCCACAGTGACGGCCCTACAGAGCAGGAGATCAGAGATCTCCCGCAGGCGCGCACCATCACTCAGCCATTCCCCAATCAGCATATCCACGTAGGAAGGACTGGAAGAAACTCAAGAGCCATCCCCTGGAACTCAGCATGAGCCTGACCAAAGGCAAGCTCCCATTCGGCGAGTGGGGGGGGGGGGGGGGTTTAGACCTATCCACTCCAACTCCCTCAACATGAGTAGGGTTTGCTGGTGGTCCTGCTGACGGACCCTCAGGCTGTTCGCATCCATCACTGCCCTCATCACTGTCGAACGCCTTGGCATAGTCGTTGTAGGAGGTGTAGAGGTCCAAGTCCCTTCAACTTACCAGACCCATAACCACCCCGCCAATGGTAAGCTGCTCCTTACAGCGCATTGAGCCCCGAACACATCCCTTCTGCTCATCGGCCAGGATGCTGTGGAGCTCGAAGTGGTTGTTGAGATTTCTGCAAAGTACAGCTGTAAGGAGGTTGTATTCCACCGACAGACGGTGATCAGCCAAAACCCGGCTGGGTCTGTGGTAGGGCCCCCCTTCGAGATAAGCTGTGTCAGGCCCATACAGAACTCTGCAGGGAACTCAGATGGTTGCCTTATGGCCTCCGAGAAATCCCTGGCAAGAGCAGCATGGGCAGAACCTTTTGAGCCAGAAGTTTTGCAGCTTTCTCGGTCGGGGTGCCGTCCAGCTGTCAAGCTTAGCAATGGCCTGCGACATGCCTTCAGCAGTGATCTTGATGGGGACCATGGATGGGCAATTCTTCATAGAATCACTCTCCACCCGAATCCAGTCCGCCTGCTCGTTATAGGACACTGGGGCGGACCAGATTCGAGCCCAGTAGTCCCTCAGCCCTTCAGGGCTGGGCGGATCAGTGAAGACCGCTTCCTCCTGATGAAGGGAACGGTAGAAACCTTTTCCGCTACCAGCAAACAGCCGGTTGTCGCGGGAGCGCCGATAGCTCTTACGGTAGCGTTGATCAAGCTTCCGTAAGGCGGCTAACCTGATCTTCAAGTGATCTATGAGCTCCGCAGGCGTGGTTGTACCCACCCCAGCAAATTGACGGGTGACCGCCAAGATCCTTCGGTCTAGCCTCCGACCTCGACCTCGGCAACCCGCAATATTAAGCTACGCAATATTAGCTCGCAAGTCCTTAATTTACCGTCGTCTTTTTTTATTATCATTATTATTATTATTATTGCTATTTGGGTGGTCAACACCCGTGGGGGGTAAAATGTGCCACCGGGTGACGCAAGTGGGGGTGTTTTTGAAACGTTCTTGAAACCGATCTTCAACGAAGGGATCTTTCATTTTTAAAGTAGGGAAAACCGACATTTCACCAGAACGCCACATATTTCTAGTACGTATGAGTTGGATAACAAATTGATTTTTATATTCTAACGTAATTTCATCATATTTAAAATGAATACCAATCAAACCTACTCCAAATCTACTCTCTTTATTATAGTAGAGTAGTTTTGAGTCATACTACTTGGGCTGTAGACGTACTGGCTCTCAATAGAAGCTTCATAATAATGTAGACATTTTTTCTTTGTATGTACCTGCCTGTACAGTGTAACGTAGCGACGTTCTTCTTTGCCAGAGGTAGGTAGGTAGGTGCCTACTGGAGTTTCTAATATTATGACTTTTATTAGAGGGCACATTGTTGCATTAGCTCGATCTATCACCACACATATTCATTCACTTAACTGTTTGCGTACTGCAATAGCTCATTTCATTAGACATTTTACGTAAAAAATAATATTATTCAATTGAAATTATCAATCCTTTTTGGCCCAAGAAATTTTTTTCTCTAATTTTTGAAAAATACCGATCGACATTTGTAGTTAAAATGCTTCATTTGCCTAGAAAAATAGAAAAAAAAATCAGCAACCCCATAATTAATAAATTATAGGATAATTTAGAAGTGTATCATTTTTGACACATTGGTACAGCCAGTACCAGTCAATATCGAGCAAGTGTATCATTTTTGGCACATTGGTACAGCCCGTACCAAAACATGTACTCCATAGGTAGTTATGTTACAGTAGGAGAAACGAATACAAAGTCATGAACTGTAGATAGGTAACTCGTTTAATTATTAAAAAAATAAGAATATCTCGTTCATAAAAATGTCTCGTAAAAAATTCTTGAAGTATTTATAAGGCGTTCCATCCTGCAATGCCGATGTTGAAGTAGTGGGAAGGCTGACCTCTCCGAGGAATTTTTCTCTCTCCCATCTGAAATAATATAAAAATAATTTGTATTATCTACCTCTCTAAAGCCAGAACCATAATCTGAATGACATTTGAATCATTTTCCTCGAACCAATTCTAATTTCGAGTCAACTTGGATCACGTGACGACGAACAAATAAATGAACTAACTCAGAGAGAGACTCTCTTCATAGCGTAGGCATCTATGTACATAAATAGGAATCTATATTTTACTGAAAAGGAGAATTTTGTCAATTTCCTTGGCTGTTTGTGTGGTCCATGCAAAATACCACAATTATGGGTCTAGCTACCAATTGGGGGGTAGCTACTTACCTGAATGAAGTTTTTCTCTTCTTGCGCTGCTTGGCTTTTGAAGCTCTCCCAACTTTCAGTTTCCTTGGGGTTTTCTTCCATTTTTGTTTCCGAGAGCCTCGACGATATGGGAGGCCTGGAGCTGTTAGTGACCGACGATGGGCCTGGCTGAGGGTCAGCCGTATCTATCAGTGAGTCACTGAGAACTGTGCGTTCCTCACAAAGTTTTTGTTCAGCGAAGGGGAGATCCTTTGGCTATCCACGTCGGGGAAAGCACACCTGATGATCCGGTGGAGGACCGTCACTTTCGTTTCCTAGGGATTGCTTGTGATGGGGTTCAGTTACATTGGCTTCCTGACCCTGATTGGGTTCCGTTTCAATAACATCAAATAATTCCTGAATGCGCCGTTCCAGCACCTCTTCAGGAACATCTTCATCATCAGATTCTCCCACAGAATCTAGAGGGTGCTTGGGAACTAGGCATAATATTGCCTCAGCCCGATTTTAATCCTTTATAGACGGGCATGGTTACACCTGAAATATTTCAACACGAATTTCTTCAGATGACAGTACACGGGCGTCCTAGTGTGTTATAAATTATACAAATTCTGGGACTGGAAGTGCAAGAGCGTCTCAATGTATCAAATTGCATACACATTATGTAATGCAGTTTTCTCAAGGGAAATCACGTTGTTGTAAGCGACTGATACTTCAATTGAATAAGGATAATGTACTTTTAGAAATTCAAGAGAAAAAATAAAAAGGAACCTAGAAATTATATTGAAAACACACATGTAAACTTACGTTCTTTGTGTGGGTCACGTTGTTGGATGGTAGACTAACCTTCACTCGAATTAACGTTGTCATAGAGCCTTCCTGAGGTTATCTCATTGTAAACAAAAGGTTCCCTCGGCCTTGAATACCTATTTGATGGATCAAAGGCCTTAGAGTAGCCTAAATCCTTGTTTCTTGCTCTTTATTCACAATAGAAAAGTTGTATCAAATATGCAACATTGGTCCAAAAATGGTTAAGGTTGGTTATGTTTGTTACAGTAGTTAATAGTTAATATGTGTTATTTAGTACGAAACACCATAATTATCACACATATTAGTGATCTCTGGTTGCAACAGGTGGCGCAAAAGATTATTTGTCCGGCTGAGCTACCCTCCAGCTTCCACCTATACGTAATATCCTCGCAAAAATACAGTTCATGTAGTTTAATTGTATTCTTATATCTCAATCAGTTAGTCCTGGCCTTCGTTAATTTTCCTCACTCGCTGTTTTCATCAAGGCTTTATTGCTTAGTTCTGCGATTTCCAATAGAAACACGTTAGCTTCCGTTAACAGTATGTGACACTTATTGATTTTTAAATGATGGAAGGATTCCATGAATATGAATTGGCAAAGCGCGGAGAAGGTAACCGTGCAAGGAAAGTTACCCTCCGTCAATACCAACGGTTACATACGTAGAATCGATCCATTTGGCACCTATGTTTCACTAGATAAGCATTGATTTTATTGTTGAGCTCTAAAATGATGTGTAAAATGATATCACTGAATACCTTAGGAGGATGTGAGGTATAATTTATTGGTAATGCTGTAGGTACAGTATTGTCCGAGCCTCGAAGGCAGCAGAAGCTTTGTTTTAACTTTTGAGGGGGAAAAAGTTGGGTTGTCGCTTTCAGATGGTCCTCTATGAATTGACATACCTCCGATCATAGATATCTACTACAACTGGGTGGACCACTAGCGATGCGTGGGCTGTGAAAACGGTGGGGCACAAAACCAGAATACAGAATTAACAGATTGTTCAACAAAATACCTCAAGTCACATTCCCTTCCCCTTATTAACACTGATTGATATTCAGCAAAGGCTCATCTCTTCCTAAACTGTTAATCAGCACTATCATCGTAAATTCGACAGTAAGTTAGCCACCGAATTCATGTGGTACAAAAATAAAGTAAACTAAAATACAACGAAACAATGACCCGTTGGCTGGTACCCTACTTCAATGAAGAAGGTGGTAACTAGCCTACTTATCTGTATGTTACTATGTCGATCAAGTCGGAAGATCATATAGAGCAAACAGGACAAAACGCCAACGGAACCGGACCGAACGCAATCGCACAAGATTCGACGCACAAAAATGGAAAACTAACAGCAGACTCAACAGAGAACACGAATGTGATTCAGGAGACAACCGAAACAAATCGAAAGGCGTAAGCGTCTCGTATCGAGATAAGTTGAATGGAAGGGATCTAATTGGTTGTGAACAGGAAAGATTTTTGGGTGGAAATCAGATTCTGGGGCAGGGCCCATAGTGGACATGGGGACAACATTTTTACTCGACTGAGCATGTGCGGGCGGGCCAATTTGCTCAGTTCCCATGGGGACACTAGGTCCCATGGCCTGCCAGTTTCAGGAGCCTAGGTGTCGATTTCGACTGCAGGACATCGATTACTCGCTATATTCCCATAACATGCTTGGTCTTGGAGCTACAGGGCAGCTAACCATGGACGATCTATTAGAATACAATGTTCATAGGTACGGCGTACACCGTACGCCCTATGCCGTACTTCGCACTTTTCTTAGTTACCATGAACCAAAATTAATGAAATTTGGTTTTTAGGTCCCGTTTGGGGTCCAGTTGGTCCATGAAGCTCGGCATTACTGACAGTCATCGTTAAGGGGTGAAAAACAGGGGTTGATATCTTCAGAACACCCTAGCTCGAAAACTTTCCATAAAAGGGTATGGTTTTCTTTACGTTTTCAAATTGATCTCGAACCAAAAAAATTTTTGATACCTCCCGGAGCATTGTGCGACCACTCGTTCGTTTGCACCGAAAAGCTTCGTCAACATGATCGTGAATGAAACGGTATGAATCCGGCCCAGATAACGTTGCTAGGGAACACCTGATTGTAATCACGGATGGCTGTATGAAGTCGATTTGGCTGTTCTGTGATAATACTTCATTTGAAGAATGATGGCTCTTTTTGATTTCGTTGATAGGTACTTTCACAGTTTGAACAAATGTTATCCGATCCAGCCCACATATAATTTATTGCTGGGGAAAAGCTGATCATAATCACGTATGGCTGTATGGAATCGAGTTGGTTGTTCCGTGTACTGTGTCATCTGAAGAATGATGGTTGTTGTGAACGTTGTTGATTTGGTTCAGTTTCTGCCAATCCGTCTATGTGTTTGCAAATACTTGCCTTACGCATAACTTCCTCATTTCGGATCCGATGTTGCTGACACCTTCAGGGATCGTGCCAGTTGGTTCCAAGATGGTCATACGAATCACAAAACGATCAGGTCATCGGTAGAGCCACTGCGCATGCGGAAAAGCGAAACCGCGCATTTCTTACGAATCAATTGTCCAATTTTTCTCAAATTCGGTGGCTAGTTGGGATGTGGCTTCCTCTGTGAAATTACAAGATACTCGGATTATTTGTAGATAATCACTGCGCATGCACACACGCAAAATCTTAGGCACATACCAACTAAATTTTTCCTGAACCCTGTAATGGTGAGTGGGTGTAACTTCGCCGTCCATACAGCGTAGTTTCCGCCTCTCCACTCAAGAAAGGTAGGCTGCCCCCGGAGACGCTCGCAATACCTCCAGGAATTGACGATTCGTTTTCGCGGATCGGCCGCCCCTTCAGCCGCGTCTCAAAATGATAGGGGGAGAGCCTGGATCCAATATGGACGGGGTTCCCATCTACCGTCACACTCCTACCCTTAAAATCGTACTTATTTGAAGAAGAAGTATGTGAAGTTAATATTGACACGTGACTGAAAGTAGTATGGAGTTCTGATTCAGGAATGGTTCATCTGAAAAACTCCAAAGCTGATAGCTTCCATCTTGATGGTAATACTGCTAATTATTTACTGGTGGAGAACTTAGCTCCTTATGACTTGGAAATAAAAAGCAAGAGAAAATAGTTCTCAGAGGTTCTGGTTCAGGAAAATTCATCCGAACTACCTTTAGGTGCATAACCATCATAAGACGGAACAACTGGAGTTAGAAATAGAGAAGAAAAAATGCAAAGGAAATAGAGACAAGAAATACAACTGGGTGGCATTGAACGCCAGGCATAATATTGAACGCCTTGAGGATAATAGCTCGATTTGATGAAGAGCACGAAAGGGAAAAATATATAGATCTATAAGAGAAAATTGAATGGCCGAAGTGTATATTCATAAAACAAAGGGTTATTAGAAAGAGGATATTAAAAAGAGGATTCCTTCTGGAAAATCTGAGAGCTCTTCCTTCTGGAGAAGCTTTCAAAAATATGAAGTTGAGGGGGGTACCGAGGATAAAATCCAGCACGTATCCACCAACCAGGCTCTGCTACCACGGAATGGATGAGGGGATACAGCGTAGTTTCCCCCTCACCACTCAAGAAACATAGGGAGGCAGTGTGACAGCTGCCTCCGGCGAAACTGGTTTATTACGCAATGCCTCCAGGAGTTGACGATTCGTTTCTGGGGATCGACCGCCCCATCAGCCGCGTGTCAAAAAGATCGGGAGGAGCCCCGATCCAATATGGACGGGATTCCCAAATACCGTCTCAACCCGGGCCCGATTTTTATGAAATTATAGGGGAATTTTCTTCAAAATACGAGGAGGAAACGAATTTCTATGAACAAAAATTGGTGTAGGTAATAATAATTCAAATGTAGCAAAAAAAGAATTAAAAAGTGGACATCTTTCAGAAAGCTACATAGAGGTCAGTTTTCCTCATTTTTGAAACTACAAGGAACCCTCAACGTATTACTACGACCTATTATTTGAATGGCTAATACCTATCTACTTAGAAGATAATATATACCTACCTATCAGAAAACTAAATACCTAATGCCAATAAAAATATCTAGTAACGCCGTCTTGGGTTGACTAGTAATTGAAATAATATTCATGAAAAAAGTACACAAGCATTAAGGTTACATGGTGAACCGTGGTTCGTATTCCTCTCAAACGTCGATTCATATAGTTATACACAGAGCAGGAGTTAACCATGGTGGTGTCTCACGGTTCGTGCAAATCAAACATCAGCTCGAAGACCCAGATAGGATGATGGAGAATAGGGTAGGGGGTTTTTCTCCTACCTTTTCTCAGGGATTCCCCTAAGCCCAAGGTATGAAATTCAGTGGTTCGTTAGAAGAAGTTACTATATTAAGAGGAAGAGCAGAAAACCAGAACGACAGAGGGTCGTGACCTCAAACGCTAATACTAACGTCGCCAAAATCGTGTAAGGAGATATGGAAATGCAAGGCTTAGTTCTGCTATTCCAGGAAAGCGCAGAAATTATTGATTTCTTGGAAGGAATGCGCGCAGGCCAATTGTAAGGAAAGCGCACAAGTTAAATCCAAGGAAAGCGCTCAACAGAAATTTATTGGTACCCGTCAAGTTGAATTGTTAATAAAGTACAAGTACAGCCAGGTTGATTACAAACTCACCTACTTAGGTGGAAGACAGTAGTATTTGATGTATGTCAAATATTCGATGAAATCATTTATTCGTGAAAACCCGAACAGTTGACTGCTGCTTTCTGTAGATCATTTACCATCGTTTACGCCCACCTTTTCATTTTAGGTACCAAGTTTCCGTTTGAAACATGCTTAGACGTTTAATCAAACGAAAACTTTCTGGACCATTGGTGGTTTTTGGGTCTGTTCGCTTTCCTTACGTGTTGTTCTAGCCCTTCCATTACACTCTCGCAGCGACCTCACTTGGATTTCAATCTCTTCTTGCCATCAATTTTTCGGCCACCTTTGGGTTTTTTCCACAGCTCAGGTGGCTCAAAAACCGACAGGTTCAGGGAGTGGCCACATTCCATCAAGTGGTATATTTTATATCAGATCTGTGCCTTGGACATAAGGATTCAAACTTCTCATAAATTTTGGTTCATGTTAACTAAGAAAAGTACCAAGAGCGGCGTAGGCAGACGGAGAGGAAATTGTTTATTCCATTTTCAACGTGTCTATGCAGTTACCTTGAAATACACTGTAATTTCCAGGCCGGCTCCAGTACTCACTTTAGTGCTTCCCTTGGTGAGGGGGGGGGGGGGGGGGGGGCACGGGGGTAAGTATTTACCACAGAAAACGGTGATCTACGAAGAAGTAAAACGGTGATCTATACAAGTAAATATTAAATCCTTGTGTAATAATTTTCAGTGTTTAGGTTTGAATTTGCAACATTTTTCTCACATTGAACTCACTCCCACATCTCCTACTGCACAGAAAATGGAAGAAAAAAAAATCCATTTCGGTTTCCTGGAAGTCTATGGGTTCAACACACAAGATCTGTGATGATACTGATGATAAATTATGAGAATCCGGTCCTTGATGGATCAGGGCTCTTCTCGAGTTTTTGGACACGCGACAGAAGGGATAAACTCGATACCTGGAAGCATTGTGTTGTAATCTAGCCTGTCTTCTCACCTAGGGGGCGTCCCACTGGCGTCCCAGTTCTACCTACCTTTATTGAGCTCTGGGGAAAGGGATAACTATGCTGTATGTGGCATCTGGTTTCACGCCTTCTCCCATGACAGATCCGATGAAGTTTATTTATAGCTCAGAGATCTGAACAATTCATTATAAATTACGGCATCAAAATATGGAGGACGCTGTTGTCGCAATCTCATACTTCAACGTAGGTAACTTAACCCTTCTGCAGGCTCATTTCTCAAGGGAGAATTTCTCTGTCACCGTGAAACCTCGCTTTACCTCTTCCCAGAATAAACAACCCTGAAGAGAATGAGAATGTCGAGAAGAGTTTCAGTCGCAACTGTACCTAAATAAATTATATGCATTATCAACAAACGACAGCTCCCGAGAGAGGCCAAGTGAAAATGGGAGATTAAACTTGTGTAGATAGAAAAGAAGTGGACAGAGAGGGATATTATGGTATGAGGGTGTAGCTGCGAAGAACAAGAGAGACGAAGTGTAGGCCCGTGGATGGGACCAGAGCTATTCATCTTGGAATGTAATTAACTAAGCTTCACCAACTTTCTAGCCTGTTTTACCCTCTACGCCTCCGGACCTGTAGGCCACTAGTTTTTACCCCTTTTACCTATCGCATTCCTGTACTTCTCACAACCTCCCATTTCAAAACCCACGTTTCAACACTCACCTTTTGCACACTAATCAGAAACACCATGAAATACCCAACATTAGGTCCGTAGGTAAATTTTGTGGTCAGATAGCGAAATATGATCGGTCACATTTTTCTACGTAAATAGGAGAGTGGATAATTTATTATCATTTGGAACCAGTGTATTCAGGATTTAAAATTTCCAAGTTAACTACACGATCTGCTAGGGATGGCTCCTGACAAACGATGTCAATACAGCATTGATATAACAGTAACTTAACTTCTATCGAACCTAGATTGTCCTCATTTTACCAGGAATTTTTATGAATTGACTGATTTCACCACACCTTTTCCTGAATTAGTGGTCCGTGATATTATTTTCAATAATGAACCTTTGAAATCGAGCAGGACAATTCTCGACCCCCCCACCAAAAAAATTGATGATTTTTATTTAAAGATACGTGAGTTATGGTTAGGTTTCTTCTCGAGGGGTTTTAAAAAAACACTTTTATTGGTTAACACATACAAGCACGTGCAACACAATAGAATGACTGTAACACGTCAGGGCAGGGAATGGAATCGAAGGGCTGCACAGATGAGTTCCTTATATACTAGTGTGTTGTTTACATGTTTACATCTAGGACTGATCTAGTCCCATAAGAATTCATTATGTTATTTACTAGGTCATTATCTTGTTTTCATATGACGGCAAGGTGTGACTATAACTCCTCCTTCCCTAAGAGCGAAGTGTCCTCACGAGCGAAGGTCGAGGGGTGGTGGAGAGGGTCGAAGGCTGTAGGTCACGTTGAGTTCTTGAATATCTTCTTGAGGAACAAGGTTGACACGTGGTCTATGCTTGAAACGATTCCTCAGATATAGGAAAACAAAAGAAAGCTAAAGGAAAATTACAATGACCAAAATAACAATGAAATACATTGTATACGAAGTAATAGGTGTGACATCTTCCAGTCCTTCAAGGGGTTCCATCTTAATATTTAATTTATGTAATTCATCAAAGGAAATAGGCAATGGTTTTGAATAAGGCGCTTATTCAGCTTGAAGATAAAAAGGGTCACTTTCAAAATATTCAAATCTCTTTTTTTCCTTTTGGGAAGTATTCATCTGTACTTTTTTGAGAAGAGCAGTTTGTTTTGGATGAATGGTCAATTGCTCATTTCCTTTTAATATGGTTACATTTGTTACATTAAATATGAGATATTGATCGATAATATCAATATATGAACATAGGCTGCTTATATTGCTTAGCAGGAAATCAGTAAAATGTTGAGTGCTTTCAGAAAATAAATCAGTAATACATTTATCCGTAACCTTTTTTGGTATTAACACAGTAATATTTATCCCATAAGCGCATAAATTCACCTTCACCATATAATTCAGCTCCTCTTATAATTAGTGTCGGATATACATGATAACGCAGTACCAATACCGTTTATAAGTCCTCTTTTAAATCTTTTAGGGGTTAACAAAGAAGAGTACCTACATAACATGATCTAATTTATCTTGGATATATCTCACATACTGGAGTAAAACATTCACTTGATTTGAATGTGAGAAGTTTTTCTGAATGAACATAAGCAATTTGTCCCACCTATTAATTTCGTTTTGAAGACTCTGAAGGTTGATGGAATGGACGTAGGTATAATATTTTTCTACTCTATGGGAATTCTGAACTTTAATAGGAATGATCCCAGGTCCAATAAGATTAGTTAGCTTGAGAGCTTGTGCCTGGTTGCGGGGATTCAAGAGTAGAAGGAAGCATAAGATCAGGTTGCGAAGTTCCATCTGCACATGGACAGTCTTTATTAGTTGTGCGTTTTTCAAACCGTCGTGGTCTTTTCAAAAGTGAAGGATGCGTTTTTATTTATTTTTCCTTAGTTATTATTTTTCCTTTTTCAGCATCATATATGTTACGGGTTTATATCGGGCTTTATTTTTCATTCTCTCATTGGTTTTAACAAAAATTCGTCCCTCGGGTATTTCAAGCCTTTCCCTATTTTGATTCAATCGCTCTGTGCGAGTAGTTTTTTCATTTTCAATTATTTGTTGTACAGCTTTATGCATTAATTCTTGATCTTGATGGTATCTTTCAATTTGAGCATCCAGGAGAATGTTAGATGATTCTTTATTAACAATCCCAAAGGTGATTTCGTTTGGCATTAATTTAATGGTGCTGTTTGGAGTATTATTGAATGCAATGACTGCTAATTCTATGAGTTCTGAAAAGGGTTTGTTTGGTGCTTCTGTTTCTAAAATATTCAATGCCACTACTGGAATGCCATTACTGTTTGAATAGTTAGGGGTGGTATAGTGAATTTCGATATTATGATAGTGTAGGAAATTTTCAATACCTACCTTTGTTTGCAAACTCAGGTCCATTTTCACACTGAATTTGGGTAGGTGTAGGTAGGGAAATTTGTCAAGTATGTGCTTAGGCATTTTATAATAGTTTGGCCTTTAGTGTTTGGTAGGATGTATACTACTATTCTTTTAGAAAAGCAATCTATTAAGGTTAAAATCTTTTTATTACCATAATAGAAGACGTCCATTTGGAGATGCGTGAAAGGTTTAGTAGGAGTGGGAGTTTTTTCGAATTGTGGTTGTCTATCATATTTGACTTTTTTACATGTTTCGCAGTTATTCACATACTCAATGATGTGCACCAGCATACGGGGCCAATAATAATTCTTTCGGAGATTAAAATACATATTGTGAATTCCTCTATGACATGTTTTGCCAAGGTGCTGAGCAGTTACTAGTTCCATTTGTTCCTCTGGGTTTTCTATATCCTGGCATTGTTTAAAGTACCTTTTAATTTTAACTGTGGGAGAATGATTTTCAATTATCTTTTGGAAATGTAGGAATATCTGATTTAACACTTGGTCCTTTACTTCGACTAAAGGCCCGGTTTTTCAAACCTCAGTTAACTTTGACGATCGCTAACGCCGCGAAATGTCGTTTTTCAAACCATGGTTACGAGTTGACGCTCCGTCAGTTTGTCTCTCTACTCTACACAAATGTCGCCAGAGTCGAAGTACTTATAATCTTTCTGACGTTCGGCAATTGAACTTACATAAATTTGAATTTTTCCACCACCCCCACTCCTGTAACGCGCCTCCTACCCCCTACCCGGCTACGACCGGGTGATAATGTTTGTCAACTGACAAATCACACTGGTGCATGAAGCTTTGCCTCTTCTTCTTTTTTCTAACGACCCTCTGCTGTCCGCAGCTCCGTGTCGTAGAGGAACGCTTCGAGCAGCAGATACCGCCAGTTAGCCGCCTTCTACGCCCCATTTCGCTCTCTGACTTCTGAGGATGGCTGTTTGTAACTGGGAAAAAAAATGTTTCCAGTTTTTGATGGAAAATTCCTTTTCAAGGGTTTACTTCGTACATAAACTTACATGTGATTGTTTACTGGTAGAGGATCGAGCAGTATAATTGAGCTCGGGCAGAGGATCGCAACACATTCGCTTTTCGTTTTGTTGGCATCTTGATTAAATATTTTCCGGATAATAGGGAACACACGATGCTTTCGTTCCTCCTTTTGTTAACATGATGTATTGTATAAGTAAAAATATAAAAATATCCCATTTTATGATGCAAACGCTGCCAAGCCCTTGTCACATGGGTTTATTATTCTGTTGGACATAGGTACCTACAGGAATTTTGGTTGTTCATTTATTATTTCTTTCATGTGGTATAATAATTGAAATAGCTATTTTTTATTGTTTCCACCAATTTTGGCCCCCAAAAACACGAAATAGGCTCCTATTTTTTCAATTTTTATTTTGTAAAATTATCTTCGATCATTAATAATGCCATATAATTGTTTTGATTCATCTGTTGACACTACTTCCAGTGTTATTATCCATATGTATGGTAATTTCAGGCGATTTCCCAGGTTTTTGACTGATAAAAAATGAATTTTGGGAGCTGAACCTTCGTTACAACCTCAATTCTTCACTCTTTGGTCATATTCTGTCTCCACGCCCTAAAAAGACATGAAAAACGATATTTCATGTTCACTAAAACCTTTACCAAAGGGGGAAAAAACATATTGTCACACCCATCCCCCCCCCCCCCCCCACCGGTTGTATTCCAGTCGGGCTGCCGAGCTTCGGAGCATAACTGGGATCCAAATATGTTCCCAAATGGGGACCACAACTGTGTACGGAAGAAAGACGATTTTATACCAAAATTTAACGTAAATTTAAGGTTGAAACTTTGTTAGAACCTCGATTCTTCGCTCTTTGGTCAAAATCGGCTTTATATTCGGTCTACTCGTCCTAAAAAAAAACGATATCTCACAAGCTCATGTTACTAATACACCGAAAAATGCTACCTTTCATCCATAACACCCTTGGGTCTATTCCGATCGGGCTGCAATGTTTTGGGACACAACTGGGCCCAAATGGAGCCTGTTCGTGGACGGACGAATTTTTTTAGACCGAAAAGCTATATGAATGATACGACGGGAGAAGTAATTTTTTGGAATCAGCGCACCTTGAAAAGTAAAGAGAAAATTTTGCTGAGCGAATACACAGGTGTATTAGTCACAGAATAATAAATCAAAAACGCTGCAAATCCCTGCACAACGGTTTATTATTTTGTACAGAATACCTTTCTGTTACAGATCACAGCTCTCTGTATAGATAACCCGTCTATATAATATAATACGTACTATTTATACATATTATGTAGATCGCAGACCCTCCGTAGGTTAGTACCTAACCCCGTACTCGTTACTGGGTACCTACCTAAATCACGAGTTGAATGTTGCTAAAATAATTCTGCCGATGACAAACAGTACCTAACAAAAAGAATCAACACATACCTAATGAAGTTCTGAAAAGAAATTGTTGATGAGGAGTGAAAAAAGTTGCAAAAGTTCCGACCAACAAACTCCAGCCCCTTCTACGTAGATGGTATAATGAACCGTTGTGTAATAATTTACCGTTGATTAATGATTTACCATCGTGTAGTAATAATTTACCCATCAATAATACTTCAACGTTTGCTCATGTTTCACTACCTATCAACAAACTCCAAAAGAGCCATCATTTTTCAAATGAAATAATATATTTGTGACGGGAAATTTTTGATTCAAATGTGGCGGCAGCGGGATGAGCCCATGGAAGCGGCTAATCCGTTAATTTCCAAATATTTTTCCCGCGTTTTAGTTTTTCCACAGTTTTGGTGGTGGTATGCTCTCGCCATTAGTAATATTAGACTGACTGTTGACTAAGTAGTGTTCTCAACTCGTTATAGTTTCGATAGTCAGTCAGTTCAGTTATTCAAAGCCTCACAGCCCTCAGTGTATACTTGTAAATTGTGAGTTCCCATTATAGTTTTTGTATCTGCAATTATCAACGTTTTCGAGTCATTTCAAAACACCAGGTTTTCCTTTTCATGAAAGCATAAACTCCTTTCACATACTGGCATCCCTTATGGGGAACTTGGTGCCAGATTAATTTCGATCATGGAAATGAAACGTTTGAAGACAGAGAGAGCTCAGCTGAGACGCATTTTCTCCAAGGAGGCTGCGAAGTTCGAGAAAAATTACAGCAGTGAAGACATCGACTTGAGAACCCTAAGGTCAGATTATGTAAGGTTAGACGATAAAGCCCAACGTTTGTTCAAATCGGATAGTGAGCTTTACGACCTGTTATTCGTTTCTGATCTCACAGAAGATGAAATTAGTGAAGAAGTGGACAAGACAGAGGAGTATAGGGACCTGTATCTCCGTATTGTAGTTCTCAAAGACCAACACTAGAGGCCCTAGTCCATGAACCTGTTCTTGTCACACACCAGTCTGATCGTTTATCTGTTAAATCGAATAGATCTGAGTCCAATAAACATAATTTGAAACTTCCTATGTTGGTTCCCAAGACATTTGATGGAAATTTGAAGGAGTGGATTTCGTTTTGGACCATTTTTAGGCGTATTCACGAAAGTGACGAATTCGATGCTGAAACCAAGTTTCAGTAGGTACCTATTTCTGTACACGACAGAGAATTCACCCGCACGGCAGCTAGTTGAAAGTTTTCCTCCATCATCTGGGAACTACCAAAAGGCCATAGATCAGCTAAAACAGCGCTTTGGTAGGGACGAATTACTTGTAGAACTGTATTCTCGGGATATTCTGAAACTAGTTTTGCTCCAGGCCAAAGAGGAAGCAAAGCTACCTCTCAGGATTCTGTATGATAGTCTGGAGACTCAGATAAGGGCTTTGGAGACGTTAGGGATGACATCAGACAAATTTTCATACCTCCTGACACCACTTGTTGAATCGGCCTTACCTGATGTCGTACTCAAATATTGGGAGAGACATTCGGTTTCACAGCTGTCTGTTTTGACGTCACAAGGTTCCGAGGCTTCCGATGTTGACAAGCTACGACTTCTGCTAGATTTCTTCAAACTAGAAGTTGAGTCTGAAGAGAGATTGTCGCTTGCTCGTGGTACTTTTGCACCTGAGAATTCTAAAATTTCAAGCACGTTTAGCTGCTCTGGTGCTAAAATGAATAGTTCTGATAAAACTAAGAAGACCAAGGTCGCCACAGCTACTGATCTAGTCAATATCAAACCAGTCAAGAACTCCTCATGCATTTTTTGTGGTGATGACGTTTCTCATAGTTCAGTCGATTGTTTCAAGGCACGCTCGCGCACCGTGGAGGAGATCCAGTCTTTGCTAGAAGAGAAGGGGTACTGTTTTCTTTGTATGAGGAAGGGTCACAGTAGAAATAACTGTAAGGTTCCATTAAACTGTATCATTAGTGGTGGACGTCATGTTCCTCTTTTGTGTCCAGATCGCAAATCTGCTAATCGAAAAGAATCCGGTGATCAGGCTGCAACTGATCACAACCTAGCTAATACCTCCAACCAGTTGGTAATTATGCAGACACTCCGAGTCAGGTTGAGAGGATTTCCACATTTGACAGCTAGAGTGCTCTTTGATAGTGGGTCACAACGGTCTTACATTACAAAACAGCTTGCCTCCAAGTTGAATTGCATTCCCACTGGCAAAGTCAAGTTGGAACATGCTCTATTTGGTGGCTCAGTTTCTGATGCTAAGACTCATGCATGTTATAAAGTTCATGCTGAAAGTATGGACAGACGCTATGCTTGTAATTTTGATGTACTTGATTCAGAAGAAATATGCCATGCTGTACCATCTGCTCCCATGTTAAGTTTGTTTTCAGAGCTAAGAAAACACAACATCTCACTGTCTGATTGTGAAGGAGGTCCGATTGACTTACTAATAGGTTCCGACATAGCTGGAAAGCTCATCACTGGAAGGAGAATCATGTTGGAAAATGTACTTGTCGCTTTCCACACACACCTAGGGTGGACATTAATGGGTAAAATACCTACCCCCTGTTCTCAATACATGTCTAACATCAGTATGTTCTCCATTGAAGTTTCAGCACAGAACCTATGGAAGCTTGAAACTATTGGTATTGAGGAAATAGAGACTTTGTTGATCACGCTAAATCAATTTTTGCACTTGCTTGTTTTGATTTGCGAGGATGGACCCATACTGATAAGGATTTAGCTGGTGATCCAGATACGCCTGTCTTAGGATTGGTCTGGGATAGAAAGCAGGACCTTCTTAAGATTAATGTACCCAATTTTGATGACATGAAGTGTGAAAATGTTTCCAGAAGAATGTTGTTGTCTGCTGTCCACTGTCTGTATGATCCAATGGGATTAGTTTGTCCTGTCACTGTAATCCCTAAGAAGCTGGTTCAGCAAACCTGGCTGTCTGGTGGAGACTGGGATAGCCCTGTTGAGACTTCAGTGAAACAGGATTTTATGGGATGGATTCATGAGATACCAGCTTTAAAGAATATTTCAGTGCCAAGATGGCTTACAAATTTTAACATGCAAGGTTCAGTCATGACACTACATACGTTTTGTGATGCCAGCAAATTGGCATATGCTGCAGTCGTTTTTCTGAGAGTAGAACTGCATGGAGACTCTGATATACATCTGGTGACGGCAAAGTCAAGAATGGCTCCTGTAAAAGCAACTTCCATTCCACGGTTGGAGCTCCTGGCTGCCACGGTTGGAGCAAGACTTTGCAAAAGCGTTTTGGGTGTTCTCAGTAACATCAGTGCTACATACAATTGGAGTGACTCATCAACAGCGTTGACGTGGATCAAGCGAGATGAGCCTTGGGCTGTTTTTGTAGGAAACAGAGTGAACAAAATCCAGGAACGTTCAACCCTGCTGATCTCGCAAGTCGTGGATGTTCCATCAATGTATTTATGAAGACAGCTTGGTGGGAGGGACCACAGTGGCTCAAGTTGTCAGAAGACCAGTGGCCCATCAGTTCTGTCCAGATAGATGAAGATGAAGTCTTACAGGAGAAAAGAAAGACTTGCGTTACTGCCTATGCTGAGGTGAAGGAGCCTTTCAGTGCTCATCTTCTGGGTAGCCTCATGAGCAGTTATTGGAAAATCCTGAAGGTCTTGGGATGGATGGTTCGTTTTTGGAAGAATTCTCTTAGAGGTGTCACTAAATCAAAAGGACTTCTGACCCTTGAGGAATTAGCCTCAGCCGAGAAGTGGATCTTGGGACTTGTTCAAACGGAGTCCTTCAGCGGTCCTGGTGACGTTTCCATACGAAGATTGAAGCCCCAGAAAAAAGAAGATGGTCTGCTAAGAGTCAGGACCAAGATATGGGCAAGGAAGGACACACAGGATTTTAGAGCACCCATAATCTTACCATACAATCACGTTATAGTCGAGCGACTTGTTCTACATGTTCACCAGCGGAATGGTCACATAATTGGACAGATGCTACTCAACCAGTTGCGAGAGCGCTATTGGATTGTCAGAGGCAGGCAAACCATTCGACGAATTGTCAAGAAGTGTGTTGTGTGTCAACGTTTCACAGCACAGCATTTGGACACAGAGAGTCCGCCTTTACCTGAAGATCGTGTTCGTGATGCTAGAATTTTTGAAGTATCTGGAACGGATTTTGCTGGCCCATTGTATCTTGTAGATGGAAGCAAGGTATATGGGTTTGCATCTTCACTTGTGCAATATATCGTGCGGTCCATCTAGATTTGGTGTCGTCATTGTCGACTGAAGCTTTTATGTTAGCATTTAGGAGATTTGTGGCCCGCAGAGGTCGTCCTAGCATCGTATACAGTGACAACGGGACAAACTACAGAGGAATGGCTAATACACTGAAGACTATCGATTGGGACCATATCTCTGAACACAGTAAGGCTGATCGAATAGAATGGAGGTTCAATCCTCCCACTGCAGCTTGGTGGGGAGGATTCTGGGAGAGAATGGTTCAAACTCTCAAAGTTCTTCTCCGAAAAATACTTGGACGGTCGTCTCTTAATTTTGAAGAACTGTACACGGTTATTTGTGACTGTGAGTCACTGATCAACTCTAGACCGATCACATATGTGTCAGAAGATCCTGATGATCCTCTGCCAATTTCACCTCGAATGTTTCTACAGGAAATAATGGAAAACCGAGTTCCTGATTGCGATCAACTTAATTCTGAGAGCTTGAATCGTCGTATCAAGTATCGACAAGCCAAGACTGAAGAGTTGAGGCGACGTTTCAGAGTTGAATACCTAGGAGGTCTTAGTTCGCATCAGAAGATACCACCAATACACGAGAGCCTCCCATCGGTGAAATGGTTCTGCTTGGTAGTGACAATACCAAACGCATTGATTGGTCTCTCGCTGTAGTTCAAAGTCTCACCCATGGTAGGGATGGACGAGTACATCTTGTTGACGTCAGAACGGCTGAAGGAAACCTGTCACGACCTATACAGCGAATTTACCCCCTTGAAATTTCCTGTGATATCTCATCGGATCAAGAACAACCAAATAGTGACCTTGGTGACAGTACGATCTCAGTGGAAGAAAATTCTCAAGTACCAAAGAAGACTGAAGAACGTCAACCTGAAAATACTTTTTGCAATACAAGAACCCGATGTGGTAGAGCTGTGAAAATACCAGCAAGAAATTTGTAAACCCTAAATTCTATAATATTATTCTATCGATATAATTTTGAGGGTCTGTGATTGGGATTCCTACTGTTTTATTATTCTGAATTTTATGTTGAATTTTTAAAATATTTCGAAATTGTATTTCAGTGTTTTGTATTTAGATCTCTGTTGTGAATTTTATGTTGAGTTTTAAATATTTCGAAACTCTGTTACACTGTTTTAATCACATATTGACTGTATTACCTTTAAATTGAGTTGTGATAATTCGGACTTGGAGATTTGTAATTTTAATGTAAATTTCCCGCTAAATTCTGTTGATTCATACATTCATCAGGTGGGAGTATGTGACGGGAAATTTTTGATTCAAATGTGGCGGCAGCGGGATGAGCCCATGGAAGCGGCCAATCCGTTAATTTCCAAATATTTTTCCCGCGTTTTAGTTTTTCCACAGTTTTGGTGGCGGTATGCTCTCGCCATTAGTAATATTAGACTGACTGTTGACTAAGTAGTGTTCTCAACTCGTTATAGTTTCGATAGTCAGTCAGTTCAGTTATTCAAAGCCTCACAGCCCTCAGTGTATACTTGTAAATTGTGAGTTCTCATTATAGTTTTTGTATCTGCAATTATCAACGTTTTCGAGTCATTTCAAAACACCAGGTTTTCCTTTTAATGAAAGCATAAACTGCTTTCACAATATTACCACAGGACATCCAACTCGACTTCGTACTCCGCCAATTTAAGCCCCATTTACACGAGCGGACCTGGCCGGATACTCCGATGCTCCTAGCTAGGAGCCTCCTGACTCGCTCCGAGGAGGCGGGGCTTCCTTCCCATCGGACAGCCGTTTACACGACCGGACCGAAGACAAGAACGTAATAAACAGTTGTATAACAATTTCCACCGTTTTGGTTTATTATCTTCAACAATAAATTTGTATAACACCCCCTCAAAATTTTTTGTTTTGCGTTTCAAGGTGCCTAGATTCAGAAAATGCAATGTCTGTCCGCCGTACGCCGTATCATGCATACCGGCTTCAATTTCTGTCTAAAAAGTCGTTCTTTCGCACACATGCTCCATTTGGGCCCTAGTTGTGTCCCGAAACTTTGCAGCCCAATCGGAACATACCCAGGGGTGTTATGAGTGAAAATGTGTATAAAAATAGGTACTTTTTGTGTTTTAGTAACATGTTAGTAACATTAGCTTTTGAGGTATCGTTTTCCATGTTTTTTGAACGAGAAGACCGAATATGAAGTCGATTTTTACCAAAGAGGCGAAAATTGAGTTTTTACCAAAGGTTCATTTCCGAAAATTGATTTTTAATGAGTCAACAACCTGGGAAATTGTCTGAAATCACCATCAATTTGTATAATAACACAAGAAAAAGTGTCAAAAGGTGAATCAAGACAACTAAATGGCACTACCAATGATCAAAGATCATTTGAAAAAAAAAAGGAGCGTACCTACCTAATTCGTGTTTTGGGGGCCAAAATTGGTGGAAACCATCATAAATGGCTATTTCAATAATTATTTCACATGAAAGAAATAATAAATGAACAGCCAAAATTTCTGTAGGTGTGTCCAATAGAATAATAAACCCATGTGACAAGGACTTCGCGGCGTTTTTTAAACTATATGCATGTTTATAGGGATGTAGGTACCTAGTCCTGGAGAAGATCCTGAGCGGATATGCGTTTACATCACAGGGTGACAGAGCAAACTGGTGGGGTGAGTAGGATTGTCGGGTCCCTAGATCCGAAGGAATTTCCATCGGGCCTCCCTAGCAAGTGGGAACGCCCATAACCGGTCCGGAGGAGCGTTTACACGGCAGGGCGGAAGTACGCACTTACTGTACTCCTCGGATTTATCCGGCCCGGTCCGCTCGTGTAAACGGGCCTTTAATCAGGTGGCCCCTAGCAATGATTTTATCTCCGGCCAATTTCCGATTGTCGGCGCGTCCCTGGTAACGAGATTTGGTCTGAATGTAGGATACAATTTCATTCACCCTGGAGTCGAAAATGCTTGTCGGTGCAAACTTCGGGGCCTTACTGTGAACGAACGGCTGGACGTACGATGCTCCGGGTGGTCTTAAAAAACTCGTAAGTTCAAGAACTATTCAAAACCGTAAACAGATTCACGTAAAAAAAAGGTGTAGGCGTTTTGAAAATGTCAACCCCTATTTTGAACCCCTTGGAGATGACTAACAGTAACGTCGAGCATCGAGGACCAACTAGACCCCGAACGGAATCTATAACCCGAATTTCATCAATTTTGTTTCATGGTAACTAAGATAAGTGGCCCGTACGGCCTACGGCGGACAGACAGAAATATTTTTATTGCAGTTTTGGATTCTACATACCTTGGAACGTAAACCATCAAATTTTGAGGGGGGGTAAGAATTTTTTTTTTCATGCTCGATTCCAATGGTTCATTATTGAAAATAATAAACCAAAACTAATCTCATGAATGATTAAACTCAGTGAAGGCACTCTGTCAGTACCCAAAACAGACAATATTATTCGTTTCTCATCTTGAAGGATCCAGAAGGATGTTAAGGAAGTAAAATAAATCAGCGAAAACATTCATATTTTAGAGGTGGTTTCTTCTTTTAATGGATGAGCGAAATATAGGTGTACTACCCTTATTAAGTCACGCTGACAAATACTCACGGTAATCCTGAAATTATGATTGGTAGCCCGTTTTACTTTCGCCCCTCCTGTTTCTCCTGGAAGGGCCTTGGTAAAGGTTGGAAAAGGTTGAAAAGAGGAGACTGAAAAATAAATATCTTTGTGAACCATGATGTTATAAATCTAATAAAGTAGGAGAGAATGAGAGAGAGTGAGAGGGGGCCGTAGATTCAACTTCTCTAAATCACTCTGCGCCCTTCCTTCCAGCATTTACCGCCTCTCTAATCACCATTTCCCGCCGAGCTCGACCGCGTGGTGCTGTTCTCTCCCCAACCACTGCCACGTCGATGGTTTATATTAATTGACTGGTGGTATTCTCCAAGTTAATGAGCCTCCCAATTTCGATTCGATTGGGCGTTACAAATATAGCGGGACTGTAAGCTAGACTTTCGGGGGGCTTGTTAGCATATAGATTACTAAGAAATGGAGTTCAATTCGGTGGGTTCTGCCTTTTTTCAACCACTTCTTTTATCTTATTCTATTTTAAATACTTATAACCGTTCTAAATCGGTAACTTCTGAGTCGCTTCTGGTGTTGGTGGTGTGAAAACACTGCAAGTCCTTTCACAATGATTAATTTATTTACTGTATATAGGGTCAACAGACCCTCACCAAGAACAAGTCTCTCATCGCCTTTTCCGTAGTAAACTGTTCCGAGTAGACCAAACTGTAGTTTAGCGTCGTACGAGTAGTTCGTTTGCATGATGGATAATAAGTACGGAGAAAATACGTGTATGTACTATATACCTATTCATAATTCCTAATTTTACCTATTAAAAACAAAAAATCTTTTATATATAGGATCAGTCTGTTTCTTCTGAAAATTTCAAGAAGAATCAAGAACTTTTGTTTCAAGTAACTTTGGTATAACAGTACCTACCTTCCTAGTAAAAGCAAGAAAATTTTAAGAAAACCAGTCACTATTTACATTACACAACTTGATGAAGATCAGAAGGAAAATTTTCACATTTAACTACGAGTTTTTGATCCCTCTTTGATCTCTGAAATAATGTTTTTCCTAACTGTATCTAATTAAATTTACAAAAATTGGCTTCTATTTCATCAAACTTTCAAATTCAGTAGATGTTAGAACTCACATCATCTCGAAAGGGCAACTACCTTATCCCGGACCAAGAACCAGTATTATATTATATCTCTGGGGGAAACTCCCAACTTGAGCCAACTCGCCGTTGCGGCAGCAAGTTTCCTTTCCGGTACGTAGCTACGCTTGTAACGATGCCAGTTCGCGGTCCGCAATCCTCCCAGCGCTCAAATCGGCCTCTAATCAGCTACTATTCCCTAGTTCACAAATAACTTATTTGTATATAGAAATATTATTTTCCCTGCATATTTCAGGTAGGCACCTATCGTGGAGTGCAATAATCGCACTGTTATAAATATGGTGAAGTACCGTATTTTTTCGTCGGTGAAGTGCAGTATCGTTATGGGCTTCCATTCTTCCATCCATAATCGTCTTAAAATATGTTGCATAGGTCAATTTTTGTTGTCTCCATCACTTATGGTTATTATATTCAAATAATGAACCATTAGAGTCGTGCACGGGAACCCCCCCCCCCCCCATCTTGAAATTTGATGGTTTGCATATCAATTTACGTAGAATCCGAAAATGGAATACAAAATAGATGCAAGTTATTAAACAACAGTTTATTAATTTTCTGCATAAATAACCCTTGTGGGTAGGCCAGAAACTGCTCTGTATAATTTATTGCCCTGCATATGTCAGAAAATACCTATTTAAATACTCGTCCTGCGTGACTCAAAGATGAAAAATAATTTCACGGAACAATAAACTCGATTTCAAAAAGCCGTAAGCACGTGTTTGTTGATGGGTACACGTTTTTTGTTCACGGCCAAACGAATAATCCAAATTAGGTGTGGAACCTACACAGAAGGGGTATCTAGACAGGCAAATAATAGACGGTTGTGTAATCGTTTGCATGGTTTTCCATCTTGTAATATAACTACTTTTTGCGTCATCGTGAACTTCGTTTAGTTTAATTTATTTGGCATTATAATTAAGTGTGGGACTGGGAGAACTAAACTTAACAGGTGCCTAGTCGAAGATGCTTACCTGTCTCGATCGATCTGCCTTGCAACCACACAGCACCTGAAATAGTTAAATACAGTTAAAAATATACCAACAGATAGGTATTTCACGCTCATTTCGCGAGATTTTCTGCATACTCATCATCCAATGTCCCCAGAACGGTAATCATTCTCTTCATAGATGACTACGTTTTGGTTATTTCCATTCAATCCAATCATACAAACATTCCATTCATTCCAGTCATTCAAACCATTATATCAAAAAACCACCACATCTATTCAAACCAATTCCAATTATCCCATCCATTATGGATGTTCCATTCCGTGCAATAAAATAATTTTTATTTATTTACCTATTTTATTATTTTCCTGGATTATTATTAGGTACGTATATAAGGAAGGGAAGAGGCTGTACTGAACGGTCCCATTTCAATAATATGAACTGCGCAGAACGCAGGTGCCTAGATTCCCACGAAGATCATCTGATGTAGATAATACGCAGCACACTTACCTCCTTACTATACTTAACCTTTTGGTTTATTATTTTCAATTATGAACCTTTAGAATCTAGCATGAAAAAAAAATTTGTTACCCCCCACCCCCACCCAAAGTTGATGGTTTACATTTCAAGGTATGTAGATTTCGAAAATGCCTTGAAAACTCTGCAAATCATTACGCAAAGGTTTATTTTTTACCTGCATATGGATGCCCCTTCTACGTAGATCACTGTTTTCTGTGGTCAGTCACCCTCGGGCTCCACCCAGGAAAGCGCTAAATCTAGTACTGGAGCCGGCCTCGGAATCAAAATTTCCTACAAATACGCCGGATTCAATAAATAAATCATTAATTATTTTGAAATTATTCATGAAGCATAAGGCAAATAATAAACCGTTGTGTAATCACTTGCTTGCATAGGTGCCCCTTCTGCGTAGACAGTACAATGAACCGTTGTGCAACAATTTACCTTTGAGTAATAATTTACCGTTGTGTAATAATTTGCCCATCAATAACACTTCAACGGTTGTTCAAGTTGCAAAAGCACCTACCAACAAACTCCAGCCCCTCATACGTAGATGGTATAATGAACCGTCGTGTAATAATTTGCCGTTATGCAATAATTGACCACTGTGTTATAATTTAGCCATCAATAATACTTCAACGTTTGTTCAAGTTTCACTACCCATGAACAAACTCCAAATTTATCAAATGAAATAAAATCACACAACAACCAACTCGACTTCATACTCCGTGAATATAATTAGGTGCTCCCTAGCAATGATCTCGGGCCAATTTTCGTTTGTTAGCGCGTCCCTAGTAATGATATTTGGGCTGAGTGTATACAATTTCATTCACCATGCTGTTGAAAATGCCTGTCGGTGCAAACTTCGGGGCCTTACTGTGAACGAACGGCTGGACCTACAATGCTCCGGGTGGTCTTAAAACACTCCCAAATTCGAGAACTCTTCAAAACCGTAAACAAATTTGATATAAGGGCGTCCTGGAGATTTCAAACCCTATTTTTCATCCCCTAGGGATGACTGACAGTAACGCCGAATTTCGAGAACCAACTAGACCCCAAACGAGACCTACTCACCAAATTTCGTTAATTTTGGTTCATGGTAACTAAGAATAGTACGAAGTACGGCGTACGGCGGGCAGAAATGTTGGTTTACTATTTTCAATAATGAACCTTTGGAATCGAGCCTGACACCCCCACCCCATCATTTCATGGTTTCCGTTTCAAGGTATATAGAATCCGAAAATGCAATAAAAAAACGCTGCAAATCCCTCACAACGGTTTATTATTTTGTACAGAATACCCTTCTGTTACAGATCACAGCTCTCTGTATAGATAACCCGTCTATATAATATTATAATAGTACTATTCTATGCATATTATGTAGATCGCAGACCCTCCGTAGGTTAGTACCTAACCCCGTACTCGTTACTAGGTACAAACCTGAATCACGAGTTAAATGTAGCTAAAATAATTCTGCCGATGACAAACAGTACCTAACAAAAAGAAACACACACAATGAAGTTCTGAAAATAAATTGTTGATGAGGAGTGAAAAAAGTTGCAAAAGTACCTACCAACAAACTCCAGCCCCTTCTACGTAGATGGTATAATTAACCGTTGTGTAATAATTTACCGTTGAGTAATGATTTACCATCGTGTACCATGGTTTACCCATCAATAATACTTCAACGTTTGTTCATGTTTCACTACCTATCACAAACTCCAAAAGAGCCATCATTTTTCAAATGAAATAATATCACAGGACATCCAACTCGACTTCATACTCCGCCAATATAATCAGGTGGCCCCTAGCAATGATTTTATCTCCAGCCAATTTCAGACTGTCGGCGCGACCCTGGTAACGAGATTTGGTCTGAATGTATACAATTTCATTCACCCTGGAGTCGAAAATGCTTGTCGGTGCAAACGTCGGGGCCTTACTGTGAACGAACGGCTGAACGTACGATGCTCCGGGTGGTCTTAAAAAACTCGTAAGTTCAAGAACTATTTCAAACCGTAAACAGATTCACGTAAAAAAAGGTGTAGGCGTTTTGAAAATTTCAACGCCTATTTTGAACCCCTTGGAGGTGACTGACAGTAACATCGAGCTTCGAGGACCAACTAGACCCCGAACGGAACCTATAACCCGAATTTCATAAATTTTGTTTCATGGTAACTAAGAAAAGTGGCCCGTACGGCCTACGGCGTGCGGCGTACGGCGGAGAGACAGAAATATTTTAATTGCAGTTTTCGATTATACATACCTTGAAACGTAAACCATCAAATTTTGAGGGGGGGTAAGAATTTTTTTTCGTGCTCGATTCCAATGGTTCATTATTGAAAATAATACACCAAAATGTCTGTCCGTCCGCCATACGCCATACGCCGTCTGAGCCCGTTTCTTAGTTTCCATGAACCAAAATTGACGAAATTCGGTTTATAGGTTCGATTTTCTTTACGGACTCAAATAGTTCTCGAACTTGGGAGTTTTTTAAGACCACCCGGAGCATTGTACGTTCAGCCGTTCGACCACAGTAATGCCCGAAGTTTGCACCACCGATAGGCGTTTTCAACAGGATGGCGAATGAATTTGTATACATTCAGCCCAAATATCATTACTATAGACGCACTAACTGTAACATTAGAGAGTTAATTTTGTACTTAGGCACATAATTATATAAACACTGAGATGTGACTGTAACCTGTCCATCCTCCTGATAATAAATCATCTATCATGGCTGCTCGAGACTGAGTGAGATATTATTAATTATCGTCCTCCAGTTTTCTCACATAAATAATATCTAAAATATTATATGGTGTCAGGTTGTGTCTATCGCGATTTGAACTATTCATTCCGTTTAGTGGTAAAAATCGCACCCGCGCGAACTTAACGATTCTGCGGATGAAACTGGATTAATTCCGGGAATCCAGGTTAACCTAACGTGAACCACTGCAGGCCACATTTCTACCACGATGGGAGACGCAAAACCACCGCCTCCAATGAATTTTGAGGCGACCAACCTTAAACAAGAATGGGCAGACTGGCTTCAGAACTTCAGCTTTTATCTTGTAGCAGCTAAAAAGAAGAATGAAAACCACGAAGTCAAGATCGCCACCCTTCTAAACCAACTGGGACCTAAAGGTATTGAGCTGTATAACACCTTTGTGCAAGACCAACTAGTCATTCCGAACGCCGACGGCAATTTTCCGAAAGAAGATCAGGTCCTAAAGCAGTACGCTGATGTCACGGAAGCATTCACGAACTATTTTGCGCCGAAGAAAAACATACTGCATGAGCGCTGTAAATTCCATAAGCTCAATATTGCGCCGGGACAATCGCTTGTCGAATATGCTACCGCACTGAAAACCGCTGCTGCTTCCTGCGATTTCTTCGATCGAAACGATATGGTCCGAGATCGCCTTGTATCCCAGACTCTGGACAGCGACCTACTCGGACGACTCCTAGACGAAGGCGACCAGCTAACCCTGGAACGTGCAATTCAGATGTGCCAGCTACACGAGAACCGTCGAGTGGAAATTGAAGACATCAAAATGAACATCAAGGAGGAGCCGAAAATAGATGCCGTCCGTCGAAAAGGTCAGAAAAAATTTAATAGAGATTCGGGAACAAGCAATAGGAAGCAACAAAATAAAAATGCAAATACTTCTAAAACAAAAAATGACAATTACTCGACAAACGATCGCGTATATCTTTGCAAGAAGTGTGCTACTGAACACACATATGGTAATTGTCCAGCGTATAACGTAACATGTAATTACTGCAAGGAATTCAATCACTACGCGTCATGTTGCCCAAACAGAAAGAAGACATCTAGAAGAATTAAAAATAATAACAAATCAAAGCGTAATGTTCATGTAATTGAATCAGATTCTGAAGAAAATGATGAATTTTATTTGGATGGATTAACGAAAATAGATAACATAAATTCTGAAAAACATAACTGGCATATAATGGCACGAATCAATAATTTCAATGTGAAATTTAAAATAGACTCTGGGAGTCACGTTAATGTGCTACCCCTTAGAATCTACAACACTCTGAATCCTGAATTAAATTTGAAAGAAAGAAAAATTAAGTTATCTGCTTATAACAACAACAGACTAAAAATAGAAGGAGAAGTTTATTTAAAAACCATATTTAAACATACAAGTGCTGATGTAAACTACATAGTGATTGATACGAAAGATAAGCCCATACTAGGTCTGAAAACTTGTAGTGATTTAAAAATCATTAGTAAACTAGAAGCTATTAAAAGTCCTAACGAAAAAGAAATGCCTGATGAAGCATCACGGCAAGACTTTAAAACTCATGATGAACAAACTACTTTTAAAAATAAAGAAGACATACTAAATGAATATAAAGATGTATTTTCAGGACTAGGAAAATTTCCTGGAAAACGTTATAAGATTCACCTGAAGGAAGATGCCATTCCTGTTACCTATCCCCCCCGTAGGATACCTAAACGCCTACAGGAACGTCTTAAAGCGACGTTGGACAGGCTCGAAAAAGCCAGAATAATATCACGAAGTGATAGTCCAAGCGAATGGCAACATCCTTTGGTGATAATTGAAAAAGCAGATAAATCCCTTCGTCTATGCTTAGATCCGAAGGATCTGAATGATCAAATCCTAGACGATAAGTATCAAATTCCGACAACGGATGAAATTTTTGACGACTTGGATAACAAGAGGCTATTTTCTATCCTCGACCTACGTGAAAGTTTTTACCAAATTCCCATTTGCGAAGAATCTGCAAAATTGTGTGCATTTGGTACGCCATTCGGCACATACCAATTTGAAAGATTACCTTTTGGAATCAAGATTTCAGCAGAAGTGTTTCAAAAGAAAAACGTTGAAACTTTTGGTTCTATAAAAGGAATAAAAATTTATATCGATGATATCATTATATCTGGCTCTGACAAGAAGGAACATGATCATATTTTAAAACAAGTATTAGCTAAAGCTAGGGAGTCGAATATTACATTTAATAAAGAGAAATTTCAGTTCTGTAAATCGGAGATTAAAATTTTAGGCCATATTGTTTCTAAAGATGGCATAGCCATCGACCCTATCCGAATTCAGGCAATAAAAGAAATGCCTGAGCCAAATGATAAAAAGAGCCTACTTCGATTTCTAGGTGTAATTAAATATGTGGGAAAATACATACCAAATCTGTCGGAACACACAGCCCCACTTCGTCAGTTAACTAAAGATGGAGAACCATGGTTGTGGAGCGACATTCATTCCGAACGGGTGAATTTACTAAAAAATTTCATAATAAATAGTCCGGTTTTAGCTCATTTCAAGGATAATGAACCGATAGTTGTCCAAACGGACGCAAGTAATAATGGACTGGGTTGTGTTTTATTGCAAAATCAAAAACCAATCGCATTTGCTTCGAGATCCCTACGAAAGTCGGAAATAAACTGGGCAATAATTGAAAAAGAAATGAGAGGGGTCCAGTTTGCGATGGAAAAGTTTCACTATTTCGTTTATGGCAGAGAAATTGAGGTACAAACAGACCACAAACCGCTAATCAGTATAATGAAACAAGGAATTGAGAAGGTACCTAAAAGACTACAACAAATGAGATTAAAACTAATGAAATATTCTATTAAAATAACATACTTACCTGGAAAGGAGATGATTTTGGCAGACGCCTTGTCTAGAGCCTATCTTGAAGATGACATTAAAAAGGATGAGAATGACATGAATTATGTCATTCACGGCATAATCCGGACAGCAATGTCAAAAAATTGGCATAGACAGCTAGCCGAAGCCACAAAAACAGATCCTTACCTGAGTCAAGTAATGCTTTTCATAAACACTGCATGGCCAAAAGACTTATCAGGGGATGTAGGGCGATATAGCCAAATACGAGATTATATCTGCCTACAAAATGGTTTGCTTTTCTACCAGGATAAAATCATAATTCCAGTCGCTGAACGAAAAAATATAATCTCAAAATTGCATGAGGGACACTTGGGCATCGAAAAAACGAGAGCTAAAGCCCGAGGTTTATTCTACTGGCCTGGCATGTCTAAACAAATAGCCGATTTTATATCATCATGTCAGACTTGCCAGGAAAGTAGAATAAAAAACCACAAAGAACCAATGATTCCGTCAGAAATTCCGATGCGGCCCTGGGCGAAAATAGGTATGGATATATTAGAATATGAAGGCAAATCCTGCCTAGTAGCGATGGATTATCATTCAAAATGGGTTGAGTTCGATAGGATTGCCAATAAAAGTGCAAAAGAGGTAATATCCTGGTGTGAAAGAGTATTTTTGCGGCTTATGGGTTTCCTAACAACATTGTTAGCGACAATAATCCGTTTTCTAGCAAACAGTTCCGAGAATATTTATCAAAAAATGATATTGAGCTAATCACTAGCAGCCCCCACTACAGTCAAGGACATGCCCTTGCTGAAACTGCAGTGAAGATCGTAGAGAATATTCTCAGGAAGACCACCAAAACTTGTCAAAATCCATACGTATTAATCATGCACTACAGAAACACAGTCATACCGTCCCTAGGATATTCCCCGAGCCAACTCATGCTGGGACGTAGTTTGAGGGATCAGATAAATTTCAATGAAACTGAGTTCGAGATTAATCCTGTTCCGAAACGTATTCTGCATGAGAAATTTACCAACGCCCAAAACTACCAAAAACGGTATTATGATAGGGGAGCCAAACTCTTACCGCTAGTTAATACCGACGACCCAGTAATATTTCGTTACCAAAACAAATGGAGGCATGGCACACTGATCAACGAAGCTAATACTCCAAGGTCATGGTGGATCAGAGGAAGAAATGGCGAGACCATTCGAAGAAATAGAAGGGATTTTATTCGAACATCAAGACAGGGAAATAAATCAACACAAATACCAACAGAAACTCAAACCCAAACAAGGAGGTATTCACTCCGCGATCGCAATGAGATCCCGAAAGTTAGACGTTATGGAATCGACGATACGTAATATTTATAACTAATTGAAGTTCAGTCCACAATAATATTCTTTCTTAAGTTGAAAAATTCAATTCACAATAATTATTCATTTCGAACACCGCGTTTCAATGTTCACTTTATTTTTATTTAATTGCAGAAGGTTATCAAGTTAATCAGGTTGATTGTTGGTTACAGTTAATCATGGAACTATATTGAATAAATCCATGGAGTCATAATTGTTTTAGTTTAAAGGTGTTTGTCTAGTGTCTGATGTCGGACACAGGTTAGAAGAAGATGACCAAGGTGAATGGTCGTTGTTGATTTTTCTGGTAAAGTCCCTGCGCGGACAAAACAGATGTAGGTAGTTTTAATTTTTATTTTTGTGAAAGAATACATCCCGAGATTTAATTTTGTACTGGAACATACCTAAGTAAGAAACATTTATAAAAAAAAAAAAAAAAAAAAAAAAAAAAAATAGAGAGAGAACATGTACATTAGAGAGTTAATTTTGTACTTAGGCACATAATTATATAAACACTGAGATGTGACTGTAACCTGCCCATCCTCCTGATAATAAATCATCTATCATGGCTGCTCGAGACTGAGTGAGATATTATTAATTATCGTCCTCCAGTTTTCTCACATAAATAATATCTAAAATATTATACTAACAATCGGGAATTGGTCCGAGATCATCATTGCTAGGGAGCACATGATTATAATCATGGAGTATGAAGTCGATTTGGTTGTTCTGTGTGAATATTTCATTTGAAATATGATGGCTCTTTTGGAGTTCGTTGATAGGTAGTGAAACTTGAACAAACGCTGAAGTATTATTGATGGGTAAATTATCACACAATGGTAAATTATTACATAACGGTGAATTGTTACACAACGGTTCATTAGACCATCTACGTAGAAGGGGCTGGAGTTTGTTGGTAGGTACTTTTGCAACTTTTTTCACTCCACATCAACAATTTCGCTTCAGAACTTCATTATGCGTTTCTTTTCGCTATTTTAGTTACTGTTTGTCATCGACAGAATTATTTTAGCAACATTTAACTCGTCATTCACGTAGGTACCTAGTAACGAATACGGGGTTCGGTACTATTCTACGGAGGATCCGCGATCTACATATTATGTATAGAATAGTACATAATAATTATTATACTATATACTGGGTTATATCTATACAGAGAGCTGTGGTCTGTAATAGAAAGGTATTCTGTACAAAATAATAAACCGTTGTGCAGGGAACGGAAGCCATCAAATTTTGATGGGTGGGGGGGGGGGGGGTTGAACTCCTTCTTTTTTTTTTAAATTTCATGCACGATTCCAAAGGTTCATTATTGAAAATAATAAACCAAAATTTCTGCGCGTCCGCCGTACGCCCTAAGCCGTAAGCTACTTAGATCTTTTCTTAGTTACCTGGAGTCAAAATTGACGAAATTCGGTTTATCGGCCCCGTTCGGGGTCTAGTTGGTCCTCAGCTCGGCGATACTGTCACTAATCTCTAAGGGGTGAAAAATAGGGGTTGACATTTTCAGGACTCCTATACCATTTTTTCACGTGAATCTTTTTATGGGTTCAAATAGTTCTTGAACTTTCGAGTTTTTTAATACCACCCGGATTTGTATGTCCCGCCGTTCCTCCACAGTAAGGCCCCCAAGTTTGCACCGACAAGCTTGGTCGACAGGAGTGTGAATCAAATTTATATATAAATATGTGTGTATGTGTATACATTCTGCCCAAATATCATCACTAGGGAGCACCTGATTATAATCACGGATGGCTGTGTGAAGTCGAGTTGGTTGTTCTGAGATATCATTCCGTTTGCCCATTTTTTTTAATATGTAGGTACTTATGCAACTTGAACTAATATTATCAGACAATGGTATATTATTACACAACGGTAAATTATTACACAACGATAAATTATTACACAACGGTTCATTATACCATCTAAGTAGAAGGGGCTGGATTTTGTTGATAGGCACTTTTGCAACTTGACCAATCGTTGAAATATTATTAATGGGCAAATTAATACACAACGGTAAATTTTTACGCAACGGCAAATTATTACAAAACGGTTCATTATAGTATCTGCGTAGAAGGGGCATCTATGTAGGTAAATTATTACGCAATGGTTTACTATTTGCCTTATGCTTCATGAATAACTACAAATAATTATTGATGGAATTATTGAATCCTGCGAATTTGAAGAAAACTTTAATTCCGAGGCCGGCTCCAGTACTCGATTTAGGGTTTTCCTAGGGGGAGTTCGAGGGTATTGACGATAGAAAACAGTGATCTACGCAGAAGGGGCATCTATACAGGCAAATAATAAACCTTTGTGTAATAATTTGCAGCGTTTTTCTTATCAGTACCAAGCTTCCTATATCGCGCGGGCGTGACCCCGCTGGCCGGCAATTCTGGTATTCGCATGGATCAATAATGGCTGTTGGGCCATGTTCTGGCAAGGATCGGTTGAAACGTTCCAGAGATCGTTTATTTACATTCACGAGTTGCACTGCTTCCCTTAATGATAGGACATTTATGAAGAGCAATTAGTTCGCTATGAAAGTTTTCTGAGTGCTAACAAACATTTCGAGCCCTCGGGGAAACGATTTGTTCTTCACTGAGCAAAGGGCCCAGGTGGTCACCATCGAGGCTCCCATTAAGGAGTTCGCAAACGCTGGTAGAAGCTGGAAACTGTTCTTTTCTGCAAGGCTCCGTTTATATTGTTACTGGGGATCCCCTTCCCTGCCGACCATCTTCATTCCGCTCTCGGTTTCCCTGACCTTCCTAAACACCGGAACCTGCTCTCTAACCTTCTTCCCATTGCTATTTTGGCAACGACAATCCCTCACCCGGAGCCGAACGGACCCTCTGATTAGAGTGGGTGGACGATATTTCCTCCTGCGGAAGGCCTTCAGGGCTTAAGTGGGCTTGTCCGTTTCGGACACTATGGATTTCTTGCAAATCTCTGTGATTACATCCCCTGGACGCAACAGTTTAGGAATTCTGATTCAATCAGTAAATGCAAGTATACATTGCGTAGGTATACCATTTTGCTGATTATTTACCATGCATTTTGCTGATCCAGGGATATGAACAGGTTCTATAATCCGATGTGTACCATGGTCAGTATAACCTCTTCAAGACTGACCTGGACTAGCACTTGGACACTAGTTAATATTACTGTTCTACTTGAAGGATTGCCTTTAGTAAATTATTCATGGATCTTACCTCCAGCGTTGCTGCTATGAAGCGCAAGTCGGAGAGAAGCGTCTGGAGCAGATTTACTTGAATTGCCCTTCAATATAGTAACCTTCAGGTGAAGATCCATGAATGAATGAAAAAAATACCTTAGAAGTTATCATTAATTTGTCAAGTGAAAAAAATTATTTATTGCGATTATATCATCGTTCTGCGTACATGAGTGGTCTGGATGCTCGATTCGTACCCGGATTCCTTAACGGTAACCCCTCCTCCCCCACCCATATTAATCTTTTCAGAAAAACCGTAGAATATATCATGACAACATAGAGAATAGGTATATATTGTAGGTATAAGTAAGTATAATAGTGTAGTGATTGAGGAGTCGAATAGACGAGTCGATCGCATATGAGAGAATGGTTATTTAATTAGTGGCCCCTGGCTCTTTTATACTCCCCTGACATGATCAGAGGGGGGTCGGGGGGGTCCCCACTCTGAGATACTTCATGTTACTGCATAACAAGAGTTGTGGAGGAGCAGCCAATCACAACACTGCTCCCCCCAGAATTTGAGTATGGTATTATTGAAATTTTCTTTTTGTCGCTGTGGCTGTTGCCGGGCGTGGGAGGTGCGTGTGTTGGTTGTGGTGGTCCGTGTGGGCTGTCCGGGTGGTTGCAGTGGTCGTTGTCGTGGGGCGGCGGTATAGAGCGCGTAGCGTTGGCGGGCGAGGCTCGGGCTCCGGGCGTGGTTCCGCGGGAGCGGTTGTTGCCGTGGGTGCTGTGGTGGCGAAGTTATGGCCATCGCTGTGTGGTTGGGGGCGATTTGCGGCGTTGCGGTGGGTCCCGTGTTGTGCGTAGGTGGGGGTGCCGGCTTGCATCTGTCGATGGACACCGAGGGGGTTTGGCGGTCGTCGGTGAGGTACGTGACTGTTTTTCCGTCGTTTGTCAGTACTTGATGGGGGCCGGTGTAAGGTGGCTCGAGTTTACCCCTCGGTGTGTCTACGCGGACGTACACATGGGTCGCTGTGCGCATAGTTGCTGGCATGTAGGACTGTGTGTAGTGGCGGTACGATTCGTTGGTGCGTAGGGGTACAGTAGTTGGTGGGGGTTGAATGAACAGATCCCCTGGTAGGCGTGGTGTGGCCGAGAAGAGGCGTTGGGCCGGTGAGTAGCCGTCGGGGCCCGGGCGGTTTTGTAGGCCGAGGAGGAGGCCGCTAAGTTGGGTGGCCCATGTGCGGGACGTGGCTGTAGCGAGGATTGCGTCTTTGAGGACCCTGTGCCCTGTGTAGTCGTTCGACGAGGCCGTTGGCTTGAGGGTGGTAGGTATTTGTATGATGTACCTCCGTGCCCATGGACGTGCAGTATTTATGAAATTCGGCTGAGGTGAACTGGGTGCCCTGGTCGGTGGTTACGTGTGCCGGGGAGCCGTAGCGGGCGATCCAGTGGTTGTGTAGGGCCGTGATCACTGCGTCGGCGGAAATGGTCGAGAGGGGTGCGCATTCGAACCAGCCAGTGGCGCGGTCAATCATCGATAATATGTATTTTTTTGTAGCCGATGGTGGTAGCGGGCCGAATAGGTCGATATGTAGGTGTTGGAGTGGCGCTGCGTCGGGATATTCGCCGAGGGGAGCCCTGATGTGTCGAGTTGTTTTGGCTCGGTTGCAACTCGGGCAGGCGCGGGTGAACAGCCGTATCGATGAGGTCATGACGGGCCAATAGTATCGAGCGCGGATGAGGGCTGTGCTGGCCTTAATCCCCGGATGTGTCATCCCGTGTATGTGTTTGAAAACCGCGAGGCGTAGCGGCGTAGGGATGTAGGGGGGAGGCGAGGCGTCAGTGTTTTCGCACATGATTTCGTGGCCTTGTATGCGGTGCAGTGTGAGATTCATAGTGGCGATGTGATCATCGGCGGCCTGGGCGTCTGCTAGCTGTTGTAGCGTGAAGGGGGTGCCGTAATCCATGACTGCGTGGGCCGTGTTGGCTGTTGGTGGGAGTCGCGAGAGGTAGTCGGCGACGATGTTTGTTGGGCCCTCGGCGTACCTGATGTCAGTTGTGAATTCTGAGATAAATCGAAGGTGCCGGAGCCGTGTTGGTGGGGCCGTATTGGACTGAGTCGTTAGTGAGGTCGTTAGGGGCTTATGGTCCGTATATACGGTGAGTGGGCGCCCTTCGATTTGCTGGCGAAAATGTACGATGGCGAGGTAGATAGCCAGTAGTTCGCGGTCAAATGCTCTGTAGTTACGTTGAGCCGGGTTGAGGGTGCGTGAGAAGAAACCTAGCGGGCGTAAGTGCGTATTGTCGATGAAATGCAGCGCTGCGCCGACGGCGAAATCCGACGAGTCCGTGTGTAGGACGAGAGGTTGGGTCGGGGCCGGATGGGCGAGTGTGACGGAGGTTTCGAGTAAGCATTTTGCGCGGTCGAATGCGTCAGCTGCGTCGGTGGTCCACGTGAGCGTGCGTTTGTCCTTTTTCTTCGCGTCGGGTGGAATCATTTCCACTAGGGGGCGGAGCGTAGGTGCGGCTCGTGGTATCGCTCGGTGATAGAAGTTGATGAGGCGGAGGAATGTTCGAAGCTCGTGCAGGGTAGTGGGTCGCGGGAATTTCTTAATGAGGTCCGTGCGTTCCGGTAGGGGTGTTATCCCGTCGGCTGAAACGTTGTGGCCGAGAAATTTGACTGAGGGCCGTGCGAGCTGGCATTTTGCTTTGTTGATTTGGAGGCCATATTTAGCGAGGGTCTCGAGGAGCGTGCGTACGTGGGTGTAGTGTTCTGACGGGGTGGCGGAGGTGACCAGTATGTCATCTAGGTAACAATACACGAAGGGCAGGTTTCGTAGGACGTGGTCCATGTAGCGCTGCCACGTCTGCGCTGCGTTTCGTAAGCCGAAATTCATTCGCTTGAATTGATAGGCGCCGAAAGGTGTGAGGATTGTTGTCTTGGGTACGTCGCGTTCGCTGATCTTGCAGTGGAAGAATGCGCGTGCGAGGTCGAATGTGCTGTACACTGTAGTCCCGTAGAGGGCCGTTGTGAAGTCGTGTAGGTGTGGGATAGTGTAGCGATCGGGCACAGTGAGTCGGTTCAGCGCTCTGTAGTCACCGACGGGGCGAATGTCACCGTCGGGTTTCGGAACGATGTGGAGCGGGCTGGACCACGGCGCCTTCGAAGGTTCGATGACCCCCGCCGCTAGTAATTCGCCGAAGTGGGCCTTCGCTTTCGCGTATAGGTCCGGGGATAATCGGCGAAGTTTCGCGTGACACGGGGGTCCCTTCGTGACGATGTGATGTTCGACAGGAGCATCGCATGGTGTCTGTGAAGGTTTTTAGGCGTCGAGGAGGGCTTGAAATCGGGGCTCATTCGCTGTCGTCGTACAGATGGACTGGCTCGGAGGTACGAGGTCTACTGTCCCGGTGATGTACCGCTGCGTGGCCGCGTTGATGAGTCGGGCGTTGGGTAGGTCAACGAGTAGGCCGTGGTACGTCAAGAAGTCGGAGCCGAGGATCGGAGTTGATACGTCGGCGACTGTGAAGGTCCACTCATACGGAGGGAGATCTGGGAGGTGTACTGATGCGGAGTGTGTGCCGTACATCTTGATCTCGGTGCCGTTTGCGGCACGTAGAGCGCTTGGACGTGTCGTTTTCCGGTTGAGCAGGGTGTTCGGGACGATCGAGACGTCAGAGCCGGTGTCCACGAGGAAGTGTAGGGAGGTTTTCTTACAGCGGATGAAGAGCCGAGATGTTGGTGGGTTGCGCACGGCCGTTACGGCTGGTCGGGCCGTGCGTTGTCGTTTCCCGACGGTTTAGGGCGCCAGGTGCAGGGGCTGCGGCATTTCTGTGCTCGTGGGCCCCATGTGCGGTGGTAGAAACATAGGGTGTTCGTCGGGCGGCGTGTGTTCGTCGCCGGCTGCGTCGGGGAGCGCCGTTGTCGTCTATTGTTGATCACTTCGACCTCTTCGGAGACGGTAGCCACCCGAGGAGGCAGGGCGAATGTTAGGAGGCGATCGGCGAGCGCAGCGAGTTTCACTATGTCGGGTTCGTCACGGGCCGCTATGTGTAGACGTATGCTCTCGGGTAGGGCGCGGAGGAAGAGCTGTCGGACGAGCGGTGGGGGTGTGTCAGCCGGAAGTGCTCGGGTGAGTCGGCGAGCGAGGATCGACGGAAGTTCGTCGTCGGATGTCGGCTGGAGGAGGGCGGTGAGCCGTGAACCATCGGAAGGTGCGTGTGTCGCTAGAAGGCGAGTTTTGAGTGTCTGGTAACTACTGGTGTGCGAGGGGTTGATGTCGGCGCATAGATCCGCTTGTCGAGGTTCGAGGGCGAGGAAGGCTCGGGCGAATTTCGCATGTGGCGTCGTGAGGCCTTCGTGTGCGAGGATGAGCTCGAGTTGGGCGAACCAGACGTGCGGGAATGCGGGGTCGAACGGCTGAAGCTTGAGAATCGAAGGAGCGCTCGCTTCGGGTGTCTTTTGCGGTTTCTGCTCCGTCATCTTCGGTTTTCTCTTCGGTGCCAGTCCGGTGAGGTGTCAGCTGGAAGTGTGCTCGGCGCCGGCGTCCGTTTCCTTATATAAGGATCGGTGATGGTGGGGCGAAGTAGTGGGAGGCGCTGCGATAGCCGTCGAGGCGGGCGCCGGAGTGGGGCGCCGCTGTGGCGTCGGTGGGGGCCGCGCGTGGTGGGGCTCGTTGAAGCGGAGGCGGGGCTGCGACGCTGTCAAACGGCGGGCGCTGGCGGTGTAGCTCACACGTCGGATGTCACCAGTGTAGTGATTGAGGAGTCGAATAGACGAGTCGATCGCATATGAGAGAATGGTTATTTAATTAGTGGCCCCTGGCTCTTTTATACTCCCCTGACATGATCAGAGGGGGGTCGGGGGGTCCCCACTCTGAGATACTTCATGTTACTGCATAACAAGAGTTGTGGAGGAGCAGCCGATCACAACAAATAGCTATAGGTATATTGTAGGTGTATTACGTTTATTGTCACAAAAAATCAATGTCGGGTTTTTAACTCAAGCCCGGGACCTTCAGACTTGTAGTTTAATGACATTCTGACCATAGGATGAATAAATAGGTACCTATATAATATCTAATGTTGTTTGGTACTGCATAAATTAATCCTGTAATACCCCTCATCTAAGAGCTCTAGGGAGGAGGAGGTAAATGAGTTGCTGGTTAGAAGGGCAAGTTCCTACCCACATGAGCATGTAGCGGAGAAACTGGACTAAACATGATGTAGAAGGTACGGGTACCTACATCAATAGGTAATATCATAATGTATCGTTGTAAACTAGCTACCGACGTGGGAATAATCCAGTAAGAACCTTAATTTCAGTTTTAACGACTGTGAACCACACACGTACCGTTTGAGTGCGTACCGTAGTGTGATACGAGTGGCTGAACTTGAGTTATAACTCAACCTCCGGGGGTCTCGAGACTAAGTGCCCTGCCATGTAATAAGATAATGCGCCGTAAAAAAGGCCAGACCTTGGGTGCTGGTACGCCTGAAGAGGCCCATCCATGAAATGAATGGACCTCGAATATTCTCCGACGCAAAGAACCACCTGCAGGGTGACTGCCTTAAGTTATCCAGCTTAAAACCCCAATGGCCTCTGCTTCTCAGGGATATTTTATCAAGTTTATCAAAGTTTATCAAGTTTTCAGTACTTTCGGTTCCATCCCGTCTCTCAGATCTTCTTATGTTTGGCGTTTCGTAAGATTATGTTTTGATTCATCAATATGCCCTATGACGTAATAGCTATTAGGGAACTTTCACTCAGTGAACACTACACAACGAACGCTGCAAATTATTATAGGTACGACGGTTTGTTATTTTCCTGCAAAGATACCTCTTCTGCGTAGATCACTGTTTTCTGTGATCAATACCTACCCTCCTGCTTCCCCAGAAAAACTCTAAATCGAGTAAACGCCACCAATAAATAAACCGAGCAATAAATCATAGGGGACGACCCAAAAGCTACACTCTAACTACCCACCAAATTTGAGCAAAATTCGGTCATTTATTTGTGAAAAATTGATTGCCTCAGATTCGCGATTGCGCATATATGCAGTAGCCACTTACCAATTATCTGATCATTCTGAAATTCATAGGGGATCATCTAGGCGCTCCACCCTAACTACCCACCTAATTTGAGCGAAATCGGGGGTTTATTCGCGGGAAGTTTAGTAGAAGAAGAATAGGAAAACATGTTTATTAGCATACCAAATACTATTAACAAAACCAATATCTTAAAAACATGATGCAACTATGGACATTGCGTCCGTCTGTCGGGAGGATTTTGGAGACACCTACAATATTATTCAGAAAAAGAAGAAAACGGATGAACAACAGCAACATAATTTTGGGATTTGTTACCACTTGAACTGGGTTATAGGTTAAAGTTCTTTCCTGCAATTATAGGCAGCCACGCCGAACCACGCCAACCTCTACCAATTTCCCAAATTTAACAACTCAAACACCTCACCCTCACTGAACTGTCTTGATACCAACTATCAAACCCGGAACTCGCCCAAGATAGGACACACTGCCAAGAAGTGGAACAGGTCCTCCGGCGCACCCAAATTACACATCGAACACGTCGAGTACCTAGCGGGCCTCCCGAGGACTGTATGGCACACAGTTCAACCTAGAAGTGTCTGGAACCTGCGTCCTGGGGACGGAGACTAGCGCGATCTACAGGTCACTGAGAGAGTCAGAACCTCGTTTCGTTATCAGTTATCACAAATAAACCCGCCAACCACAATCAATATCACACCTACCCGGTCCTAGTTTTGTCTTAGTTTTGCCTTCATATATTATTTTATCTAGATTTAATTCGCGTTCGTTTTCGATTTTTAGACACGGACAGTTCACGGCTTTCTCTCTAGTCACGTTTAGTTTTTTTAGTCTGTCATTTTGGTCCAACCCTTGCTGCTTTTGACTCTGATTTTTGGATTCGGACAGATTATCAGTAATTATCTATAGATTCGGATTAGACGCAGTCAGTTCACGGCTTCATCTCTAGTCACTAGCATAGGTAGTTATTTTTTTAGACTTGTGTTGTCATTTTTGTATTTTTGTCAGAGTTGATAAATAGTCCACCCACATACTCAAGTGGTAGGTTACTTAAATTATTTTAATACGATGTTATAAAACATATATTACCAAGGTAATTTTCACCACTACCACTATTAAATTTCCTGTTTTACAAAATGTGAATTAAAAATGACCAAGAACTATTACTTGTGTATTTTTTAATAGGCACCTGCTACTTATCAGTTGCGCCTTTCTCTTAATAAGCCCGGACACATCAGTCATATTTATTGATGGTATTTCATTTATGGTGTTTTCCATTTTATGCAGTGTTAAGAAGGGATTCTAGTTCTGTGTGTATGGTAACAATTATTATGTAGATTCACAACAGAAACATTAGTTTTTTTATAACAACAAGTACAAAAATCTGTCGTTTGACAAAAAATTAAACATTATTCCTGCTTACTAATGAAAATAGAACAGAAATAATTTCAATAATGATAACCAAAGTAAAACAAACTTATAATGTAGGTACCTAAAACTATCCATAGGGGTAAAAAATCCGTCATACAGAATGATTGTATGAAACAAATTCTAAAGCGCATCAAAACGTCCGCCCTTTGAGGTCAAGTTTTCCATTCGCGTTAATCGGTGCTTTTTAGTAGTGCTCTTCCCAGTTCAAAGACTTCTGCCGAGGAACCCAGACAATTTTGAAAAGTAAGTATGCTTCCAGTTGGGGATCCCATGGGTCCACATCAAGGCGATCCGGTTTAGGGAACTTCTTCATTGTTGATAATCAAAAATTTTGCCCCTCAAAATTTTATGGTTTTTACGTTTCAAGGTACGTAGAATCCGAAAATGCAATAACAATCATTTCGGTCTGTACGCCGTACGGTGGACCCAGAGAAAACAGTGGTCTACTCAGAAGGGCATCTATACCGGTACATAATAAACCATTGTGTAATAATTTGCAGCGGTAAAAAAAGTGGGTATGAACTTTATGAAGTATGTAGTTACCCATAGGTTTGATGGGTTTGGGTCTCTTACTAAGGCAGTATGTCCTAAAAAGACAGGTACTAATGTGTAATGCACAACACAGAAGAAATCTGAAGGAAAATTAAAAAATGTAGAAAACAGTTAGGTATGTAGAATTTTATGGGTGAAAAACTCGGTAGATCTACCAGAATCCGGAAAAACAGTGAGATTGGCAAAACTAACAGCGGTTCTGACTCTCTCACTGACCTGTAGATCGCGCTAGTCTCCGTCCCCAGGACGCGGGTTCCAGACACTTCTGTTCAACCTTAGCAGACCACCTCTGAATCTCAGTACCCAACTGATATCTCACAATGGGTACTTTTGACATCTCTTCTGCAGGTCGGCTGGCACAATTTCCAAGTTCAGATGTCGATAGATGCGACTGCTTGACTCAAGGGCCCTGGCCAACATGTCGTCGCGCCATGACTCTCTAACTCCCTCAATGATTCCGTCCATTTCCCGGTGCCACCTGTTGACATCCTCTAACTCACCCACAAAGGAACAGCCAAACCGTCGAGCAATCCGCCGCAAGTCACTGTACCAGAAGATTTGTCTTCGTGCAACCTCCCTTGCAACCAGATTTGGATAACGTGTTTCTGGCATCTTCATGGTTTTCAGAATGTAGTTGCATGCCAGGGAGAGTGTATGAGCAAATAAGGGGGCGACATTCGCTTCCAAGTGAACCACGTAATTAGGCGTGTTCTGAGGTAGATGGAAAATCCTCTTGATGAAGAAACGTTGCACTGCCTCCACTGTCTCCGACTGAGTGCATCCCCAAACCTGAGCTCCATAACACAGTACAGCCCTGGCAACAGCATTAAATACCTGGCACTTGGCAGCCAGAGGGATCTACTTCCGACGGAAAAAAAAAGTTTAGTACCTACCTCGGATTCACGCTTGCGACTACGCAGTGACCGTACTAGTTAATGAGCCGATCGTCCTGTAATTCATAAAATACCATCTGGGGGCCAACACACAATATGATCCTGAAAATTTCAGCATAATCGGATTCAAATTGATGAAGTTCGGCGTGTGGCATGGATTTGTGAACGCACAGATATCGAAGGAAATTTACCTATTTGTTCAATTTGTTAAAGTATATATTAAACCATGCGTGATTATACTCAGCAGCTGTTCCCTAGCAATGATATCTAGGTGGGATGTATACCGTATGATTCACACTCAATTTTGACTAAGCTTTTCGGTTTAATCTTCAGGGCATTACTGCGGACGAACGCTGGACATGCACTGTTCCAGGTGGTCTCAAAAATACCTTTAAGTTCGGAATCAATTTACAAGAGTCATAAAAAATTACGAGCTACGAAGATCAGAAAATGTCAACATCTGTTGTCCACCCTATAGAGATGACTGACAGTAACACCAAGCTTCACGAACGAACTAGACCCGAATTGGGCCTACAAACTCAATTTCATTTATTTTTGTTCATTTGGTTCATATTAGGGAAAGTCCTACAATGTTCGGCGAAACCGACAATATTTTATTCCATTTTCAGGTTCTACGTACCTTGAAACCATCAAATCAAATTTTGAGGAGGGGGGTTAAATTGTTTTTAATGCTCGATTCCGAAGGTCCATTATTGAAAATAATGAACCACAATAAAACAGGTGGAATTGGGCATTGTCAAATTTCGTTTATATAAACAATTGGCGTATAATCATTGAGTGATTCGTAATATTGCCCGCAACTTCTTTGATTCTGGCAAGTAGGTTTCGGAAAACTCTGCAAATTGTTACACAACGGTTCATTATTTACCTGTGTAGATGCTCCTTCTGCGTAGATCACTGTTTCCTGTGGTCAACCCCTACACTCGAACGCCTCACAGGAAAGCCCTAAATCGAGTACTGTAGCCGGCCCGGGAATTAAAGTTTCATAAAAATGGGCAGGATTCAGTTATTCAATCATTATTTATTTGCAGTTATTCATGAAGCATAATAAATAATGAACCGCTGTGCAGTAAACCGTTGTGTAATAAATTACATGTATAGATGCCCCTTCTGCACTGATCAGTTTTCTGTGGTGAATACCTACCCGCCACGTCCTACAGGGAAAGCTCTAATTTGTGTACTGGAGCCGGCCCAGGAATATAGTCTGATGAAAATGCGCGATATTCACTAGTTCAATCACTAATTATTTGTTGTGTTCAATTACTAGTTCAATCACTAATTATTTGTTGTAAATAATAAACCGTGGGGAAATTGATCGTTGTGCAATAATTTACCTGTATAGATGCCCCTTCTCCGTACATCACTGTTTTCTGTGGTCAATATCTACCCTCGAGCGGCTTCCCCCAGGAAAGCCCAAATCAAAAGCTGGAGCCAATTCAATTTCTACAAAATGCTCGAAATTCTATAATTCAATAATTAAATATTTGCTGTTATTCATGAATCATAACGATTTTTCAAGTTGCAAAAGTACCTACCAAAACAATCCAAAGAGCCATAATTTTGGTTTATTATTGTCAATAATGAACCTTTGGAATCGAGCATGAAAACAAAAAAAATTCGAAAACCCCCTCAAAATTTTATGGCTTCCGTCTCAAGGTATGTATAATCCGAAAATGCAATAAGAAGCGCTGCAAATTATCAAACAGCGGTTTATTGTTTATCTGTATAGATGCCCATTCTGCGTAGATCACTGTTTTCTGTGGTCAATACCATCGAGCTCCACCCAGGAAAGCGTTAAATGGAGTACTGGAGTCGGTCCGAGAAATAATGTTTCATACAAATGCGCGGGAATCAATAATTAAATCATTAATTATTTGTAGTTATTCATGAAGCATAAGGTAAATAATAAACCGTTTTGTAATAATTTACCTGTATAGATGCCCCTTTGCGTGTATAGTATAATAAACAGTTATGTACTAATTTGCCTTTGCCGTTGTGTAATAATTTACCGTTGTGTGATAATTTACCCAATAATACTTCAACAAGTTACAAAAGTACCTATCAACAAAATCCAAAAGAGCTATCATTTTGGTTCATTATTTTCAATAATGAACCTTTGTAATCGAGCATGAAAAAAACATTCTTACCCCCCCAACCCCTCCAACAAAAATATGATGGTTTACGTTTCAAGGTAGGTATGTAGAATCCGAAAATGGAGTAAACAAAATTCTATCCGTCCGCCGTACTTACCACTTTTCTTAGTTACCATGAACGTCCCGATCGGGGTCTGTTAATCCTCGTAGCTCGGCGTTACTGCCAATAATCTCTAAGGGGTTCAAAATACGTGTTGAAATTTTCAGAACGCCGTAGCTCGAAAACTTTCATTACAAGGGTATGGTTTTTTTACTTTTTTAAATTGATCTTGAACTTAAGAGTTTTATGAGACCACCCGGAGCAATGTACCACCAGCCGCTCGTTTGCACCGAAAAGCTTCGTCAACATGATCGTGAATCGAAAGGTATAAATCCGGCCCAGATACCATCGCTAGGGAGCACCTGATTTTAATCAAGGATGGCTGTATGGAGTCGAGTTGGTTTTTGTGTGATATTATTTCATTTGAAAAGTGATGGATCTTTTGCAATTTGTTAATAGGTACTGTTGCAACTTGAACAAACATTGAAGCATTATTTAAGGGTAATTTCTCAAATTATTACACAACGGTTCATCATACCATCTACGTAGGAGGGGCTGGATTTTTTTGATAGGTACTTCTGCAACTAGGACAACCGTTGAAGTATTAATTATGCCCAAATTATCACACAACGGTAAATTATTACGCAGCGGTAAATTATTATACAACGGTAAATTATCACGCAGCGGTAAATTATTACACAACGGTAAATTATTACGCAGCGGTAAATTATTACACAACGATAAATTTTTACGCAGCGGTAAATTATTACACAATCATCATTCATTATACTATCTTAGTAGAAAGGGCAGGTATACAGGTGAATAAATTATTACTACACGGTTTATCATTCGTCTTATGATTCATAAATAACTGCAAATAATAATTAATGATTTAATTATTGAATTCCACGCATTTGTAGGTAACTTTAATTCCGGGGCTGGATCCAGTACTCGATTTAGGGCTTTCCTGGAGGGAGTTCGAGGAAATTGACCACAGAAAGGTTAAGGTTGGCTATAAGTTAATAATAAACCATTTTGTAGTAATGTGCCGCGTTTTAAAATGAAAGAATATCACAGAACAACCAACTCGACTTTATTCAGCCATCCGCGATTATAATCAGGTGCTCCCTAGCAATGATTATCTCGGGCTAATTCCCAGTTGTTGCCGCGTCCCTACCAATGATGTCTGGGCTGAATGAATACAATTCCATGTACCCTGCTGTGGAAGAAGCATGTCGGTGCAAACATCTGGGCCTTACTGTGAACGAACGGCACGACGTACAATGCTCCGGGTCGTCTCAACAAACCCTCAAGTTCGAGAACAATTTACAAACGTACAAAAAAATTCGAGATAACGGCGTCCTGGAGGTTTCAATCCCTATTTTTCACCCCTTAGGGATGATTGACATTAACGCCGAACTGCGAGGACCAACTAGAACCCGCATCGGACCTATAAACCGAATTTCGTCAATTTTGGTTCATGGTAACTGAGAAAGGTTTGATGTACGTCGTGCGGTGTAGGGCAGACGGACAGAATTTCTTTTAATTGCATTTTCGGATTCTACATACCTTGAAACGGAAACCATTAAATTTGAGGGGGGATTAAACTTTTTTTTTTTCATGGCGTACGCCATACGCACTTTTTTAGGTTATTATGAACCATAATTAATGAGATTTGGTTGGGAGATCCCGTTTAGGGTCTAGTTGGTCCGCGAAGGTCGGCGTTACTGCCATTCATCCTTGAGGGGTGGCAAATAGGGGTTGAAATTTTCAGAACGCCGAAGCTCAAAAACTCTCTATAGAAGGGTATGGTTTTTTTAACGTTATTAATTTGATCTGGAACTAAAGACTTTATTGAGAACACACGGATCATTGTACGACCAGCCGTTCGTTTGCACAGAAAAGCTTCATCAACATGATCGTGAATGAAACGGTATTAATCCGGCCCACATATCATTGCTAGGGATCACCTGATTATAATCACGGATGGCTGTATGAAGTCGAGTTGGTTGTTCTGTGATATTACGTCATTTGAAACACGATGGATCTTCCGGATTTTGTTGATAGGTACTTTTGCAACTTGAACAAGCGTTGACTTATTATTGGGTAAATCATTATTACACAACGATAAACTATTACACAACGCTTTATTATTATGCAACTATATATTATTACACATCGATTTATTATACTATCTAAGTTGAAGGGTCATATATACAGGTAAGTTGTTACACAACCTTATGCTTCATGAATAACTACAAATAATATTAATGACTGAAAAATTGAATCCCGCGAATTTGTGGGACACTCTAATTCCGGAGCCGGCCTTAGTACTCGATTTAGGGCTTTCCTGAGGGGAGCTCGAGGGTACTGACCACAGAAAACATTGATCTAAGCAGAAGGGGCATCTATCCAGGTAAATACTAAACCGTTGTGTAATAATTTGCAGCGTTTTTTTCCCTCCAAAACACTCCGGTTCAAGTACCGACCTACTTAACCATTACAGTTCGACGTAGAACAGGCGGATTGGTAGATTTATGCATAATCTACGTAGGTACCTACCTACCGCATTTAGGTACCCTGAACGCCCAGTGGTAGAAGAGGAAAACCCCAAGTCCACGCACTGTACGGTCGCCCATCTCGGCTAGGCCTCTCGTTCCCCACTTCAAGATCTTCAAATGAAATAATATCACAAAATACAACATAAAACACATTGTTTTTAGGCAATAATTAGAGATGATTCAATCATTGATTACAGTTTTCATGGAAATCAGTCGAACTTTGATAGATTGAAGTGCGCGTAGAACCACAAAGACCTCTCAGGTTTGAAATTCAATCGCAAACCCATTTTATAAAGTTCCCAAACTTTCACTCGAAATGGGAATATAGAAACGAAGGGGGAGGAGGATTCCAAGGGCTAAGTCAATTACCGCATTGTTCAAGTTGGTTACAGTGGGAATTGAGCAGCAAGGGAACAGCTGCCGTTCACTTGGGGCCGAACAGTTTGGACGGAGTGCGCTGCATCTCAAACTGAAGAGATAGAATTGGAATGGAGAGAGAGAGAGAGAGAGCCAGTGAGAAAGGGGGAAAACTGGAATGAATAAGGATGCTTGGGAGATAGGTATATGTATGTGGGTGGGCGGCGGATGAAGAGAAAGTTTGAGGAGGAACGGAGTGTTGGTAAATCTTCCCATCAACTTAGAATTAGGTACGATAAGAGATTATGTGGAAATCAAGAACTTCAGCGACGATGGACGTGAAAAGTGAGAAAAGTAAAGGTAATTAGCTATCTATTTCAGGCTGAGGCTGTACGTCCGACTGCCCTAATAAAAGTAGAGAAGTAATAATATAACCACCAAGCATTTGAAGTTAATAATTATTATTGACAATGAATCACGGAAAACTTCGCTAGTGGTATCCACCTATGATCTATAATACGAAACGATCCACACAAAAAGAAATATTCATTGAAGATCTATATAACTATAAAATGTCTTTGTCTGTATATCTGTATGTTTGTCCGGAATAGGTTACCGCCAAACAGCTGAACCTATAATCATAAAAATTTGAACGTGTAGGTATGCTGTATGTCGTCGGAAGGGAATATTTTATTTATTATAATTTGAACGGGCGAGCCAGATTTGCAAGTTTCCCTTGCTGGGAGATTTAAAACATAGATGAAAAGCTGTACGTAAACAAAAAACGCTGCAAATCCCTGCACAACGGTTTATTATTTTGTACAGAATACCTTTCTTTTACAGATCACAGCTCCCTGTGTAGATAACCCGTCTATATAATAGGTATGTACTAGTCTATAAAAATTATGTAGATCGCAGACCCTTCGTAGGTTAGTACCTAACCCCGTACTCATTACTAGGTACCTACCTAAATCACGAGTTAAATGTTGCCAAAATAATTCTTTCGATGACAAATAGTAACTAAAATGGCGAAAAGAAACGCAAATAATGAATTTTTGAAGGCAAATTGTTGATGTGGAGTGAAATAGATGCCCCTTATGCGTAGATCACTGTTTCCTGCGGTTAATACTCACCTTCGTGGTGAAGTATAATGAACCGTTGTGTAATAACTTGCCCATCAATAATATTTCAACGGTTGGTCAAGTTGCAAAAGTACCGATCAACAAAATCCAGCCCCTTCTTGGTAGATGAACCGTTGTGTAATAATTTACCGTTATGTAATAATTTACCGTTGTGTAATAATTTGCCATTGTGTAATAATTTACCGTTGTGTAATAATTTACCCATCAATAATAGTTCAAAGTTTGTTCAAGTTTCACAAGTACCTACCTACCAACAAAATCCAATAGTCCATGACTTATCAAATGAAATAATATCGCAGAACAACCAACTCGACTTCATACAGCCATCCATGATTATAATCAGGTGCTCTTTAGTGATGATATCCTGAGTACCTAACCCCGTACTCATTACTAGGTACCTACCTAAATCACGAGTTAAATGTTGCCAAAATAATTCTTTCGATGACAAATAGTAACTAAAATGGCGAAAAGAAACGCAAATAATGAATTTTTGAAGGCAAATTGTTGATGTGGAGTGAAATAGATGCCCCTTATGCGTAGATCACTGTTTCCTGCGGTTAATACTCACCTTCGTGGTGAAGTATAATGAACCGTTGTGTAATAACTTGCCCATCAATAATATTTCAACGGTTGGTCAAGTTGCAAAAGTACCGATCAACAAAATCCAGCCCCTTCTTGGTAGATGAACCGTTGTGTAATAATTTACCGTTATGTAATAATTTACCGTTGTGTAATAATTTGCCATTGTGTAATAATTTACCGTTGTGTAATAATTTACCCATCAATAATAGTTCAAAGTTTGTTCAACAAGATCCAGCCCCTTCTTGGTAGATGAACCGTTGTGTACTAATTTACCGTTGTGTAATAATTTACCGTTATGTAATAATTTACCGTTGTGTAATAATTTGCCGTTGTGTAATAATTAACCGTTGTGTAATAAGTTACCCATCAATAATACTTCAAAGTTTGTTCAAGTTTCACAAGTACCTACCTACCAACAAAATCCAATAGTCCATGACTTATCAAATGAAATAATATCGCAGAACAACCAACTCGACTTCATACAGCCATCCATGATTATAATCAGGTGCTCTTTAGTGATGATATCCCGGCCGAATTTATACCGTTCGATTCACGATCGTGTTGACGAAGCTTCTTGGTGCACACGAACGGCTGGACGTACAGTCTTCCGGGTAGTCTCAAAAAATTGTTTAGCTCAAGACAAATTTAATATCGTAAAAAAAACCATACCCTTCAATCGAAAGTTTTCGAGCTACGGCGTTCTGAAAATGTCAACCCCTATATTGAACCCCTTAGAGATGACTGACAGTAACGCCGAGCTTCGAGGACCAACTACTTAGACCCCGAACGGAACCTATAACCCGAATTTCATAAATTTTTATTCATGGTAACTAAGGGCCCGTGCGGTGTACGGCGGACATACAGAAAGATTTTTATTGCAGTTTCGGATTCTACGTACCTTGAAACGTAAACCATCAAATTTTAAGGGGTGGGGGGGGGGGGGGTGGGTTACAATTTTTTTTTTCATGCTCGATTCCAATGGTTCATTATTGAAATAATAAACCAAAAACTCAGTAAGTAGGCAACAAGCATAAAATTTCCAAGAATAATTCAATGAAAATAATGTTCTTCAATAAGTGGAAACAGAAGTATAAATGTCTGTAGATATGCTTGTTCTGCGACAAAAACAAATCGGCAACCCTAAGCAAGCGACACAATGGACGATTGTACAGGTAGTTTGTACTTGAAATGGGGCGGAGAAAAGACTTTTTCATCTGGTTGAAACTTGAGGAACATTCAGAGAAACACGGGACAGTAGTTTGGCCTTCCGGTTGACCGTTCAGGAGTTTGTAGTGGAATGTCAGATCCACTGCGAAGCGTATGAAGGTCAGATCCACTGCGATGCGTATATCTACGATGGTGTTGATGTTGACGACTGCAGCAAGCGAAATGTAGTTAACCTCTTCTGCTGGTACACTCATCTTATCGGCCATAGAGCGCAAAAACTCACGATGTACCCACTCTAGTTGTGTCTTGTAGCAAGCGTAGTGAGGAGACCATACGACTGACCCGTATTCAAAGATTGGCACCACGAGTGTTTTATAAAGCAGAACCAAGGCATCAACGTTCTGAAAATCTCGGGTGGTGCGCTTGAGAAAGCTCGAAGTTCGCAAAGTCTTCCCTGTAATCATATTGAGATGATCCTCAAAAGTCAACCAGTCATCAAGGCTAATACGAAAATCCCAAAACAACGTACGACGTTCAAGAGCTGCCTGACCAATACTACTATACCGAAATTCAGGGATGGGCTGACTCCTATGGAACGAAATGACCGAACACTTCCCCCCCGATTCCAGAACAATCCAATGGCTGCTGTGAAGTGCCTAATGCGTTAGCACATTAGCAGGCAGAACTGCTACTCAGGGGCGGTTGGCTTCCCAGAAGGGAAGAAGAATGACTCACTCTGTTTCCTACTTCAAACAAGGTAAGTCTGTAGGCATCTCCAAACTATTATTTATATCTTCTCCATGTTATAATCATTCACCCTGTTTTGATATCTGCGGTTACTCCAGCAGGTCACCACTTCATTTTTCAGTCCCTTGAAGAGATACACCCCCCCCCCCCCCCACTATCAAACTTCTTCTTTATATATTATCCTTCCGAAACATTCTCTTTTTGAGCATAATTTCAAATCAGTAAATATATGCATAACATGAAACAACCAACTGTCTGGTCAATAATTTTTCCTTTCTCCTATATTGGCATCTAAATTAGAATTAATTGCTTAGAGCAAATTTGGAGTTTATTACAATCATAATCTGTCACACTGCACAAACTAATCAAATCAAATCAAATCAAAATATTTTATTTTTGTACAAATCATTCACATGATCGATACAATATTGTTTGATGGAACTTGTGACAGAGTGGCTGTTCTCGAGCTATTTTTTTCTTCTGGCAGAGATGGGGTCGCTTGGCGGAAGCCTAATCGATATCCCTTCTTAACCGGTGATAATCTCGCTGGTCTAGGAGGGGGACTCTCTACCACCACCACTGTCACACTCTAGCACATGGTAGCAGAGCGTGGTTTGGTAGTATGCGCACCATATTCCATCGACTTTATGTGGGCTTTCCAGAAGGTCCTGTCCCTTTGATAATACATACATATCTATTGGCTTCCCCACCACCTTTCCCACTTGAGAGTGTCAGTATAATTAAAATATACTGAGCTCATTTAAAGGCGATTGATGCCATTTCCCAATTTTCAAGTGTTCCATCCTAACGATGGAGGTTGATCACTTTGTGGTTGTCCAAATGAGAACAGTTCACTGGACAACAACCTCTGACAACATTATCCGCTAACAATCGTATGTAGGAGCTTTGTTCTCCACCAGTAAAATATTAATGAGGTAGTAGGTACCATTGAGATGGAGGTTAGCCACCTTGAAGTTGTTCAGATGTCGTTTCCTGAACCAGAACTTCATACTACTTTTCATTCCCCCTCCTCGCTGCCATACTTCTGCTACCCAGAAGTATGTCATGTGGGGAGGAGTGTTACAGTGTTGCTGTTCTTGAGCTAATGTTTCTTTTCCGGTGGAGACGGGGTCGCTTGGGGGAAGCCTAATTGATATCCCTTCTTAATTGGTGATAACCTCGCTGTTCTAGGAAAGGGACTCTTGAGGGTCCACCACCACTGTCACACTCGGTCACGAACTGCAATTTAAAACTGGTACCTCAGTAGGTATGTACTTCAAGAATAAAATAATATCCTTCCAAGTGAGATAGGCCTCGGTTACTGGGGCCAGCCATGATTCACAACTCGTCGCGTGCGAAAGCACGCAGGATGAGCGATCTGAGGGTGAACTGGTAGAGAGCAGCGCTCTTGCCTGTCACTGCCTATATCGAGCAGTGAACAATAAGCAGACTCAGATTCCATAGCGTCAATATAGTGAGCGAGGTAGTGCCCTCAATAAGCACTATACAGTGGGCACATAAGCAGGAAATGAACAAGTGTATCAGGTTGCTTGCAGTCACACACTGAGCAAAAGTCTGCATTAGCGAAAACGTACTTATTCCTTCTGTGGTAGAACTTTATTGGGCCCATCTCCTGGTTTGCAGTAGCCAATCTCAGTTGAGCCATTATTCGTTCCTGGTGTACGTTCCGTCCTTTCCCCAGATATTTCGGTCTGCCGTCATATTCCAGAATTTTGTGGAACATCGGAATGTACCCCAAATTCAGGACTCGATGGATATCCAAATTTCACCAGCGGTTCCTGAACTTCGAGACAATGTTTGCCGGTCAGCCCAAAGGGACTGGTAGGAGAGCCCATCCCAATCGACGATGACACCAACTGAGTGACATACATTGTCCAATATGGTCACCAAGTTTCCAGTTATAGGCCTCTGAGTTTTTCGGATTCTTGTGGAACCCTACGAGTTCTTGGAGAAATAACTTCGGCCACCTATCCTCGTCCATTTTCAGGAGCCTAGCTAAGAATCCCAGAGCTCTCTCAAGAAAATTGGCCTTCGGCAGAAGTCTGTCAGCTTCCAGTCTTAGAAAAGGTCGAGGCATTCCTCGTGATAGGCAGAGGATGCTGTTGAGGAACACATCTTGACTATCTCAATATCCTCCTTGTGCCAAATTCCACAGATCATGGCAGCATACAATAGAACTGATGCAACGAGTGTATCGAAAAGTTTGAACTTTGATTCCCAAGAATCTACTTTCCCTCTGCAGACCCTTGTAACTCCAATCGCAGATTTAGCCTTGTTGAAGAGTGTTTCCTCATTTTGGTGGAATCTCCCTGACCGGCTGAAAGTCACTCCAAGCTACAGGAAGGTTTTTACTGGTGTTATCTCTTCATTCCCACATAAGATCCTCCTCCTTATTCCAACTCGTCCTCCTTTGTCAAAAGTAAGGATGTGGAACCTCCCTATATTAATTTTCAGCTGGTTCAATCAGAAATAATCCTTGAGTTCGTCCATCTTATTTTGGGCGTCTGGCTGTGAGTCTGCCAGGATGGCCACATCATCCGCAAATATTAACACCATTAGGTAACTCCGGCCACCGAATGGGATGCCATGGCAGCCATTCTTGATCATGAAAGCTTCAAAGTCTGCCAGTAAAAGGATGAACAGCTTGGGAGAGATCGAGTAACCCTGTAAAACCCCTTCTGTAACAGGTTGACAGAACCTCTCCTCCCCACTATGTGGCCTGACAACGAAATTTGTATCTGTGTAGAGGGAATGCAATACTGCCACAAATTTGAGGCTAACACCTTGCCCCAGTAGCTTATTCGAGAGATTCAATGAGCCGAAAGCCGGGCAGAAGTCGACCTTAACTGTAAACAGGGGATGACCCTTCCTCATCCACGTGATACTGGCGACTGTGTGTAAACAGATTACTTGGTCAGCACAGGAGTGACCTGCCCGAAAGCCCGCCTGCTCATCGGGAAGTCACACTGCACACCAGCAAGACAGAGCATTCAAATTCTGCTGGAGATTCTCACAGTCCTCCCGGCTGTTACCTGGGCAAAACAGGTGCATATCGTCAGCAAGCATTAGGTAACTGATGTTCGAAAATCTCCCACCAAACCTGTTTATCAATAATGGAAGCAAGTAGGAACCCTGCGGAAAACCAGAGGCCACGGATAAGGCTCAGACAAGAAATTCTTTACGCTCACAATCTAGGTCCTTCTCTATACCTCGACAGCCAGTTCAATGCTGAGCCAAGCACCCACAATGACGCCAAAAGCGCCAAAAAATGGCTGTGGGAAAGCTTGCCAAAAGGTTTTGAAAAATCCATTACCACAACAACATGCTCCTTTTTCAAAATCCGAGAACACCAAATCGGTGAGTGCCAAGAGGTTCGTGGTAGTAGAACGCCTTCTGAGAAAACCGTGGTGCTCGACTGCGATGTGATTAGAAAAAACGCTGCAAATCCCTGCACAACGGTTTATTATTTTGTATAGAATACCCTCCTGTTACAGATCACAGCTCTATGTATAGATAACCCTTCTATATAATATGATATGTACTATTCTATTATATACATATTATGTAGATCGCAGACCCTCCGTAGGTTAGTACCTAACCCCGTACTCGTTACTAGGTACCTACCTAAATCACGAGTTAAATGTTGATAAAATAATTCTGCCGATGACAAACAGTACCTAACAAAAAGAAACACACATAATGAAGTTCTGAAAAGAAAATGTTGATGAGGAGTGAAAAAAGTTGCAAAAGTACCTACCAACAAACTCCAGCCCCTTCTACGTAGATGGTATAATGAACCGTTGTGTAATAATTTACCGTTGAGTAATGATTTACCGTAGTAATAATTTACCCATCAATAATACTTCAACGTTTGTTCAAGTTTCACTACCTACCAACAAACTCCAAAAGAGCCATCATTTTTCAAATGAAATAATATCACAGAACAACCAACTCGACTTCATACTCCGCCAATATAATCAGGTGATCCCTACCAATGATTGGCCGTATTCACAAATTGGTATGGTGCGCATTGGCATGGTCCGAAATGGTTCTGCAATTCTATTGGCCAACGCTGTCTGCGATTCACATAGCATGTATAGACTAGTACATAATATATATTATACAGACGGGTTATCTATACAGAGAGCTGTGATCTGTAACAGAAGCGTATTCTATACAAAATAATAAACCGTTGTGCAGGGATTTGCAGCGTTTTTATTGCAGTTTTGGATTCTACATACCTTGAAACGTAAACCATCAAATTTTGAGGGGGGGTAAGCATTTTTTTTTTCATGCTCGATTCCAATGGTTCATTATTGAAAATAATAAACCAAAATAGGGGAAAGTAGTTTCACTATACACGTCTCAAGTAAGTCGTTTCGGCATGGTAGACAGAGAGCGCAGAGCACTATAGTTGCACATTTCAGATGTATTGCCTGCCTTCGTGATGGGTGTAACAAAAGGCGACTTCCATGCTTTAGGGAAAACTCCAGCACACAATGATCGATTAAAAAATAACGTCAACAATCTATGAACAATTTCTTAAGAGGATTGATGACACTTCATCAGCTCCTTACGGATGTCCAACGCAAGCAATTCGTTATGAACTTTATCCTCAGAAAAATGTAATGACCCAATCGAGACCAGATCGGAAGTAAAGTAGTGAGGAGCATTTTTTTGCTACAGGTGGCTCGTATACGGAGGAAAAGTGAGACAAAGCGATTCGCGTTTATCTGAGGGGAATCAGCTTGCTCGCCTTTCCAGTTCATTATGTCAGGGAAACTGTTATCATGCCTGTTGTTTACGAAATGCCAAAGGCGGTTCATATTAGTGCTGAAAGAAAGCTGGATCTCCTAGAGTTACCTTAGATAATCGTTCCTGGACCTAGGTTAGCACCTCTTCTCACAATTCGAAAACATGTAGTTCTCTTCAGCTCCTGTATATTTGTATTTTTAGTGGGTCTGAACTTTTTGGTTAATTAATAATATAATTAAGCTCGAATGAAAACCATTGTGCGTAAGATTAGTGTTTTAATTTTTGTTATGAATAATTTGACTGCTTGATTTATAACTGTATAGAAAATAGCTGGCAGGTGGAATATCCCGTTCTAGTTGGGGCATAGGTACATATTTATTCCCTACGGGACATAATTTATATCCGGTTATTCTCGCAAACATAGGTACACATTGCAAAAAGGTATTCCACAACGCGCAAGACAAACCCGCGAGACTACGAGTGAAGTGACCTTTCCGAAACACTCACCCACTTGGATGAGCGAGCAAAGCAAGCGGACACAGCTGGTATACCGAAAGAGGTAATCGAATTTATTGTTATAACGATGTTGACCCTTCACGTGTAACACCACGCCTATTTTGGTTTATTGTTTTCGATAATTTTGTTTATTGTTTTCGATAACCATTGAAATCGGACATTCAATTTGTTCACCCCCCTCCCCGCCCTCCTCAAAAAGTCATGGTTTTTTTCAAGGTACGGAGAATTCGAAATGGAATAAACCACCATTCGCCGAACTTTGAACTTTCCTTAATACGAACCAACTGAACCAAAATTAATTACACTTGTTTTATATAGGTCCCATTTGGCGTCTAGTTGTTCCACGAAGCTCGGCGATATTGCCAGTCATCTCTAAGAGGTGAAAAATATCTATTTTTTGCGTTTTCAAATAGATCTCGAACCGGACAATTTTTGGAGACCACCCGGGGCATCGTACGTCCAACCTTTCATTCACAGCAACGCCCTGAAATTTGCACTGAAAAGTTCGTCTTCATGATGATGAATGATAGGGTACCCATTGAGGTAGGGAAAACCTAAGCTGCTGAATGAAATCGAGTTGGTTGTTCCGCAATCTCAATTTATTTAATATATTTTGGATTATTTTGATAAGTTATTTATGAAACTATAATTGCCCGGCCGGCTCCTCGATTTACGGCTTTCCTCGGGGAAGCATGAGGGTATATTGACTACAGAAAATAGTGATCTACGCGGAAGGAGAGCCTAATAGACGCTAAGACTCTTTTTTTTAAAATTTTTTACGACCCTCAGAATTGTGAACTCAACAACTGCGCACAAATCCTTTTCAGATGAATCTAAAACTGAATCCACGTATAAAATATTGATGAGCGCCTGGGTTAGAGTTCCTAATTTTCCTGAACCTCCCTCATCTTTGTTATTAGTCTTTTAGGAAAGAGGAGTCATCATCTTGTGTGCGTGTATAAAGGTGACTGTATTCGCTTTCGAACTTCCGCGTATTTCCCGAAGCCGGAAGGTGCTGCAATCTTCAGGCATCAGGAATAATCACCCAATCAGCCAGTCGGATCTCCCGTCCTCCTACTTTACCGCCATCGGGGCCCCCCCCCCCCTTCCCGCCGTTCTCTTCTCTCGTGTTACCACCGTTCATAATTTATTATTGCTGACCTATTGCTAAATTCCACTACTGAAGTTACCTATATTCCTCACTGATCCTTGAATACTACCTAATTGTCAAGCCCATCCGTGTTAGTTCCGTGCTCTACTGTCTAATTCAATTTAAGCGACTATAACAAAGCCTCCCACTGTTCTGCACGAATACGTAAATAGCTGCATCATCAGGACTACCCGTGTGACTTGCCGGCCGGTAAGCATCCTAGCGACGTTCCATCACCTTGAGTACCAACCTTTCATCTAAGCTATTCGCTCCTTAAATTCACATTATATTCATACAGTCCACCCTACTGAGCGACTGAGACCAGCGCGATCCGATCATTGACCATTGTTTCAATCGGTGTGGAGTTCGGGGTCAAAGGATTGCCTAGTATAGGTATAATAATTGCTGTCGGCCGATATAATCAAGGCTGTTGCAGCGAATGTACTAGTGCAGTATGATGCGGGAATAGTGCCATGTGGTTGGGAACCTCAGTTTCAATAACGAACCTTTGGAATCGAGCATGAAGAAAAAATAATATAGTTGTAATAATAATTCCCTCGGAATTCGTTTCCGTTTCAAATTACGTAAAATCCGAAAATGCAATACAACACTGAAAATTAATACACAGATCCACAAATCTTTATTACCTAATAACTTGCATTATACATTGTACAGGCTATACTCGTATTACACAGGAGGGAGGTTCAGGAGAAATGTAGGAACTCACACCCAGACACTCGTCAATGTTTTTTGCGAGATTCAGTTTAGGTAGGCTGAAACGGATTTGTGCGCAGTTGTTGGGTTCGGAATTCTGAGGGCCGCAAATAGTTTGAAAAAAGAGTGGGGATATCTAAGTTTGAATGGAGCCGCCAAGTGGTATGGGTTGACATGTTGGGACCCTGTCGAAACCGCCCAACGTTTTCCGCGATGTTTCTGCGCAGTGTATTTATGGGGCAAACTTCATCTGCCTTTCAAAGCGCAGGAAATCTACTCCAGATTTATCCTCATTAAACTCTTGGTTCTGAATTGGGACACGCGACACGCGTGATAGGCAAGCAAATGTCTCTCAAGGGTACGATAAGATTGGTGGGAGCGAAGAGTCGAAATAACTCCAAGGATTCCCAGTCGACTCGCCATCAACCTACCTTCGAACGAGAGACACGCCGAAGATCACTTGTAAACTCGTTAGGAGCATATTGTGTTACGGGAACTGGACTTTCCACCTCCGCTCGGAATTATCAAGCGTGCTTCGCCTCGACAGGGAAACTTATAAGCAACTTACGGTACAAGTGAAGGAGAGGTTAGTCTACTTCGCTGACCTAATAACTTACACCATGTCATTGACAACATAGGTTGTCAGCAAGAATCAATACTCCGGCGTGGTGCCAGACGCAGCCTCATTGCTTCACTATTGGGGCGGGGCCAATTAAACAACGTTGATTGGTTAGTGTACGTATACAGGTTATAGGTCTTAAAGTCTTGGTAGGTATATCTGGTAAGATTAGTAGAATATTTTTTTAATAAAATTGAGCTGTCCAACCACTCTGATGACAACGAATTTACGAAGTTCGGGATTCCTTAATTACTACCTATAGGTTTGTGGTTCGAAGTTACTAATCAACGAACTCTGGCGAAACAGTTAACTCCGCAATCCTGTGAAGTCATTATCCTCGTAACCAAAAGGAAACCCCTGAAACCACGAAACATTGAAATGGAGAACGGTATAGAGTTTCATACCATGGAGTATCGTATTACATGAAGGAAAGTGATCAGAAGACCCTCGATACAAATGAGGACGTTTTGGTTTACCGTTTTCCATAATGAACCTTCGGGATCAAGCATGATAAAGGTTTATTTCACCCCTCCCTCCCCCTCAAAATATGACACGTCTTAAGGTCAAGGTTTTAGGTTGTGCATTTTGCCCCCCCTCCCCCCCTCCCACCATTTTGAAAATTGTTAGGCATAATTAGGTACTGAGAATTTTTTTTTTGATACATCCTCACAGACATAACGGATCGAGCTGAAATTTCGCACACACATTCAGAGTGGGTGCTCAACTATCAACCCCGGACTAAACCATGTAGTGTGATAGGCCCCAGGTATCTGACCTCATCCTAACCTGATCTACATGATAACTCGAAATTTCGAAGTCATCAACTTGATTCATAGGCAAAGGGTTTGGAATTCGATCGATTTCGCGTTACTTCAAGTTTGAAAAGTTCATCTTTTCACGTATAAGTAGGTACTGTTGCTGCAAAACATCTGCATGAGCATACATCAACTTAAAATACTACAATGTATCCACACTGCCTAGTGACTTGACTGTTGTTTTTCTTTTGAACGTCAGTTCCTCTTGATGCCTTTTACTCGAAAATCAGGCAATGAATGATTAATATAAAACACAGTTCATGAAGAAGCTCAAATTGGGACAGAGGATAGAAAAGCAGAGGGAATCCTTTCAAAGGGTTTTCATCAAGATGGAAAAGTCAATCGTTTTTGATCAAAGCTCCTCAAATAGAAGTTACGGAACAACTTCGCCAACAATTCTTTCCTTCCAAGCTCCGTATTCCATGAAGTGCGTTGTTTTCTATGTTAAGTAACTATTTTAGGTACCCTTAAGGATGAGATCAACTCATTTGTAGCTTACGAAGTAGGAACGAAAGTAATAGCGGACATGGGCATCTCCTATCACAGTAGACAATTTATTATACTCTCGGAGAATGTCAGAATAACCTTGTCGTCTTGCAGTTTTGTGAAGCAGCTCTTCAAACAAACTACAAATGAATCCTGAATAAGTTACTGTAATTTCAGGTGAATGGACTCCACAACAGAATGTATTGTTCCACAACAGAATGTAACTTGAATGTAATTGAAACGTAGGGCCTATATAATCATCTTGAATATGCTTAGAAAATTCTAATCGATTTTCCCATTCAAATCTGGGATACGGTCTACTTGATTATTCAATCTCAGCTTACAGCCAAATTAGATGCGTAGGAACAACTAGAACTTCATTTTTTCAGGGCAAAAATATGAAACGAAAACGGAATGAGAGTATGAAGCATTTTCGTGGTGAATGGTAAGATTGAGATAGGTTTGGGAAGGTGAGGTTAAAGAGGTGAGGCTGGATGATGAGGTGACAGAGGAGTGTGAGAGCGTATCCGCGCGGTTTTAACCTCCTTGGATGTGCGCTGTAGGATAGGAAAATATCCGTCCGGTTTTCATCTCGTTGCATATTGGGATAAGGAAATAGCCGTCTGGTTTTCACCACGTTGGATACTGGAAAGAGAGGATAGGAAAATATCTGTCCGATTTTCACGACGTGAGATACTTGGAAAAAGCACTCATCCAGTTTTCACCACGTTGAGTGCTGTAAGTGAAAGTTCTCGTCCGGTTTTCACCACGTTGAGAACGTAGGGTTGAGGAGAAGGGTGAGTTGAAGAGGGTGATGTAAGGTAAGAGAGAGAGAAGGCTCTGGTTCAAGAGAAGTCGGTAAAATGTATAGCTAGGCGAGCCGGGCGCGTCTACCCTCCCCGGGGTCTACCGACGGCGGTTGGAAGCCGCTGGGAGCCGTTGGAGGGAGAGCTCCCTGGCCTTGTCCCTTACCTCTCACAGCTCGACTTGTCCGCATCTTTATTGGTAACCGTTGGCGCTACAACATAATATCGAGTGGGGTATTTGCTGGTCCCCTAACAAACCCCGGGAGTAGGCTCAATAGCTCACAAAAAAGGGTTAAGCTGAAGGACCACTGGACAACGTTCCAAAAATTATGATAGAGCATCTTACCTTGATATCTGTGGTGTTCCGCATGAAAGGGTGCACACACAAAACTGGTTGAGGATAAGGGATCAAGGAAGCCGGCTTAAAAGGCAAAGGGATGGGACAGAGAGACCCTACCTATTTCGACTAGACTGGTGATTCACCCTAATATTATCAAATGTGAATTCAAAACCACTCACTAATTTCACGCAAAATATGCGGAGGTACCTACTACTAATGAAATATAACGAAGGGTAGAGCGAGGGGAAAAGCTGAACATCGACTCAATCACTCTCAGATCCTGGCGGTCGAGGAGCGAGCGGAACAAACGAACACAGCGACATGAAACATCATGACGCTGGTAAGTGGCGTCAACATTACCCCCCACCGTGAAATACAGTTTCAGAATTTGCCCAAAACCCTAATTCAAAATTTACAAAATTCAAAAAAACAAGAACTAGAACCTAAATCAGATGATAAACTGGATCAAAATTACATCAACAATAATTACTAAGGCTAATATAATACAAAAGGATTATTATTCGGAATAAAGGATGAGACAGAGTTTATTGGGTTGGGAGTGGGCACAGGCGGGCCAATGGTCTGACCACCTCGCCATGGCTGGTGTGGAGCTTCACTACTCTGCTCACCCCGTCTGGTTTGACACTCGGCTGAAGGGGCGGTCGATTCGCGGAAACGAATTGTCAACTCCTGGAGGCATTGCGTTATAATCTAATCAGTGTCTCCGGGGGCAGCTGTCACACTGCCTCCCTGCCTTTCTTGAGGATGGAGAGGGGGAAACTAACCTGTATGGGCGGCGTAGTTAAACCCCTCATCCATTACATGGTAGCAGAGCATGGTTGGTGGGTATGTGCTGGATTTTATCCTCGGTACCCCCTCCATTTTTTGAGAGCTTTTACAGAAGGAATAGCTCTGAGGTTTTCCATAAGGAATCCTCTTTTTTATAACCCTTTGTTTATCAATATACACTTAGGCCACTTATATCAATATACATCAAATCAAACTTATTATTATTATTATCAAACTTATTATTATTCTTAAGGCTATTATGCCTGGCGTTCAATGCCTATTTTTCCCAGTTGTTCCATCTTATGATGGGGGTTAGTCACCCAGAGGTTTTTCAGATGAACTTTCCTGAAGTGGAACCTCTGACAACTACTTGCATTTATATGTTTTTATATTTCAGTTGTTCCATCTTATGATGGGGGTTAGTCACTTAGAGTTTGTTCGGAGATATTTTCCTGAACCAGAACCTCTGACAACGACTTTTCTCCTTTTATTATGTGTCCAAGTCCGCCAAGTGATATTGATAAGGAGCTAAGTTCTCCACCAGTAACAATTCTCAGTAGTACCATTACGATGGAAGCTATCAGCTTTGGAGTTTTTCAGATGAAACTTCCTGAATTAGAACTCCATACTACTTTCAGTCCGTGTCTATTAACATCACATACTTCTTCTTCAAAGAAGTATGTTTTTAAGGGTAGGAGTGTGACGGTATATGGGAATCCCGTCCATCTTGGATGTGGGCTCTTCCCAATCTTTTTGACACGAGGCATTGCGTTATAATCTAATCAGTGTCTCTGGGGGCAGCTGTCACACTGCCTCCCTACCTTTATAGATGATGGAGAGGGGGAAACTACGCTGTGTGGGCGGCGTAGTTAAACCCCTCATCCATTACTACTGATGGTAGTTGGAAGCCGTTGGGAGCTGTTGGAGGGAGATCTACCTGGCCTCGTCCCTTGTCTCACGCAGCTCGACTTCTCTGCGTTTTTATTGGTAACAATCAACATATTTACAGGAATGGTATGTTTAAGGGTACCATGACAGTATTCTATAAAAGATATGAAATACATACGGAAGTACAGGTTGTGTAAACTGAGAGAAACAAAACGTAAAACATAATAATTAAATCAGTGCGGAAATATGAGAGATTTGGGTATACCTAGCAGCTAAAAGGATGGCGCAAAACTGGAATTCCCCAGTTCAATGAAGTTGGTCTTTTGTAACGTGATTTTTTTACCGTAATTTTATTTTGCTTGCGATACATAAGGCAGTAATCCTGCTTGAAATTAATAGCGACCAGGCCAAAGCACTGTGCTACAAGTCGAGCACCCTCCTCCCCAAGATCATTGCTCCATTGTTCATGAGTCGAGTTTGAAAGTAACTTAGGCGGTGAATGTCGTGGTTTCAAGTTCTAAAGTTGGATTGATTCAAGTTGTAACGTTGATCAAATTATCCCCGCTTGCGGAGCCCAACTTGCTAACTGAGTGCTTGGGTGATGAGGGAAGAGAGTGTAATTCTTCGTGATTTAGCTAACCTCTTCCTTTCTTCAAACTCCCGTTACACCTTTCACCCTCTAAAACAATGGACGATAATTGCTTACTCTTTCGTTGTTTGAAAAGAGGGGATCTCATCCTCAACTTTATAATGAATCTTGGTTCCTTCCTCTTGACTTATAAGAGTCGAAGTGATAGAAACTTTTCCCTACAGCGAATTTCAAAAACAGCTATGACTAGAGGCAACGGACAACTTGTATGCTGTAGACCTTGCTCGCATGTTTTAGGACCTAATAGTATGATGCTAAGAGAAATAATTCTCTAATGCACATCACATTCTTTAAACGCTCAACGGACATCAACAACGTTCCGTGGTGAAGTATACAGCGAAGTTATTTCACACCCCTGTAGAACATGGTAGACTACCAAACAGATCGATTGTTAAGTCCTAATTTGATTTAGTATTTGTGATAATAGTATTTTTCTACAAACTCGAATATTCATACCAAACATTACTTATCACAGTTTACATGTCGGGGTCACAACATACTGTATGATATAAATACAGGTATAATAAAATTACTGTACCTACCCTGCTTGTTGTGCTTACCTCAGCACAGCATATTGTACTATAAAAAACGCTGCAAATTATTATTCATTGGTTCATTATTTACCTATATAGGCCCCTTGTGCGTAGATCACTGTTTTCTGTGATCAGAACCCTCGAGCTCCCACAACGGAAGCCCTAAATGGAGTAATAGAGCCGGCCAAGAAAATTAAAGTTAAAGTTTAAGTTATTCATGAAGCATATTAAGGTAAATAAAAAACCTTAATGTAATAATTTACCCGTATGGATGACCCTTCTGCGTAGACAGTATAATAAATGGTTGTGCAAATAATGAAGTTCTGAAGGAAAATAGTTGATGTGGAGTGAAATAGAGGCCCCTTGTGCGTAGATCACTATTTCCTGTGGTCAGTACCTACCCTCTGGTCAAGTATAATGAACCGTTGTGTAATAACTTGCCCATCAATAATGCTTCAACGGTTGGTCAAGTTACAAAAGTACCGGTCAACGAAATCCAGCCCCTTCTTGGCAGATGAGCCGTTGTGTAATAATTTACCGTTGTGTAATAATTTACCGGTGTGTAATAATTTACCGTTGTGTAATAATTTGCCGCTGTGTAATAATTTGCCATTGTGTAATAATTTACCCATCAATAATACTTCAACATTTGTTCAAGATTCAATAGTACCTACCAACAAAGTCCAATAGTCCATCACTTGTCAAATGAAATAATACCGAAGAACAAACAACTCGACTTCATACAGCCATCCTCGATTATAATCAGATGCTCCGTAGTTATGATATCCGGGCCAGATTTATACTGGTTGATTCACGAAAGTGTTGACGAAGCTTTTTGGTGCTCACGAACGGCTGGACGTACGATGCTCCTGGTGGTCTCAAAAAATTGTTTAGGTCAATATAAGTTTAATACCGTAAAAAAAACCGTACCCTTCCATCGAAAGTTTTCGAGCTACGGCGTTCTGAAAATTTCAACCCCTATCTCGAAACCCTTAGAGATGACTGACACTAACGTCGAGCTTCGAGGATCAACTAGACCCCGAACGGAACCTATAACCCGAATGACATCAATATTGTTTCATGGTAACGAAGAAAAGTGGCCCGTACGGCGTACGGCGGACAGAAAGAAATATTTTTAATGCAGTATTGGATTCTACATACCTTGAAACGCAAACCATCAAATTTTGAGGGGAGTTAAGAATTTTTTCTTTTTTTCATGCTCGATTCCAATGGTTCCTTAATTGAAAATAATAAACCAAAACCATACCCTTCAATCGAAAGTTTTCGAGCTACGGCGTTCTGAATATTTCAACTCCTATTTTGAACCCCTTAGAGATGACTGACAGTAACTCCGAGCTTCGAGGACCAACTAGACCCCGAACGGAACTCATAACCCGAATTTCATCAATTTTGTATCATGGTAACTAAGAAAAGTGGCCAGTACGGCGTACGGCGGACAGACAGACATTTTTTATTGCATTTTCGGATTATACATACCTTGGAACGTAAACCATCAAATTTTGAGTGGTAGGGGGGGTTAGAATTTTTTTTTTTTTCATGCTCGATTCCAATGGTTCATTATTGAAAATAATGAACCATAAAACTAGTTCCGAGAAAATCGACTTACCCGTTTTGGCAAATGGCAAAGCTAGTAATAATGCACTATGGAATTTTTTTTCTGGTTAAAACTAAAACGATTATTTGTACAGAGATATAAGATTACTTTTAGATCAGTTTGGCAATGGTTTAGTGCCACTAGAGTTAATTGTTAGCAATTAATTGGAACAATTTTGAGTTGTCCCGGTATTGTGGTTGGAGTTGCTGCGTTACTGTGAAATGTCCACTCATCGAGCTCTCGCATTGAGAATGTTACACAGCATGAAATGGAATAAACGGCATGAATGAAATAGTAAATAAAAGCAGGGAGCACTTTAAAAAAAAAAAGTTTATTATAAAGTGGAAAAGTGATGGTAATTAGGTACGAAGTAGGTACACACCTACGGTTTTTCAAAACGTGCTGAAAATGTAACTGAGTGAATAAGGACATTTCTTCCATAAATTCAGAAGCGCAGTTGTACTGACATTTTCTGCAAGGGGGTCTCATAACTCTTGCTTCAACAACGTTTTTCGATTTCAGGGAAGTCTATTCCTTTCCTGAATTACGAATATACTTACCCTTGTTACCCTTCCAGTCAGAAGGACGGTCAACTCTTTTTTGGTTTATTATTTTCAATAATTATAAACCATTGGAATCGACCTTCTTTCTTAACCTCCCCACAAAATTTTATGATTTACGTTTCAATGGACGTAACGTAGAACACCTAAACGTAAAAAATTGCCGTCCGTCCGCGAATTTTCTCTTAGTTCCCATGAACTAAGGAACTAAAGTATATCGGTCCCGTTTGGGCTCTAGTTGGTCCTCGAAGCTCGGCGTTACTGTCACACAAATCTAAGGGGTGAAAAATAGGGGTTGAAATATTCGAAGTATCTCTATTTCGGAAAACTGTATTTTGAGGTGTGGGTTTTCTCGCATTTTTAAATAATTTGATTTTTTTTTCTTACTTTCTGAGACCATCCGGAGCAATCTACGACGTTGCCATAAAATTTGAATTTGCCCTGAAGAGTAGCGTGTATGCAGGTATCATGCCGAGGGCGCGCATTACTTCCCTTTACTGTATGGCCTCGTTGCTCAGTGGATTAGAAGTGGAATCTCATGCTGAAGGAAGAATGAATACTCTTTCACTCCACATCAACAATTTACCTTCAGAACTACACCTTAATTCTGCGATTTTACATACTGCTTTTTATGAAACTGTAACTCCTGGGCCGGCTGTAGTACTCGATTTAGGGCTTTCCTGGGAGGAGCTCGAGGGTTGGTATTGATCACAGAAAACAGTGATCTACGCAGAAAACAGTGATCTATACAGGTAAATAATAAACCATTGTGTTATAATTTGCAACTTTTTTTCCCTCTTCTTGTTGTGGATCATTATATATCGTTGCACTGCAACATGGGCTCGTCAAGGGAGATCAAACTACCCCATCAGCTGAGCTCTCTGTGCTCAGAGTTCTTGGTGTGTTCGGGCGTTTTCTGGAGTGGGTGTCTAGCTAACAGGTGGATCGGTCGATGATTTTACGATTGAGGGATGTCCAATATATCTAGTATGTTTTTGGCTGCCTCTGGGGTTCCACAGGGTTCTCACATTGGACCGTTACTCTTCCTGCTGGTTACTATTAACAGCGTTAGCAACATACTTGATGGTGCAAGATTTTTACTCTTTGTGGGTGATCTAGAAGTTTTTCGCGCTTTGAAGTCGTCCTCTGATTGTCGCAGTATCTGCAGACTGCGTTGGGTTTGTTTCTGGCGTGTTGCTCCTTAAACGGCTTACCTAGCACTCAACCCGACCAAATGCTCAGTCATGACATTCCATCGTTCTTTAACCCCACTCCATCACAACTACAAAACTGGCGAATCCCTGCTTTCGAGAGTCTCATATTTTCTTGGGGGTTCTCATAGATGATAAGCTCACCTTCACGGCCCATATATCGGCCATATCTTGCAGGGCAACGAGGTTTTTGGGCTATATAAAGTACAAGGGTGTTCAGCAGGGTACCAGCTATCGCTCTGTACAAGGCGTTGGTGCTCTCGGTCCTCGAATACCCATCAGTTGTGTGGTCCAAGGCGACTTACGACGGCGTTCCAACGTCAGATTAAGTCGGTCTATTGGTATGTCTGTCTGTGGTCAATTCATTGTCTGGGGCAACATTATACGAAATAATGGTCAGATTTTTATGGCTTTTCAGGTATTATGCGGCTTAGCCCCTAGACGGTGTCCTATGAATGTCATCACCGTCAGGCCAATGGTAGCGTGTGCGCTTGCGCAAACGTGATTTAATGAAACAACGATTTTTCAGTTCCTAATGGACCGATTTCGCTGGAATTCGGAGGTTAGTTTGAGGCTGGCTTCAAGACTATGAATTTCGCCCATGAATTTCGTCGCGGTTGGATCAGTAATAATCACTGCACATGCGGAAACTTGAAATTTGTTGTCACATGCAAAACTTCAGAACTATTAGACCAATAATTGTTGTGACATTTTCAGGGATTGTGCGTGTAGGCCCTTGCAAGGCCCCGTATGAGTAATTATTCAATCATTTTGACACAATAAGTGAGGAAGCTCCCACCCAACCCACCCAACTTGGCAGACGTTTTTCCATGTCCAATTCCAAAAGAATCGGACATTATTATTGAAAGTATCTACGTAATAAACCAAATTTGGGTGGTTATTTATTGTTTATCCACCAGCATAGTGCATTGGTATTCTCAGCAATGTATAAGTTATCAACTTATTCATCAGCCGGAAGCTTCCAACGATTTTTCAAAATGTAGTATTTTTATTAGTTTATTTTTTCCATACTTAGATATTAACTATTTTCCGTGTGTATACTTCTGTGTATTTATGTATATACCCACATATATTTAAACTGATCAAAACTCCACTTACCGTTTTTTGAATGTAGGCCATGTATAGTAAAAATATAATTATGAACTGGAGCTGAAGTTGTCGCACCGCTTCGAAAGCACGCTCAGAAGCGACACTACAGAAGGTCATTTATCAAATATTTGTGTAGTTTTTACACCACAAAAATACACATTTTCCATGACCCTATTTTTCTCGCATGTCATCCACTTCAGTATACCTGTCGAGAACATTCGCGTAGGTAGAGATCTTTTCAATATTTATAACGGTTCGGGAGTCAGTTCCCTAAACTGTGTTTGGAAAGTTGTAAAGCGCCACTACCTCCCCGAATATAGTTTGACGCCATGTTACCACCTTTACGGGAGTCTTTATCTATGGTATGCCACCCATACAAAAGGAGGAAACAAGCCTTTGCTCTTTTTCATTACTTTTTTCCTTGATCCTCCTGTCCATACCTCCTTCCTTGGTCCCTCGAGAAAAGAGGTCCCATTTGAGAATTCTTCCCTTCTCCCGCAGTTTTCCGAGTATTCGCCCCACGTCCTTCGACTAATTTCCAGTTTGAGGCGCCAGCCCTCGCCTTCTTCCATCTGAACGTCTGGACGAAAGTCAAACAGCTGATATCACTTTGATATCACCCGTCGCAGTTTAATTCGCATTTTTCCAACCAGAACTTTCGTCTCAATCGCCGAACCCGATGTTAATCTGGAAATACTTATCGCGGTATTCCTCTCCAAGAAAAATCCCTGAAACGCCTTTTCTGGATTTCCAATTAATTCTACTCGGTGACGCAAAAGAAAATTGAACACTTCTTGGGCGCTTTTACAAAGTCTGATGTGCTCTACTGGATATTACAATCGTGGTTAGAATTTAAATGAAGCTCCAGTCAGTAGTTCCCACTTTTCCAGAGATAAAAATATACCGGGATGAAGAACAATACGTATTCTAATCGTTGTGACCGCCTCACGTTCAATTATAGCATGGAGAATAAGTAATATAGAAGGCATTGCCCTTGAATCCAATTAACCTACCTATAGTATTTTTATATTATTAGATTTAACAACTTCATTTTTCATTGGCATCTCCATTCAAAACTTATTCCGATTTCACGAAGTGTTATCGCTTCTAGGTAGGTAAAAAAACTACTGCTTTTGGAATCTTACTGTGGATGTCAGACGAAATGTGTAAATGTCGCGATCAATTTGCTAAAATATTATTTCGGCAAACTTGTTTTAAAAATTTGTTTTATAATTCATTCATTTGTTTTATAATTAGTCAACATCAGCAGAAAAAACCTCAATATCTGATGAGCCCAGCGGCCTTATCTGGTGGAATAAACCGGTTACCCTGAAGATCCGGCGTAAAATAAGCAGGTAGCAACGTTTTTGCTCTTGAAAAGTTTGCGCTGATCATCGGTCTGTAGCAATAGCCGTGAGATAACCGTCGATCTCCATCGAGAAATAGGTAAGTAAGTAGATGCCAATAAATACTCAAAACGCTGCAATGAATAACACAACAATTTATTATTTTCCTGTATACTTAATGCCCCTTCTCCGTAGATCTCTGTTTTCTGGGGCCATTGCCTACCAACGTGCTTCCCCAGGGAAAGTTCTAAATCGAGAGAGGTGAGGTATATATATTCACCTCGCTGAAAGAAAAGAGATTAAAGTAAATCATCATTATTCTCTTAGAACATTCTTATGAGTCTGTGATATTTCCCGAATTTGATTTGATGTCAAGCCCCGAGAATTTGTTCAAAATTGTTTCACGCACCTACGTGAAAAAACGCCGGTAAATATCTTTGTTAAAATCGTGTTTGATTTTGGGATGTTTACACTCAATTTCACTCTAATATGCCCAAAAAAAACTTTAAAAAAAACCACCAGGGGGCGACAGAAAGACTGTGTTACATATTCGTCACAAAGGAAAACAGAAAGAAATATGTTTCATTCGGGTAAGGGTGAAGTAACACATTTTTGAACGAAATATCTAGATTTAGAATACAAACATTTTTTTGTGTAAATTTTACAAATAACATTCAAGAACGGTCAAAAGTGTAAACTACCTTCAAAAAAGAAAAAAAAAGAAAAACAAGGTGAACTGTTCAATTTAGAAGCAACTGAAGCAACTACAGGCTAATTCATTCTGAATACAAAAAAAGTTCATTTTTCCCAGCTACCTACTTCATGTGAATCTGCACGTTGCACCTAGCACATGAACCAACATCGCATTTGATACAGTACCTAGGTCATTATAACTCTGGTACATCCTGCAAGTGCGCACCTTCATTTTGTCCGCCCAATCATCAAGTCGGTGGTCGACACCATCATATTATCGAATGTCAGGTATTACAAATTTGTTGAGATGACGAGGTTTAGGGGCTGTCCCAGAGCTCTTCACTGCATATATGTGTTTAGGTAGGTCTGTACGATCTCACGCCTGAAATGCAGTTTCGTGAGTTTATTCCTGAGTCGTTTATGAATTGCCCAAGCATTATTTTTATTGACGTTTCGACCAATCAAGTCAGCAGTGGCCAGTACCATTTTTTTCGTATGGTGATCGGATATTGATTTACTTCCTGGTCCATGCGGTCTGTACCTCCCATCGACTGAATGTATGTGCTTATTGCAAGTGGTTGGGGAGCGGTTATAAATGGTGATTTCCTGATGAGTAAGGCCATCTTTGAGGACTATAATCTTTCCTGGAAAAAATATAATATTACTTATTACTACACAGATCCCAAAACAAAAAATACAAATTTATTAAAAAAGGAAGACCGCAGAAGTGATTTTTCTGACAAAACTGAAATACAAGCACGGACGCATTTGTGGCAAATACGTCACACGGCTAAAAAACAGCCACTAGTGACCTCAAAACAACAAGTAACAACGAAAAATCCACATAGGTATTTCACTTCATACGGATTCAACAAATACGGAAACAGCGTAGATAAATGCAGATGATGAAAAATATATGTTTTATCTCACTTACCAGTGGTTGGGATCTACGAGAAAATGAGTGGTGTTTTCTAATCGTCGTAAAAGGTCCGTAAAACTGTCGTACGGGACTGGAACTTGATTCAAACTGATGGGCGTGACCACCTGAAGGAACGGAGAGGCGTAACATCCACGTGGACTTCGGCCAAAGCCTAGATATATTTCAATTCACCTGCTTTTCCATTGTAACGTATATAATATGTCACATAGGCGCTGGTGGGTTTTAGAAACCCCACTTGAAAAATTTCGTTGGAAGTAGGCGTTGATTATTTTTTTTACATATTATTTTATTATTGATATTGGTAATTATTTAGGTGCCTACTTGGAGTAACAATAAAAATTGTCAAAATACCTATTTTATATCAACCCTCACTAATACTCCTCTGAAATCTAATAGTCGCTCACTTGAAGCGGTCGAAAAGGATCGTTTCAATGAACTTTCATTACATATCGGAATATAATATTATGAAGAACACTGCAAATGATTACACAACCGTTTATTATTTACAGTATAGATTCCCCTTCTGGGTAGATCACAGTTTTCTGTGGCCAATACCAACCCACGTGCTCCACAAGGAAAGCCCTAAATCGAGTACTGGAGCCGGCCGGGCAATAATTACAGTTTCATGAATATCCGGTAGATTCAAGAATTATAATGTTGTTATTAATAAATTATTTGTGGTTATTCATCAAGCACAACGTTTATTCGACTTATAAAAGTAGGTACTTATCAACAAAATCCAAAATAACCATCATTCGTCATCAAATGTTTATTTTTTTAATATATTTATGTTTAAAATTATTTTTATTATTTATTTTATTTATTTTATTTTAGCTTTACTTTTGTTGAACAGTTTATTTATTTATTTATTTATTTATTGATATACACGGGCATATGCCCAATTTGCCTTAAATATATTGGACTATAAATGACTATAAATTTACTATGAATGACTATAATACATGACTACAATGACTATAAATGACTATAAATATATGACATACAGGCAACAACAACATAAATATTAAAAGATCACACATTTTTAAATAACCGATGTAAACATAAGCAGAATTGACTTCAAGGTGAACATAAATATGAGAACAAAATACTATGAAGGAAACGGATATATAAGATACTACGAAGGAAACGGATATATAAGATACAGAAAATAAAAACTTAGACCTCAGCCTCCACCATCCAGCACAGCACGAACGTCCCTCCGAAAGCGAAGAGGACCCGAACCGAAAACATCAACTTCCAGATTATTGAAATCCCTCTGCATCCGGACCAACGGGGAGTTCAGCAAATAGTTTATGGCAGAAGTGCGAGTATAAAAGGTTGAAGCGTTCCGAGTGGGATAGGTGGGAACATTAAAGTTCAGGACTTCAAGCAGTTGGGGTGCATCTATCCTGTTGTTAACCAGCTTATACAAAAACATAGCATCCACCAACTTTCTTCTGTACTCTAGTGGTACCAATCCACCATCCCTGAGGGCAGCATCCCTTTCAAAATCAACCCAGGGAACTCCTGACTTGTAGGCAAAGAAGTGCAAAAACCTACGCTGAACTCTCTCCACAGCCTCCTTTCCACAAGCATAGAATGGTGACCAGACCATCGAGCAATACTCCAGGCTGGGACGCACCATTGCGCAGAACAGAATCAATAGCGTTTCTGTGTTAGTGAAATCACGCGAGGATCTCTTGAGGAACCCAAGCGCCCTCATTGCTCTCCCAGTGATGTAGTCCAAGTGACAGCCAAAGGACAATTGGCCATCGAAGTACACTCCCAGGTCACACACCACCAATGGACGGGGCAGCACCTGGTTTTCCAGCGAGTAGTCGAAGAGAATTGGATTATGACATCGCGAAAAAGTTATGGCCTGGCACTTTCCAATATTCAGATAGAGCTCATTCAGAGAGCACCACTCCAGCAACGCCCCCAAGCTCCGCTGCAACACTCTGCAATCACTCTCAGCCCCTATAACTGAGTAAGTCTTCAGATCGTCTGCATAGAGGAGCCACTGCACGTCGCCTCCAATGGCATCCGTGATATCATCGATGAAGACTAAAAACATCAAAGGGCCAAGATGAGAGCCCTGCGGCACCCCCGATGAGGCCTGAAAAGGAGCCGAGCAGACATTCCTCACCCGAACACGAAGACTACGGTTAGACAGATAGCTCCGGAACCAGGACAAGAGGGAGCCACAGAAACCAAACCGTTCCAGCTTAGCCAGCAGCAGCGGGTGGGAAACTCGATCGAAGGCCTTCGCAAAATCCGTGTAAATAGTGTCAGCAGTTGCTTTGAGTATTCAGCCTGATTAGAAATTTCAACAGCAGCTTGCTCCCTAACTCTAGGAATATCAATAGGAGGAACAATAGTAATATCCTCACCAGCAATGACCAAATCTCGGGACGAGAGACTAACCCAAACATAAGTTCCATTGGCGAGACTTAGGTTACACGGTGGGGCGTAGTATTCAGTGAAAGCTGGATATCGCCTATCGCATCTTGCCTTGACCTTTTTTCATCCATTTCTGCTACTGTAAGCATGTCTTTTAAGGTTCCCATCACTCGTTCAACCTGACCATTGGCCCTTCTTGACCCAGTGGCTATGAAATGCACTTCAATTTGGTAGCTTGAACAGAACTCGTGAAAATCACGTGAAGTGAAACTCCTACCCTGGTCAACTACAAGTCTAGTCATGGGGGGGTTGATTTTTTTCTTGTCGTGCTTGACTCCAAAGGTCCATTATTGAGAATAATAAACTAAAATTAACCCCCACTCAAAATTCGATGTTCCCGTTGCAAGATACGTAGAATCCGAATAGGACTGTATTCTCCTTCGGCGTTTATTTTTGCAAGTGAAATTGTACATAACCTCATTCTGAATGACGTCACAAAGTTGTTGGAATTAAATTGCCCTGCACTACCTGAATAACGCGTTGCAACAGAGTTCCATGTCCTTATTATCTATTCACCCAAAATTTGTGAGAAATGTTTCCGATCCCCTAGTGTTATATATGAAGCAGTGAAAAATCAAATTCTGAAGATTATTATCAGGAACCACATCATCTTACAACTGCGTTTAGGCGGGGTGTTCCCCGGTCGATTCCAAAGGTTCATCATTGAACATAATTATTAAACCAAAATGTGTAAAAATGTTTAGTGTTGGGGTTAGAATAAAGTTTCCCTACTTCTTACTGCTTCATCTAGTAAGAACTCATATTTGTTCTCAGAACGAACATCCGAACAAGGTTGGTAGGCGTTCAATAATGTACCCATTACATGGAAGGCATGCGTGGATTAGATATGGGATTTCCAGGAGGGAATTCACATTATTTATTTCTACATGAGGAACGAGAGGTCGAAGGAATGTGTGACACGAGCAGCCCCTTGCAGTCCGTCTCTTGCCGTGATAGAGAGGGGCGAGGAGTTCCATAAACCTTAAATTCACCGAGCTATTAATAATATTATGTACGACGATACGGCCCGTAGGTTATTTTATGGCTATATATCTCTTCACCTCAACTTCTCTGCTCCCCTTTACCCACCATGTAGGTAACCCTTTTGTGACAGGCATGGCTTATTTATGTATGATCCAGTGAAATATGAGGTTCGAATTGAATAAATCAACTAACGACGTTTCAGATGACAAGACAGTTGTGGAGATTAGTTTTTCAGAATCCTGTGGTGCTTCTGATAACAAGAAGTTCGATGAGCTGAGTCATGTAACCAGTAATTATTATTTACCTGTATAGATGCCCCTCATGCGTAGATCACTGTTGTCTGTGGTCCATGCCCTCGAGCTCTCTCCAGGAAAGTCTTAAATCGAGTACTGGAGCCGGCTCCAGAATTAAAGTTCCCTACAGACGCGCGGGATTCAATAATTCAATCATTTTTTTGTAGTTGTAGCATACGGCAAATAATAAACCGTTGTGTAATAATTGACCTGTATAGATTCCCCTTCTGTGTAGATATTATAATGCACCGCTGTGTAATAATTTACCGTTGTGGGATAATTATTGTCAGACCCGATCCGACGAAAAACAATCATTTCACCGATCGTCTCGACATCCTTCGCTGCCCCAGTTATAAAAGGCACTGAACCAGGAGCTCATTGCATCCTCGGCCACACGCGCCAGTGATCGCGCAATACGATTGGCGGAAAACGATACCCCACCAATCGAATCATAAACGTACAGCAGGAATGACAGCAAAAACTTCTCTGCTGGCACGATCCTTGGTATTACACCGACGGAGCCAGCCCATCTTCCGACGCCGGCACGACTGGGAACTTAGCTCGTTTCCAGGTCGGAGGAGCAGGACCGAAGATATGTGGACCATCCCGAGTAATTTTTTCCCGTCCGTTCCGCGGTCGTCGTGCAGTCAGGCGTAACTCGGGTAATTACACGGACAATTGCTCTTGAGAGGAAGTAGGTAGGTAGGAATTTCGGAGTAGCGTATTATTAAGGCTTATTTAAATATGAATAAAGGTGCTCATGTACCACTGAATCCCGGCGTTGTGTGTTCTAAGTCCTAGTACCATCTGCTCCCTTCAGGAGCTCCCCCAGGCCGCCCAAGGCAGATGAAGGCCGACAGACATAATATTTAACGCACTATCGATAATATCAGGGACCCACAGATATTAACACAGTAATATTTCAACGTTTTTTCAAGCTGCAAAACTACGTATCAACAAAAACCAAACGAACCATCATTTTGGTTTATTAGTTTCAATAATGAATCTCTGGAATCAAGCATGAAAAAAAATTTTTACCTCCCCTCAAACTTTGATGTTTCCGTTTCAAGGTATTAGGTTCTTATGTAGAATCCGAAATTACAATAAAAAAACCACTTCAAATTGTTACACAAAGGTTTATTATCTACCTGTATAAATGCCCCTTCTGATTATTGATCAATCAATTAGATTATCAATGTTTTCTCTGGTCAGATCCCTCGAGCTCCCCCCAGGAAAGCCCTAAATCGAGTACTGCAGCCGGCCCCGCAATAAAAGATTCCTACAAATTCGCAGGGGTTTAATAATTCAGTCATTAATTACTTGTAGTTATTCACGAATCACAAGGCAAATATTAAACCGTTGTGTAACAATTTATCTATATAGGTGCCCCTTCTACGTAGATCGTATATTGAACCGTTGTGTAATAACTTACAAGTGTGTAATAATTTACCGTTGCGTAATAATTTGACCATTGATATTACTTCAACGGTTGTTCAAGTTGCAAAAGTACCTATCAACTAATTCCAGCCCCTTCTATGGAGATGGTATGTTGAACCGCTGTATAATAATTTACCTTTTTGTGACAATTTACCGCTGTGTAGGTAATACCCAACAATAATACTTCAACGTTTGTTCAACTTGCAAATCCACCTATCAATAAACTCCAAAAGATCCACATTATATTCGATAATGAACCTTTGGAATCGAGTTTCAGATGAAATTGTATCACAGAACAACCAGCTCGACTTCATACAGCCATTCTTGCTTGATACCGTTTGCTTCACGAGCGTGTAGGCGAAGCTTTATGGTGTAAGCGAACAACTCGTCCTCCAGTGCTTCGGGTGGTCTCAAAAAATTCTTTAGTTCAAGATCAATTTGAAAACGTTAAAAAAAACCATACCCTCCCATAGAAAGTTTTCGAGCTACGGCATTCTGAAAATTACAACCCCTATTGTGAACCCCTTAGAGATGACTGACAAAAACGCCGAGCTTCGAGGACCAACAAGACCCCGAACGGTACCTATGAACCAAATTTCATAAACTTTTGTTCATGGAACTAAGAAAAGTGCTGATTACGTCGCATGGCGGACAGCCAGAAATGTTTTGTTAATTATTTTCAATAATAAACCTTTGAATCGAGCATGAAAAAAAATTTTTATCCTCCTCAAAATTTATTGATTTCCGTTTGAAGGTCTATTTAGAATCCGAAAATGCAATAAAATAAATTATTTCCGTCGACCGCACGCCGCACGTCGCACTTTTCTTAGTTATCATGAACCAAAATTGACGAAATTCGGTTTTAGGTTCCATTTGGGGTCTAGTTGGTCCTAGAAGCTTGGCGTCAATGTCAGTCATCCCTAAGAGGTGAAAAACAGAGGTTGAAATCTCCAGGACGCCGTCATCTCGAACTTTTCAAGTTTTTGGTTTATTATTTTCAATAATGAACCATTGGAATCGAGCATGAAAAAAAAAAAAATCTCACCCCCCCCCCCCCCCCCCCGCCCACCCAGCAAATTTGATGGTCTACGTTTCAAGATAATGTAGAATCCAATACTGCAATAAAAATATTTCTGTCGGTCCGCCGTACGCCGTACGGGCCACTTTTCTTAGTTACCATGAAAACAAAAAAAGATGAAATTCGGGTGATAGGTTCCGTTTGGGGTCTAGTTGGTCCTCGAAGCTCGACGTAACTGTCAGTCATCTCTAAGGGGTTCAAAATAGGGGTTGAAATTTTCAGAACGCCGTACCTCGAAAACTTCCGATGGAAGGGTATGGTTTTTTACGTTATTATATTCGTCTTGAGCTAAACCATTTTTTGAGACCACCCGGAGCATCGTACGTCCAGCCGTTCGTGACCACCAAAAAGCTTCGTCAACACGATTGTGAATCAAACGGTATAAATCCGGCCCGGATAATAATTATCATAACTACGGAGCATCTGATTATAATCAAGGATGGCTGTATGAAGTCGAGTTGTTTGTTCTACGATATTATTTTATTTGGCAAGTGATGGACTATTGGATTTTGTTGATAGGTACTCCTGAATCTTGAACAAACGTTGAGGTATTATTGATGGGTAAATTATTACTCATCGGCAAATTATTACACAGCGGTACATTATTACACAACGGTAAATTATTACACAACGGCTCATCTACCCAGAAGGGGCTGGATTTTGTGGATATGTACTTTTGCAACATGAACAACCGTTGAAGTATTATTGATGGGTAAATTATTACACATCGGCAAATTATTACACAGCGGTATATTATTACACAACGGTAAATTATTACACCACGGTAAATTATTACACAGCGGTAAATTATTACACAACGGCTCATCTACCCAGAAGGGGCTGGATTTTGTGGATAGGTACTTTTACAACATGAACAACCGTTGAAGTATTATTGATGAGTAAACTATTACACAATGGCAAATTATTACACAACGGTGTATTATTAAACAACGGTAAATTATTACACCACCGTAAATTATTACACAACGGTAAATTATTACACAACGGCTCATCTACCAAGAAGGGGCTGGATTTTTTTGATAGGTACTTTTGCAACTTGAACAACCGTTGAAGTATTATTGATGGGCAAATTATTACACAACGGTTCATTATTCTATCTCCGTAGAAGGGGAACCTATACAGGTAAATTATTACACAAAGGTTTAGGTAGGTACCTAGTAACGAGTACGGGATTAGGTACTCACCTACGGTGGGTCCGCGATCTACATAATATGTGTAGAATAGTACTATATGATATAATGAAGAGTTATCTATACGAAGACCTGTGATCTGTAACATGAGGGTATTCTGTACAAAATAATAAACCGTTGTACAGGGATTTGCAGCGTTTTAGATAGTTCCCGAAGTAGAAAGTTTTTTGAGACCAGCCGTTCGTTCACAGGAAGGCCCAGAAGGTTGCACCGACAGGCTCTTCAACAGGCGGGTGAATGAAATTGTATACATTCAGGCCAGATATCATCACTTGGGATGCGGCTACAATCGGGAATTAACGAAATATGGTGCACAGGTTCCGTTTGGGGTCTAGTTGGTCCTCGAAGCTCGGCGTTACTGTCAGTCATCCCTAAGGGGTGAAAAATAGGGGTTGGAATCTCCAGGATTCCGTTATCTCGGTTTTTTTTTAAGGTTTTGAATTGCTCTCGAACTTGGGAGTTTTTTTTCACCCGGAGTATTGTACATCCAGCCGTTCGTTCACAGTAAGGCCCAGAAGCTTGCACCGACAGGCATTTCCAACATGAGGGTAAATGAAATTTTATACATTCAGCCCAGATATCATCACTAGGGACGCGCTAACAATAGGGAATTGGCCCGAGATCATCATTGCTAGGTAGCACCTGATTATATTCAGGGAGTATGAAGTCGAGTTGGCGGTTCTGTGATAATGTTTCATTTGAAAAATGATGGCTCTTTTTGATTTTGTTGATAGGTAGCGAAACTTGAACAAACGTTGAAGTATTATTGATGGATAAATTACTAGACAATGGTAAGTTATTACACAACGGTAAATTATTGCACAATGGTTCATGATACCATCTACGATGAAGGGGCTGGAGTTTGTTAATAGGTACATTTGCAGCTTGAACAACCGTTGAAGTGATATTGATGGGCAAATTATTACACAACGGTAAATTATTACTCAAAGTTAAATTAATACACAACGGTTCATAAACTATCTACGTAGAAGGGGCACCTATACAGGTAAATTATCACGCAACGGTTTATTATCTGCCTTATGCTTCATGAATAACTACAAAATAATTAATGATTATCGCGCATTTGTAGGAAACTTTTATTCCGGAGCTGGCTCCAGCACTCCATTTGAGCTGTCCTGGGGGGAGCTCGAGGATACTGACCACATAAAACAGTGATCTATGCAGACGGGGCATCTATACGGGTAAATAATGAACCGTAGGGAAATAGTTAGCAGCTTTTTTCAAATACAATAATATCACGGAACAACCAATCAGTTTACCATATTTTTTAGTGAAAGTTTCCGAATTACGATTTTGTTAAAACAATTTCAACCTATATTTTTCACCCCTTAGATACGTTTATGAATCGAGCATCTTCGTGGACCAACCAGACCACGAATGGGATCTATAAACCAAATTTCATAGATGTTGGTTCTCTGTAATTAAGGAAAATGTCAAGGGTGCGGCGGGCAAACGGAAATGTTTGTTCCAGTTTCGAATACCTTGAAGAGAAACCATCACTTATTAGGAGGGTTTGAATTTTTTTTCGAAAGGTTCCATTCCAATCCAAGGCCCGATTACAAAGGTTCATTATTCAATATAATGAACCAAAATAAACATTAGGATATTGCGATAACCAGAGTATCCACGAGAAGTCAGAGAATGTCATCAAAATCGAATCCCCCATCCTCCTCTACCTTAAAATCGGTTCTGGCGACCGTAATGCCAGCAAAAGTTCGAGAGAGATTCATGACAGTCGGGGGGAGCCACGGTATAAGATTAATCGTCCTCCGGTTAGAGTGACGGACGAGAAGGCCCGTGAAGCCACCCCCGTTCTTTTGTGTCCGGTAATAATCATAAATCCGTCCACGGAGTCACCTCCTTTCCCTTGTGTTGTTTCCCACCCGGGTACAACAAAAACAATTTTTTTTTGCTTCTCGCAGCAGATAGAGTTTTTCCCCAGAATAAGCTGTAGGTAGCTTCGTACTAATGACGATACACAAGGGATGTAATATGGACCTCTCAGAATGGCGGCTATATTTATGTCAGAAGGGGTTACAGAATGGGTACGGGTGTTTGACCCCTGCCACAATAAGCTATCAAAGAGAGGATAATGATGAGCACGCCTATCAATACATTATGCTATACTATCACAATACCTGCTATACTGCTATATTATCACAGTACCTTATGCAATGGACACTGCAATATGCAGAGGAATATTCGTAGCACAATGTTAATTTTCTTGTTTTGAGTCAATCTTTTCTGACCTATTCCGTTAGGCTATTATCTATGTGTTTCTCCAAATTGAAGGTGCGGCGACCTGCCGTCGGACCCACTTAACTTGAGTGGAATGCTTGCGGACCTCGTCGTAGGAGGGTGAGACATTGCCACCAGACCATGCCAATTCCATAGAGATATATCGGGGTAAGTAGGCTGGCTGCGGTGCGAGGGGTTGAAAAACGTGATGAAGGGAACCGTGGTCTAGTGGCGATCCAAGCCAACGGGATTCTGACCTCACCCCGGTGAGCAACTCAGGTCAGGTCAGGTTGCGGAGTCGCCGCCCTCATTGAAATAAACTTTGACGGTGCAGAAACGCAACATCTTACGGCGGCGTACGGGTATGTACGTAGAAAATATCTATCCTGCTTTTTAAGTTATTGATTTTGATTAAGATATTTTTCCCGGATATTTTCATAAAATCTGCTGTATCAAAAAATCTCCAGGGCAAAAAAAGGGTGAGCTTGTACGTCACTTGTTCAAATATTTTTCTCACAAATACGGGCTTAATTTTTAATTGACTGCCAAAATTGTTAGTTAGTTTGTTAGCAAGTCGCAACCTTGCCAGTCAGTCCAACAAGCCGCAACTCGCAACCTCGTAAGTAACGTTCTGAGAGGCTATCCCCCCTCCCCTCAAACACGACTTGCCGAGAGGTTTCGGCCGTTTTCTGCTATAGCGGTGGCCCAGTTACTATCTGCCACTGAGGCGGCACCGATTGGCATACGTGAGCCTTGATGGCGCAACTTAAGTGCTGCAAATTATTACACAACGGTTTATTATTTACCTGTAATAGATGCCCCTTCTGGTTATAGCACTGTTTTCTATGGTCAGTACCAAATCTCGTGCTCCTCCCAGGAAAGCCCTAAATCGAGTACCAGAGCCGGCCCAGGAATTACAGTTTCATAAAAATGCGAGGGATTCAATACTGAAATAATTGATTTTACTTGTTGTTATTCATGGATCATAAGGTAAATAACAGACCTCTGTGTAAAAAACCGTTGTTTAAGAAACCTTTGTGTGATAATTTACCTGTATAGATGTCCGGTCTGAGTAGATCAATGTTTTCTATGGTCAATACCTACCCTCGTGCTCCCCCTAGGAATGCAAATTATTGTGTAGTCAAGAATTCTATCCATGAAAACGCTGCAAATTATTACACAAAGGTTTAATATTTAACTGTACAGATGCCCCTTCTGCCTAGATCACTGTTTTCTGTGGTCAATACCAACCCTCGTGCTACCAGGCCGCCGTGACACGTGGTGACGTCCAATTGTGACCCATGTTGTAGCTGCTGGGTGAACCCCTCTCCACTCACGGGGGCGAGGCAATGAGTAGCCAGTTAGAGATGATTACAGTTGCAATAATTTGCAGCGTTTTTTTATGCTTGATCCAAGGGTTTGTTGTTATTGAAAATATAAAACAAAATTCATATGTCGATCCTCCATTTATTCGTATACAGGAAGGAGCGCAGAACTCAGCAATTTGTTATGAAATATAAAATGAGGGTTCAAACTCAGTCGGCAAGACGTAGAGAAACTACTTGTTATAGAGAGTGAAGTTTGACGTTGCTGGCAATGTCAGGTGGAGCATCATCACATTTTCACCTCCCCAAGCTCGTTTTCCATTGACCCGTTCGTGGCAGTCTGCTCGCTGCTACTCATGGTGTATTTGAAAGGGCCGTTGCGATCTTTAGGGACTTCAGTCACATCGGAATGTAACACGACATTGCCTCGAGAGAGTTCTTTCACTTTTGCGAGGTGTTCATCAGAGATCAGAGGATGACGGGGGGTCACTCAAAATGCATACAATGTGTAAACCCACGATGTTTTCGTATTCAAAGCCATCACCGGCTGAATTCTTGATGTGTAGGTATCTATAATTCGTAATAGACCTACGCATATTTGCTTCCAAATTACCAAGGTACCTAGTGGATCTACCGTTTTCGCTTTTGAGGGGAAAATTGTTTCTCTCCAAAATCGAAATTTTTACTCGCATTTTAGGTTTTTTAGCTTTCTGGTTGTTGTCTCTCCTTCTGCGTGTCCACTAATCCTTACCAGACGAGTAAAATTCGATTCCGATTTTGCTGAAATTACGGTTTGAGCCATAGGCCCGAGATTCCTCCGGATGATGATGAAGAATGATCCGGCCACTGTTCAAGCGCAAATGCAAATTCGAGGTAGGTGCCTACCTGATTTCCCACAAACCAATGGCCTGGTTATGCCGACATTTTCTGGGATCATGCAGGTTGGGCTCAGATAATGCTCTATGAATTTCAGAACGATCGTATCACTGGTAGGGCCAATGCAGATGCACTTATTTGAAGTCCGCGGTACTCAATTTCTTACAGGGAAATGCAAAATTTAGTGGGTAGTTGCGATATAGCACTGCGCATGACCATAATATGCAAAATCAGGGCAACCTAATCAATTTCTCACGAACCTATGGCCCAGTTTTAATAGATTTTTCAAGAGCATTTCATCAAACCACGCGGGTAGGTAATTCTCATTCTACTTTTTTCAAACTACACGTTAGGCTTCGAATGCATAACAAAAACCAAATTTTGGTTATTTATTTCCAACAATGAAACTTTGGATTCGAGCATGGACTAATTTTTACCCCCCCCCCCCCCCTCAAAATTTGGTGGTTTCCGTTTCAAGGTATGTATGTAGAATCCAAAAATGGAATACAAATTCGAGTAGGCAGTATAGCTTTCTCACTTGAATCATATCAACGTGTAGAATAGTTGGGTAGGTTCGTTTTGATACGGGACCATCTGCGGTCCAACCCGCGTGTATCCTCAGAATTTCAGCTCTCTACGACTATTTTTCACATAGTTAGAAACGTTGGAAGGAAATGGTCAATATTTCATGTTCGAACATGCGCAGACGAATGTTACACTACGATTGTAATGAACTCATTTAGAACTATCACAGTATTGTTCCTGATCGATCTTCCAAGTTTGAACCCATTTCAACGACATTTTAGGGTTATTATGGGTGAATCAAGTATTTCACGTTTGCGCATGCGCAGGCGAGAGTTGAACTAATTTTTCAATGACTGTTGTACGGGACCATCTGTCACCCAATCCGCATCTACCATCCAAATTGCACCCCATTTCGATAATTATTTCGGGTAGTTATGGGCGTTAGAAGGAATTACTACAGACAGACATACAGACAGACACGGAACCAAAAATGTTCCGCGATGTCTGAAACGCAAAATGTTAATGGAAATTTTCATTTTGGGGGAGATAAATTTTTTTCGACTCAATCACGAATCCAAGGCTTCTCTACCACCGGTGGTGAGGAAGCAAAATTTTCGTGCATACGCCTTCGCCGTAATTCGTACTTTTCTCAGTTACCATGAGCCAAAATGATGAAATTTGGTTTTTAGGTCCCATTTGGGGTTTCGCTGGTCCACGAAGCGTGTCGGTCATCTTTAAGGGGTTTAAAATAGGGGTTGCAATTTTCAGAACGCTGTAGCTCGAAGACTTTCAGTAGAAGGGTATGGTTTTTTTAACGTTTTTAAATTGATGTTGAAATAAAGAATTTTTGGAGACCACCCAGAGCATTGTACGACCAACCATTCGTTTGCAGCGAAAAGCTCCGTCAACATGATTGTGAATGAAACAGTAGGAATCCGGCCCAGATATCATCGCTAGGGATAACCTGGTTATAATCACGAAGGATTTTGATGATACGTGCTTTCGTAACTTGAAAAAACTTTATCTTCATGTATAACAACAAATTATAATTGATGATTGCATCATTGAATCCTACGCATTTTTAAGAAACTGAAATTCCCGGGCCGGCTCCAGTACTCGACTTAGGGCTTTCCTGGGAGGAGCTCAGGGCAGGTAATGATCACAGGAAACAGCGATCTACGCAGAAGGGGCATCTATACAGGTAAATAATAAACCTTTGTGTAATAATGTGCAACATTTTTATGGATAGAGTTCTTGAATACACAATAATTTGTGCTGAATTGAGTACCTACCTATTTATCATACGTTTATGATCTATGTGATAAACACGAGGGAGATGATAATATTATTATGTACGTACCATTGACTTGTCACACGTTTTTTGGATTATTTTTATTATTTTTATTTATTTATTTTATTTTTTCAATAGAGAACCTTTGGAATCGAGCATGAATAAACAATTGTTACCCGACTCCCCTCAAAATTTGATTGTTTCCTTTCATGTTACGTAAAAACCAAAATAGGAGAAAAACGCTAAATAACAAATTTTAAAAATAAAATAATTTAAATGTTTATTACAAAATGGTTTATTGTTATCGTGTAAATACAGCAATACTGCATAGATCGTTCCTATTAGCGTAAGATTCTGAATGAGTTACCATGAACCAAAATTAGTTAAATTTGTTTTGTGTAAATTTGGGGACAAGTTGATGCTGTAACTCGGCGTTAGTGTCATCCATCTCCAAGCGGTTAAAGGTGGAGGTACAGCGGGAAAATCACCTTATCCTGAACCCTTGAACTGTGCTGGAACTGTAGGTTCCACTCCCCAGCAAATGATTGAAAAACTCGAGCAGCTTGAGAAGCTCGGCAACCTCGTATTCATATAATTCAAAGGGCATTCCATCAGCCCCTGCAGCCTTCTCAGCAAGCCGTCATGTTCAAGGAGAGTGAAGGGATCATAAAGGGCCGGACGAAAAATCCAAAAATTGTTAGCTATCTTTGACTCTTAAAAACCTCTCTGTTGGTCACGGTAAAATGCCTTGTTCTTGATGGCCTTGGGGTATAATTAGGCTCTTGTATTTTGTCCCCTACCAGGTGCCGCACTTTTACTTAGATGAAGTCTTCCTAAAAAGGTTCAGTAGATTCATCGATTTTTTCTCCGCTCTTTCACTGTCTCAGTCATAAACACCACTTTTCCGAGCCGTTGGACTCCAAATCATGGTGATGTCGAGGCTCTTATTGAGTATACAATCATCAAGGCAATTTCATCCAAATCCACGGGTATCTGCCGAATCTACCGATAGTAATAATATTTACCGATTGTCTGACAACTCGTACCTTCACCCACTTCGTCTTCTGTTTGACGCTCGACCCCGAACAACTCGTACTATAAGGCGAATCATTCAGTGTCTCAGCAATCTAAAGCATCGAGTTCCTAGCTAGCACAACATCTATCAAAAATGGGTCGCATTCGTTGAAATGATCTTCGGCATTGAAAAATTTCGTATAAGTACTGCAATCATAATATACATTTTCACCTACTACAAACAACTAAACCTGTACTCATTAAATAATACGAATGGGAAGAATGTTTTGTTTGAGAAATTGAAATTCATATCCAGCATCTCAAAAACGACTGGATATTTCGGAAAGAGAGGGCCTTTTTTCGGCCATATGACTGGGTTATATTGTGTATTTGCGTACCACCAAAAACAACCCTGCTGTAAAAACTTGCCCGCCAAAAAACCGTAGCCGCAAAAGGAATAGATGTGTCTATCTATTTTGTCCGCCAAAATAGCATGCTCAGTGCTTCGCAGCTCGCTGTTGGATGTGCATGTAGAAACGTGTTCCTTCCCTCTCTGGATTTATATCGATCTTACCCGCCAAAATAACCCGCCCTTGGTCAGGTAGACCGCTCTTCTCCGACCATCCTACCTCAAACGTGGCAATAATGATTGCGTGGGCTCCAAAAAATCCCCAATCAATGCCTCAAATGAAATTTGAATATGGTCGGGATGACGCTGCTCAAGAATCACGAAACCGTTGATTTCTGATTATAATATACAAAGGAACACAACATGCCAAGTCACACACAGAGGCCCCCTGGGCGGATATGAACAATGGTTTATATTAAATTATTATGAAGTAGCATAAATAATTATTCACTTAACTGATGGACTGAGTAATGTTAGCAAGAGAGAATAAATACGCAATATGTATTACCTAGTGGATAAGGTTTCGTATATTTCAATGTAAGTAAGTAGGCAAGTACATTGCCTACTCTTATACCTACCGACTTCTCTCCCAAATCAGTCGATGAACCAACTCCGATAGTGAATTAAATACTTACAATAAAATTGGGGCCATTCCTCTGCGTTGTGGTTACTTAGGCGAAAGTCAACGTTATCACACACCTGGTAGCCCAAACTTTTTGTTTCGCTTAAACTCTTCTCCTTCTCTTACAACAAGGCTAGCTTACGCCAAACTCCAAACTTCCACTAGAACGTCTCAAGATACGAGAACGGATCAGATGAATAAATAATTTTGTTTCACCAACAACTTTTAATTTATTTTTCTTGCCTTTTTGCCTGAGCTTCTTTCTCTCGCTCCACCCCTACCCCGGTCTCATGGGGATGCTCAAAAGAGATCGCTAAGAGAAGAAGGAAGCGAAGATTAGGGAGAATAAGATACAGCTGGTTACATCTAAACGATAAGAAAACTCCTTCCAAGAAGCCAGATGTGTTCCTTCTATAATATAGTCAGCTTTTTCCCGAACCTCAGCCGTGCTATATAGAGTTCTATGCATTTTGCATTAGGTAATATATTTGATAATTCCACGTTTGGTTCATCATTACATTCCACAGCAATCGATATCGATTATGTCGTGATACTCACATGCAGCGTCAGGGGTTGGAGACTGCTTTCAAGAAATCTTCCATTACGGTTCGTTATCTCTTATATAGGTAGGCCATACTGGTAGCGGTTTGGTACGCAATATACTTGTAGGACCAGATGTTATTGTGACCCATCTGCTGCTAATAAAGAATTCCGAAAAAAGAAATTGATTTACATAATATTTTGGAGCGACAAATAATTTATTGATAATATAAACCCCGACATTTCAGTCCTCCCTGCTGTTAGTAATGAAGAGTTCCTTGGATCACAGCTTGCCCAGATAATTGCACACGCATACCAAGTTTCACAGTTAAGGTTTGTTTCAATAAGGCAAAAGTTCACAGTGAATATTGTTGATTTTGTGTCTTTCGATTGAGCCAAATAATTTTTAAGGGCCATGAAAACATATTTTTCTCGGTCGGTTGAAAATTATCGTTATTGAAAATTATGAACATAAACCATCACTCACGGCAATAAACTATACCCAGTAGGCACCCATGATATTTGTACCTGCACCTCGTGTTGAAACACGATTATCTGTTTACCTGCTTGAACCGTATTGGAATCTTGTTTACAAGAAGTTAGGAAACAGTTCCTGAATTATTGGAATCGATCGGAGGTCGATGGCCTTCTAACGGTCTACAAAAAGTAAACAAATAAATAATGTTACGCTACATGGAGATATTCAATATTGGTTCTACCAGTAAACCGCTTGAATTGAGAAATGGGGAAAAACATCCCTCTCACCCTTTACAATGGTATTCCGCAGAATTTGGAAATCATTAAGATCGGAAATCGAATAAATATACTGCAAATAATATGGGTATATACTTACTTAGGTATATATATATACTTTCAATATTCGTTTTGCCACCCTCATGTATTGACGTTTTTCGTTTCACACATGAAGCCCTTGTTGTGAACAAACTCTTACTGTGAAACGCTTTACAAACTCTTGTGATCAAAAGCTTCCTCCAAATTCGGAGCTTCCTCTCTCGTTTCGGTTTATTATTTTCAATAATGAACCTTTGGAATCGAGCATGAAGAAAACACGCACCTTCGCCGGCTTCCCGCCTTCTGCGATCAGCGCCCCGCCTTCACGCTTCCTGCGACGGCTCAACACGCACCTTCGCCCCGGCCTTCTGCGTATGCAACACCGGCGATGTTAATACACCTCTCGCCCCGGCTTCTCGCCTCCTGCGATCGACAGCGAACCGCCTACGCCCCCCACCAATCGTCAGATCCACGACCAACCAGAGAAAATCTCGTTTTTCCCGCTGCTTAGTTAACGAGAGCGACCATCAACGGAGCATTCATTCCTCGGATCTACACCTTCAGGAACAACAAATAAGAAAATGAAGACCAGAGCTGCGAAGACACCGGAACCGCCCCATACCCTTCTCCCTCCTCCTCGTGTGGCTACCGTCAACGAGGAGTTGCAGGTGATCCAGCACCACCGACAACCGCGGCCTTCAACGCAGCCTCTCAATAGGACCACCGTCTACAAAGACCTTCCAGTAGCTTCGAGAGATATCGAGGAACATTTTACACACGTAAAATTAATACTCGATACTCGAACAAAATACGGCCTCCAAGTCAACAAGTCGAAGTGTCAACTAGCCCGCACCTCCGTCGAATTCCTCGGCCACTTCGTATCACCCAGCGGCGTTACACATCTGCCCGATCGAACGGCCGCCCAATAAGGCGACATAATAAACGCCTACTCCACTGCTCTCACGACTCCGAAGCCGCCTTGGAAGCAACGAAACATGTCCTCGAGAGAGCTGTAACACTTGCACATCCTGGCCCGACTCAGCACCCCGGCCGTACTTACCTACAGCTCTACAGCGCCCCGTCTTCCATCACCTACAAAGCCTATCACACCCTGGGATACAGGCCTCTCCCGACACCGCCTTCACTGGGACCCAGGCACAGCCGTTACTCCAGGCGCGGCCGACGTCACCTGCTCCGGCACCTCCTGCCTCGCCATTCAAGCCACCTCGGAAGATCACCTCTTCCAGCAGCCCATTCCAGCGCTCTCCGAGACATCGCCCTCGACGCTTCCAGCTGGACCGCATCCGAGCACATTCACGCATCCCACACCGCAGCCACCGCTAACACACGACGGCGAGAGACACCACGAACTCCTCAAGCCACCCACCTACACGGCGACTACACAGCTCACACGCAGCCTCTTTCACCAACACCGACGCCTCATCAACAAGATTCATCGTCAATTACATAATTGCAGTATTTAACTTCAATTCTGGGGGGAGCAGTGTGGTGATCGGCTGCTCCCTAGCACTATGTAAATAGCGTCGCTTGCATCATAAGCCGCGTCTAACGGCTTCCCAGAGCGGGGACCCCCTACCCCTCTCTGGGCATGTATCAAGGGGTATAAAAGAAGCTGTGAACTGCCAATAAATTGTCATTTGACCACACAAACCGACTCAAGTAGTCTCGTGTATTTATTCCTACTTTTAGCTCCCGCTGGATCATCACAGGTATAATATGTGTACTATTCTATACATATTATGTAGATCGCAGACCCTCCGTAGGTTAGTACCTAATCCCGTACTCGTTACTAGGTACCTACCTAAATCAGGAGTTAAATTTTGCTAAAATAATTCTGTCGATGACAAACAGTAACTAGAATGACAAAAAGAAATGCAAAAAATGAAGTTCTGAAGGGGGACTTCCGATTGACCCCCAGCCAAGAAAAAAGATCGCTCAGGCACGATTGACCTCCGAGCGAGTTCGAAAATGGGTTAGCACGATTCACCCCCAATTCACGGTTGACCCCCAAAACGTACAACCCGATTCACAGTTGACCCCCGACAAACGATCTACTATGAAACCAGACAATCGGGTTGACCCCCGACAAACAATCTACTATGAAACATGTATGAAAATGATCATATTGTCAACCTAAACAAATAAATTAGTGAAATAACAAATAAATGAAATAAATAAAAATAGGTAATAAAAAAGGAACAAAAACTTAAAAGTACATTGCAACGGGGATCAACCGGCATACTCCCATTCTGAAGGGAAATTGTTGATGTGGAGTGAAATAGATGACCCTTCTGCATAGATCACTGTTTTCTGTGGTCAATACCTACCTACCCTCTTGGTCAAGTATGATGAACCGTTGTGTAATAACTTGCCCATCAACAATACTTCAATTGTTGTTCAAGTTGCAAAAGTACCGATCAACAATATCCAGCCTCTTCTTGGTAAATGAACCGTTGTGTAATAATTTACCGTTCTGTAATAATTTACCGTTGTATAATAATTTACCGTTGTGTTATAACTTACCGTTGTATAATAACTTGCCGTTGTGTAAAAGCTTTAAAAAAGATGCATCTACTCCAGAGTAGATTCACTTTCCTCAATTTATCATATCGGTCGTTTATCAAGTGCCATGTTCTCCTCATTTGTGCGTTTTTCCCTGTTTTATCAGTGTGAGTGTGCATTTCGTGCTTTTTGCTTCCTCTGTCAGTGATTTTATATTAATGTAAGTCAGTGATTATGGCTGAAATCGTGAATATACGTAATCGTAAATGTTATAAGGAACGAAGGTCCCCACGGGAACAAGATTTCAGAAGTTTATTTCGATTTTTGGAGGAAAACGTTAAGTGGCTAGCAGATCATTTTATTGGAAATGATGTCAACGATACTCGCGGTGGTTCCCTATCTCCGGAGCTGAGAATGAAAGCCAGTATTTGCAGGCTGCGTTAACCCTTCAGACCCTTCTAACTCTTCGTCACTTCCGGAAGACATGTTCCACCGGAAACTATAATCGTTTTAAAGTTTACAACAAGAGCAAACTATTTAAAACACGAGACGCAACAAAAATGAGAAGCAAAAGCAAAGATTTATCAATCGGAAAATGGAAACAAACGAGAAACGAGTTCGTCCCGCGTTGAGGCGGGAACACCTGGATCACCAATTTTTCTGGGTCAGCTGATGATCGGAGGAGGCTTTTACTCTTTTCCCGTGAAGCAAATCCTTCGGAGTGAAGGTAATGATTATTCATACGAAAAAGAATAAAACCTTTTACTTCGAGCATTTCCTTCCAAAGCAAATGCTTTTCCTTCGAGCAAATGCTTAAAAGCATTTGCTTTCGTTTTATTCATACCGCCCAATGTCTTCCCACCTGATCCTTGGCCTTCCTCGAACTCTGCCTCCCACGAATCTGGCTTCCCATGTCCTGCGAGGGTATCTCGTCTCAGGCATTTGGGCTACATGGCCGAACCATCTCATCTGTGCCTGTTCAACCCTTGTCGAAAGAGGCGTAGCCTGCAGAATGCTTCTGATGGTCTGATTCCGCACACGATCTCTTCTCGTCTTCCTCTCCACTCTTCGGAGATAGCGCATTTCTGCTGTCTGCAGCCGGCTCCTGTACCTCGAGATAAGGGCCCAGGACTCCGCACTGTGAAGCAAGATTGGGGAGCAGACGGTCTGATAAACAGCCATTTTTGTGATCTTGCTGACTTCCCTCTTTCCAACAAATCCCCGGTTAATTGGGGGATATAGGCGTCCAGCAGCAGCTATGCGATTGCCGACTTCCTGGTCAATAGAGCCGTCCTGTCCGATTATGGCTCCCAGATATCTGAAACTGTCCACCTGTTGGAGCTGAGTTGTATAGAGTGCTTGGCTGGAGTGCGGGAAAACATCATGGTTTTTGTTAAGAGCAACTTATCCTTCTCATTTCCTCATCCCACATGTTCAGTGTCGTGGTATCCTCCCAGAACCACAACTCTACCATGTGAAAATTAAGATCTCGCAAAATAAACTCAGAAGTGGGGACGAAAGACGCAGGAGAGCTGAGGGACAACCTGGGGATCCCCACCATCCTCCACTAGCTGGAGGATGGAGGGAGATAGCTCCCAAGCCTGTAATATACTCGACTCCTTCGCCTTTTTCACCACTCTACGCTCTCCTCTAGTCGCTGACTACTCTCTCTCCTCCTTACCTCATCTCTCTCCTTACCTAAAAGATCTGGGGCTTGGTGGTGATTCGCTCATAACCAAACCACGCAAATTCTCCCTAAAAGATCTCGGGCATGGTGGTGATCCGCTCATAACCAAACCGAGCAAACGTTCCAAAAAGATCCTGGGCATGGTGGTGGTCCGCCCATAACCAAACCAGGCAACGAACCCGAAAAGATTCCGGGCATGGTGGTGATTCGCTCATAACCAAACTGGACAACACGCTCCAAAAAGATCCCAGGCATGGTGGTGGTCCGCCCATAACCAAACCGGGCACATCCCCCCTCGACGCCGCTGGTAGTGGATGTGCGCCAAATTTACATTCACTACAGTGGTGAACCCGACGTTCCCTCATCCTTCTCATCATCGACTCACCCCCCCGCCTTGTCACCCCCTCCGTCTCGTCGCCCCCCTCCATCTCTGCAACCTCCACCGCTGCAACTCCCCCCCCCCCCCCGGCCATCATCGCCGCCTCCTCGACTACTCATGTCCCCTTTGCCGAGGACGCAGAAACCACCCCTCGGCAGCACTACCGCTCACACGGGGACGCTGCACGATCCGCCGCCCCACCGACAACCTTCCTCCCAAACACGTCTCCTTCGCTGAGACGCATCCCCTCCTTTGTCCGCCTCGCCGCAGCGTCCTCGCACGTACGCCTACGCCGCCCGCCAACCTTTGGCAACCGCCGCTCTGACCGACACCGTACTACCCCACTACGCCCCCTACCACCAACGACTCTTCGTCCGCTACCGAAAATCGAACATCCCCTTCCTCATAGACACCGGTGCTGCCCTCTCGATATTTCCGAACTCCGTCCTCCGCCGGCAGGAGCGCTGTCACCACCAAACCCTCTACGCCGCCAACGGTACCACCATCCCTTCCTACGGGACCTACCACTCTACCGTCTACCTCAGTGGGCTTGCATACGAGTGGATCTTTACCGTGGCGGACGTAGAGAAGCCCATCTTGGGGGCCGATTTCCTTTCTTATTTCGGCCTCATGGTGGACGTCAAGAACGCGCCCCTGCTCGACCCCTCCACCAACAAACCCCTCCCAGGGTTTATCAACACAATCCACCCCACCAATCGCTTCGCCGCCCTGATGCACGAATACACCCCACGACCCCGCCCTTCAGCGCACCTCTCAACGATACAACATAATATTGATACAACAGCCCCCCCCCCCCCCCCCCCCTCGCAGCGAAAGCACGCTGGCTACATCCCCTCCGACTTCAGCAAGCACGCAAACATTTCGATAAACTCATCACCGAAAAAATCGTCCGCCCCTCCAACTCCACTTGGGCTTCCCAACTACACATCATGCAGAAGCCCAACGGGGACATCCGCCCTTGTGGGGACTACCGCCGGCTGAACTCCCGCACAACGCCGGACTTATACAACGTCCCCCACCTTCGAGACTTCTCTTCACACCTTCACGGTGCCACCATATTTTCAACCCTCGATATCTCCAGGGCATTCCACCACATAGATATTTTAGCAACATTTAACTCGTGATTTAGGTAGGTGCCTAGTAACGAGTACGGGGTTAGGTACTAACCTACGGAGGGTCTGCGATCTACATAATATGTATAGACTAGTACCTACATATTATATAGACGGGTTATCTATACAGGGAGCTGTGATCTGTAACAGAAGGGTATTCTGTACAAAATAATAAACCGTTGTGCAGGGATTTGCAGCGTTTTTTATTGCATTTTCGGATTCTACATACCTTTAAACGTAAACCACCAAATTTTGAGGGGGGTTTAGACTTTTTTTCATGCTCGATTCCAAAGGTTCATTATTGAAAATAATAAACCAAAATTATGGATCTTTTGGATTTTGTTGATAGGTACTTTTGCAGCTTGAACAAACTTCGGAGTATCATTGGGTAAATTATTACTCAACAGTAAATTATTATGCAACAATAAATCATTATACTACGGTAAATTATTACACTACAGTAAATATTATTACACAACGGTTTGTGATACCACCACGGGGTTCAATGAATCCTGGGTCGATGGAATATATAATTCTGGGTCGATGGGAGATAATATATGTTTGGGAGTAACGGGCGTTGTGTCACCCAGCTAGCTCTGATTATAATTCCTATATGATTGTATCTTGGACGGATAAATAGTATATTATTCTGGTTTCTGTACTAGGTATCAATGCTATCACAGTAGGGCCGACAGGTAAAGAGTTGATGTGGGAGAGTTACTAGGAGAATCTGTGGGCTCCGTGACAGCTAGGGGAGTCATGATTGAGTTGTCATGATGAGGGTAATGGCGTTAACGGCGGTACGAGTTTTGTGGGGTTGGGTGGTCGCGCTCATATTACTCGTACTAGGGGGTGATAAAGTGGAGCCCGCCCTGGAAATGGGGCCTTTAATGCGTGAGCTGAGCTCAGGCCACGCTCGAGTTCACTACTTGATCGAATGGCAGTCTCCGTCTCTGTGATTAGTAAAAAAATAAATGCAATATTTTGTCGGTACCACGACCCTTTGTAAATGCATGGAAAATTGACTCTTCTTTACTCAATCTCGTTCTACCACCAGTTACCACCGATTATCGTTGAAAACTACACGCGGGCAAAATTCCCATCGCAACTGCGAAAAAATTAACTCAATGATAATAAATAAACATAAGCAAATAATAGCAAGAAAGGAATCTTCACTTAGAAGCATCGAAGGTTGGTACAATATTTTAGTTTTAATTACCTCTTAATATTCCTGTTCACTTGGGTCCATGCCGGGTGCATAGGGGGGGGGGGGGGGGGACTGCTTACAACGGCTCTCTCTCTCTCTGTCTCTTTCTCTCCCTCCCTCTCTCCCTCCCTCCCTCCCTCCCTCCCTCCCTCCATCCACCATCACCATGGATAACCGATGAGACATGTTGAAAATAAAAGAAAAGGAAAGACTTAGGCGTAAAGCTGATCGTACGGGGGATCCATACTGGGATGAACTATATAAACTGGCTAAAAATGAAGTGAATCGAATGAGGAAATCATCTAGGTCCTGGTACTTCAGCCACACATTCAGCACCACGACAGCACCAGGTGTAGTATGGCAGCATTTTAGAAAACTGGGTCTTGGTGGGACTGTTAGGGAATTTTATGAGACATTTATGGGAATCAGCCTTGATGAAGTGAATCAATTTTTTGTATCCTCATCGGAAGTTGGTGAGGTAAAGGTGGCAGCACCTTTACCTCACCCAGCACTGGTCTTAAAAAACTCGTTAGTTCAAAAACTCTTAAAACCGTAGAAAGATTCACGTAAAAAATGGTATAGGCGTTCTGAAAATGTCAACCCCTATTTTGAACCCCTTAGAGATGACTGACAGTAACGTCGAGCTTCGAGGACCAACTACACCCCGAACTTCCCTATAACCCGAATTTTATCAATTTTGTTTCATGGTAACTAAGAAAAGTGGCCCGTACGGCGTATGGCGGACAGACAGAAATATTTTTATTGCATTTTCGGATTCTACATACCTTGAAACGTAAACCATCAAATTTTGAGGGGGGGTAAGAATTTTTTTTTCTTGCTCGATTCCAATGGTTCATTATCGAAAATAATAAACCAAAAAGCAAAGAGAAAGGAATATTACGGTTGGGACAATATTAAACGGTGAAAGAACGGTGAACGGTGAATTTGTGAAGGTGGATTCCTCACTACTTCCGTCACCAATTCCAAAAACCAGACCCGTAAATGGGCCTACATACCAAGTTTCATGAATTTTTGTCTATTGTAACTAAGCAAAGGGCCGCGTACAATAGAAGGGCGGATTTTTTCTAAATTCGATTTTCGTACTTTGAAACGTAAACCAACAAAATTTTGAGTGGGGTTATGAAAATTTGTCTCGTATTCGATTCCAAAGGTTCGTTATTGAAAATAATAAACTCATAATAGGTACCTATCTGACATTAACTTCCTTAACCACTCGCCATATTTGGAGGTTAACCGCTTGTTGCAAATACTTAGACTTTTAGAATTTAGAATTGGTTTATTTAGCGAAATAGAGTACACAAATAATTAGAATAATTCTTCATATAAACTTCATACGAAATAAATGAAAGCAACAACTGTGTAAGCGACATAATTGCGCTTACCTGGTTATTGCAAAATACTTCAACTACTAAGATAATCCTGAATTGCAATAACTAAGTATGCGGAAAACGGTCATACCGGTAGATTTTTCTCGTTTTGGGGCACAAGAATCCAATAGAATACACTTTCAGAGACAACTTATCAAAATTTCATCAAATCGAAAAAAATGGGTCTCCTGTGGTACAGTGAGACCCAAAAACTTTAATTGCGTATAGCCACAAAAAATTTGAAGTGTCACTTACCTGGTGATTCTATAACGCCGTCCAATTATAACACGCATCAGTGTCATCTACGTTCATTTATGTTTCCTGACAGCGTAAATGCTGCTGACGTTGGCACTGCTTCCTTTGGAAGGTATAGTGCCTATATTTATTTTTCTTGAGTTTCAAAGCTCCCTCTCCATTTTCCTAATGGGATTCTCTAAGTAACACGTCAGCGGTGAATTTATCCGAGTCAGGGTAAGAAGGATTCATGGTTAATAAAGTAGTGATGTTGCGGTAGGAGTGAAAGGTGAGTGATAGAGATGGCGAGGCCTGCGGTGAGGAAGTTTTGGGGTTATGAGAGTAGACGAACCCAATCTCCCACGTCTGGAGGTGAAGAGAGGGTTGCGCGTTTTTCCAAAGGAAACATGTCGGGATAAGGCCTAAAAACCTGCCTTGAGAAAGAGATAAATCTCTTAGGACGACCAGGTTTTACCTTGTTATTGTGAGACTTCTCCCTCAGTACCAAACATTCTCTCTTTAGGGACTGTCGGAGGCGGCACATGTCAAGTACTTGCTACTCGAACCGAACTTGTCAGCGTCTATCTTGATCTGCACAAAAGGTTTCTCTGTTATAACTTTTCGTGGTGACCATAAATGAGAAGTTTCCTCTCTTTATTGACACCAGCGCATCTTGAACTGTATGACATAATAATACGTAGTTACTCTTCTTGAAGAACAACAGAAGAACGATAACAATTTTCTTCCAGGAACACCTTGGATTTAGTTTTCGCCCAAACCCTTCAGACTATGACCCTCCCGATTATGAACAACAATTATCTACAACGATCAACCATCAGCGTACTAATTATGAAGAAAATGTCAAGTCATAAGTAGGTATGTAGAATGTAGGTAACAACATTTTAATCAGTGAGAAAAGTCAGTGAGTAAAACTAAATCCAAAATCATTGGTAACCTACCGTAACGGGTGTGGTTGCGTTCCATGTTCGGTTCTTGAGAAAAAAAACGCTACAAACTATTTCACAATGTTTTATTATTTAACTGTATACATAGATGATGTTCTACGTAGATCAATTTTTTCTGAGGCCAATACCAACCCTCGTGCTGCCCCCCCCCCCCCCCCCCATCCTTTATATAGTACTGGAGCCCCCCAAACCCTAAATCGAGTACTGGAGCCGACCCGTAAATTACAGTTTCATGAAAATGCACGGGATTCAATAATGCCATCATTAATAATTATTATTTATTGTTATTCATGAAGCATATTTAAGGTAAATAATAAACCGTTGTGTAATAAGCCGTTGGGTAAGAAATCGTTGTGAAATAGTTTACCTGTGTAGATATCACTATTTTCAATACCTACCCCCGTGCCCCCCTCCCGGCCGGAAAGCCCTAAAATCAGGCGCTGAATCCAGCCCGGGAATTACAGTCATAAAAATGGGCGATTCAATAATTCAATCAATAATTATTATTTGTTGTTATTATAACGTTTGTCAAGTTGCAAAAGTAACTTTCAACAAAATCAAAAAGATCTTCAAATGAAATAATATCACAGAACAACCAGCTCGACTTCATACAACCATCGTTGATTATAATCAGGTGTTCCCCAGCGATGATAATCTGGCCCGGATTCATACCGTTTCATTTACGGTCATGTTGACGAAGCTTTTCGGTCCAAACGAACGGCTGGACGTACAATGCTCCGGGTAGTCTCTAAAACTGCTTTAGTTCAAGATCAATTGAAAAACGTAAAACAAACCATACCCTTCTACTGAAAGTTGTCGAGCAATGACGTTCTGAAAATTTCAACCCCTATTTCACACGTATGACTGAGGTAAGGTCTGATTCTTCGGATAGGCCACAAGGACCAGTCTTAGTGTAACCAATGGGGACTGTTACACCAGAGCTCACTATGAACCAGTTTGTTTGGCATAGCTCCTCTTGATGTCACGTCAGCAGGGTTGTCCTGCGTCTGTACGTGGAGCCAATGCTCCTGCGGCTAACAGGATAGGGTTTTGGCTACACGATTTCCCACAAATACTTTCCAGAGCAGGGCTGGGTCGGCTGTGAGCCAGGACAGAACGATTGTACTATCAGAGCACGCCACCAGCTGAGCATGAGTGAACTGTGGCGGAATCCTTTTCATGGTTTTTCCTAGTAATTTGGCAGCAAGGAATTCTAACCTGGGTATAGACTCTTGTTTTATTGGGGCAATTTGAGCTCAATCAACGAACAACCGTTTTACAAATGAACCTCCCTGTGCACAGGCGTGATGTATTACTGCTGCATTTGCCTTTTCTGAGGCGTCCACGGATCCTACCAGCCATTGAATGGGACTAGTCATATTAATTTGACGAGGGATCTTTAGCTCTTAGAGCGTGTCGATAGAACTTGTAATGTTCGACCAAATCATGGATCATCCCAGTCAAAGCACGCATGACATACTTACCTCCTGTTGGATCATTCGAGCAAAGACCGAAACTGGCATGAACCAACCAGCTGGACCCTACCAACTTCACTGGCATGCTCCATGTGTAGTCCGCACCTTGAAGAAGAAGGCGTCAGTGTTTGGATCCTAGGCCACCCTAACATGCTAAGGGGCCTGCCTTCCGTAGGGTCCAAATCTACTGTTTGGCCCAATATCATGCAATGCTCTTACGGGATTCCCTGAGGTAGATCGGGGTGATTGGCAGCCCACTTTCGCATCTTAAATCCTGCTGAGCCTGCCAGAGCGGCCAGTTCATCCCTAGCCCCTAGTGCTTCATTCATAGTGGAACCTACTCCATGAACATTGTCAACATAGGTTTGCTCAAGTAGAAACCGAGAAGTTTTGGGGTAGTTCTTGATCTGAGTCTCAGCTAAGTGCCTCAGGGTCCTGTTTGCCAGCAAAGGAGCTAGAGCCGTACCGTAAGTGACTGTGCTCTCCATACAATACGGAGTGGATCCTGCTCCTCTTGAAGATGCAAGATATGGCGGAACATTTGCCTCAGATCGTCAATGAAGAGATAGAGAAACTGAGATAGAGCGACTGATAGAGAGACTGTGCAGAGAGCAAAATCCTGAGCAGGGTCATCCTGTGAGTCTCTCCATACAATTCGGAGTGGATACTGCTCCTCTTGAAGATGCAAGATCTGGCGGAACATTTGCCTCAGATCGTCAATGAAGAGATAGAGAAATAAACGAAACTGGAATAGTATCGTCGGCAAATTGACAAAGGGACGTATCTGCAAATTTGTAGTTCCGAGATATTATCGATCAAAGGTTCTCAGCTGTCCTAAAAATCACCTGACGGAAATTTTAAACCGCTCATCGACTAATTCAACTCGGGTTGCTTCATTTTAGGCCTTGACGTGTAATTTGACACCTAAAACCCTTCAAGGGTGCTTCAAAAACACTTACGTCTTTCTGTCAGAGCGCCTTTTGCTATCATTACAGTTACGACCCCTGGTGATTTCACTGTTCTATTGCATCCAGTGAGTAATTAATTTCATTGCAACAATTTTATTCATCGTATTTCATGATTACTGGCTCACTGACTAATTATTAAGAACTGTGGTAGTTTGAGAAACAACTGGAAAAACGCCATAAGCCGTTGCTGTATTGATGAAACTAGAAAGTTTTATGACTGTGTTGAGAAAGCAATCGCTCATCCACTGCATTCGTACCATAAAAATATTCCTTTGTAAAGATTATACCTACTCCCTTACCTTTTATTCATTTGAATGCTTTTTTTTCGTTTCTTTAGCGACCGTTAAATTACTGAGCTCTCAATTTCTGCTGTACAGAATAATAAATTGTTGAAAAGCGAAGAAACCGAAGAGGAAATAGAATGAATAATAATTATTGTTTTATTCGAGAAACTAACTAAAAGTAGGTACCAAGTAGTAGTTGAAAGGATCACGGAAAAATTAATAAAGATAGGAACTATTAAAATCATTGCCAATAATCTTTGTTTGAAACTCTCATTTTCAACCACTAAAAGCTGACCAGGCCACTGCACTTTCACTCTTCTTCCCCTTCGTACTCTGAGTCTTCATCCTGGTCAGGTTCAGGCAACCTGTCCTCAACTTCAGCAGAAGGTTGAAGACTTAGGTAGTAAGGGTGGTATTCTGCCGGAATTATACCATCCAAACACATTTTCTTGAGGTCTCTGAACTTGACGTCGGAAATTTGCAGTTTTTGTCGATACGCTCTTGGCAGAGAGTCGTTGCTGGTCCGGCGTCGACCTTTGGGAGACTGGTAATTTACCGTCTTGAATTCTCCCTCGTAGTCCTCTTTGTATTTTATTTCCACTGAGCCTGCGTCAGATTTTGAGTACACAATCATGCAGACCTTCCGCCAAGGAATGGCCTTCTTTAGTGTCTGTGACACGGCTGCGAAGTCCAAAATCTGGTCGTAAGTCAGGGAAGTTACTTCGAAGGGGCGAGGGTTTGTTCGAGCGCAGCGAATGACTTGTGCCCATCCCTCCGGAGTGTAAACTGGTTCGTACTTCGATTTCTTCTCAATTTTGGAATGCATAGAATCACATTCCATTTCGGAATGGCCTACTTCGAAAAATGTATGGCGAATGGTTTTCAGTGATGATGTGGTTGTTAGCAAATGCACGCACATTGTAGCAACGATTGAATTTTTATTTTGTCCACCGCAGGAGTCCGACATCATCCTCACAGTGGTGAGATTACCATTTTTTTCGTTCAACATTTTTTTCAGGAAAAGAAATACGCACGTCGAGATTTCGTTAGCTCCCCGGTTTCCTTGTGTTTCCTCCCATAAGAAACAGTGGCCTCGATGAGAAGCAAGGTCAAAAATCGTAAAGTTGTATACAGCCAGTTTTCTTAGATAGAATATTTGCCCTGCTTGTCCTTTCGGAGTGCAAAGGACGGCCTGCAGATCAAAATTGAAGGAGATTGTCGAAGCTCCCGGGTCGTTTTCCACCAAAGATTTGTCTTCATCTCTGCACCGGCGAGCTGCAGCCTTCCTCCTCTGGTGGTTTCTGAATTTTTCCTCGAGAGATTCCCTTCCTCCAGGCTGTGCATTCGCATAAGAGAGACATACTTGACATTGATCTTTCTTAGGGCGGAAGAACCCTAGGTTGTAAGATCGAAAAATTAGCCTGAATTTATTAAAGGAAACTTTTCGGACTCCTTCAGCTGTTGCCTTTTCTAGGTAAAGCTTGTGCAGAGTATTAATGTTCAAGGAAGAGTCCAAATATTTCTTGGACGAGCTTTTCCTGCAGAAGTGTGAAGCTACAGCGGGAAATGATTGAATAAACTCCCGCATGAATCGCTCCTCTGAATTACTGAGCTTATGTTTAGGGGCGTGTTTACCCTGTCTGTCTTTCCGAGCAACACCTTCAGGTGACACCATGTTGAGCGCATTGCGAATGAACTTTTCGCTCACGTTTAGGGTGTCTGCGAAAAATCTCAGGCATACTTTGGTTCGTTTGCCGGAGACCGTCAAGAGATAGTTAACTGTACAGTTTCTTCGAGAATTCTCCACCGTCTTTCTTTTTTTTCAACCCTCTCGACGTGTTTGTTAATAAAAGACCGCTGGTCATCAGTGGTGGCCAGATTTCGGAAGGACTGATAAATATCCTGCCTTTCTCTCTCGTCTACATCTCCACAGCAGTACTTCAACCTCAGATGATTTGGGTTCATCCCATCACAGGGCACCGGTAAAAGAGGGCGAGCGTTCAGGAGGATGTTTCCGTTTTTGTCACTGAATGACTCACCTCTAATCCTCTTCATTTTCCGAACTTCTTTTTCTCTAATTGAAACTCCTCTCTTCCTAGGGAGTGGACCTTTGAATGAGAAAAAAAATTGTAATTAGTGGAGTAGATATTAACAAAAAGGAGAAAAAATAAAATGGATAAAAGAGGAAAAATGTAGGTAGCAACGCAGGGTTGTCCAAAAACCGAATTAATAAATTAAGTAAAATGCGAATTTTCTCACCTTCCGCTTCATTTTCCTCGTTTCCCTCAAGCTCTTCTGGTGCCGATTCGCTGTCAAATTCTTCAGACGAAACGCGACCATCCAAATCAGGTGCATATTCAGAGGCAGAGGTTTCCAAATCCGCTATAGGGTCTGCGTCTGATTCCAATTCTGACTCCGAGGAAGCGCGCGAATTTTGAGTCATGGCCATGATCCTCATGGTTCGTTCACTTACGGAGCCCACGAGGCCATGAGGCCGAGGAATTGGCATTTTCATTATTATTTAGGTAACACAGCTCAAAGAAAGTTCAAAATTAGCACAGCTCAAAGAAAGAAAGAGCGATAAAATGGAACGATGAAAACTCGCTAAAACCCGAAAATCTGGCTAAAGATGGCCCTTGTTGAGAAAATACGTACGGATGCAGCAGAAATCAGTAGTGCAGACTGAACCAACACAGCTGAGCTAACAAACAGGTGACTAAAGAGTGTATAATAACCCAATAACTCATCAAGGGGCCTCTCAAGAGTTCGTTGAAAAAGGACGCAATTGGCACGCGCCCGTCACAGGAACATGACAGAGGGGCGTATCTGCCGCTTACGCCTTTTTGTCAGATCGGGGATTCAGATACGTCCCTTTGTCATTGCGGAAATTGCGACTGTGGCAGATACGTCCCTTGGTTACGGCTTTTTTCTTGGGTTTCGAAGGGGTTGAACGCCTGGAGGTTATCATAACTTGATAGAGACGAGTGTTCTGGTATCTGAAATGAAGTTATCTCAAAATGTCAAAATTTGCAGATACGTCCCTTTGTCAATTTGCCGACGGTATGTTACCAATATCCAGTTGTAATTTAGGACCTATGTGCACATTGTCGTTCAATCGTTCGTTGTCCGGTGGGTCCCCAGCGCGGTGAACTGCATGATGAGGCATAAATATAGTAATGAGCGAGACCCGGTGTTGGGGGATCAACGGGTCTCATGTGACCCTGAGCAGCTTACTCATGCATGCACTTATGATAGGGAGGAATACGATCAGGATTTCGCCTAAATCTACTCTCCAATCTACAGAGCTGTCTTAGAGCTATCGATCGTGAATGACCTAGCGACCCTCGATCCTGTGCGAGATGCAGAAGAACGGTGTACCTGCCTGAGCCATCCCTGAGCACCTGATCCAGGTGGACTGGTTATAATGGACTCTACTGGGGGCACTACCTAGAACAAATTACGCACTGGCTCTAACAGAGTGCCTATGGAGTGGAAAAGCGGAACTCCTGAACAACGCTTCTTTGGAACAACGGAACCCCTCACTGAATGTTCCCCTTCTCGTACGCCACCTACAAAAGCGTTTACCGGAGCGCTCAGATAATATCCTGAATTGCATACTTTCGATATTCTGCTGACCTGACATCCTCCCTTGCCGGCTGCGATGGATCTACTAGAGCAGGACTGGACCCAAAAATGATTTCGGACTTGAAGGGAAAAAACCGAAGGGGGGCTTCGGATGGAATGATTTCAAGATTTCAAGATTTTATTGGCAATATAAACAACCACTGAACGAATGAACCACTGAAAGCGATTCTTATCACTAAACCTTACTATTTGTCCCTTTCGTGTCTCGATTCGGCCTAACACTAGCCAGCCCACTTCCGAATGCAATAGCCATGGTGAGTTGCCCACAGGAGGTACACGTTCCCCTTCGATGATTTGCATGACCAGATGGACACCTTGCAAAAGGTCGCTTGCACCCCTCCGGTGGAAAGTTGCATCAGCCAACTCAGAACCTAACTTCCAAATATGGGGCTACTGATCGATTGAAAAACTGCTAGACGGGATGGGAGCTGTCACCTCGTCGGAAACAAAGGCAGTGACAAGTATGTGTCTACCTGAACGTGTGAAAAGCCCAAGCGAGGTGAATCCCGGAACAGAGTGCAATTTTCCCCCTACTGCCGCTATGCGTACCTAGTTTAGAGGGGAGGACCTCCAATTAGTGCCCGAGCGACTTTGTCTGTAACAATATTTACCTCAGAACCAGTGTCCAGAAGAGCGTGCCCGACAAGGCCCCGAGCTTTTCCCCCCTTGGACACGTGTATCAGTGCAGTAGGAATTAAACCTCCTGATCGAGGATACCTTCCTGAGAAATGACCTAGATAATGATGAACCGAGCGCCCGAAGAGTACTTCCAGCCGCGCGCTGAGCGCCTGAACTAACATTGTCCAGGAAATTAATTTGCCGACTAATGAACGCATGAGACTCCGGGAGGTGCTTCGCTACGTTTGACGGTCGAGGCTCTTCGTGCACGCCTGAACAAACACCTACTGGGGAAGGCTGCACAAATTCAGAGGGACCTCAAGAACTAACTTAGAACTAACCAGATGAGTAGAGCAGTTGGTAGCTCTACTCCTTGTTATATCACCGCAAGGTATCAGTAGAGTGGTGCCCCCATCCTCAGTGGTCCTAGGCACTAACATGCACCTACCGAAGGTTGCAGCCAAGCTACTGCCTGGGAACTTATGACCTAATATCCTACCTGTGGGATCGGAACGAGTATTATGATCAATGCAATGGGCTTCAAGAACGAACGGATATATTAGTGTGTCATACATACATCTGCAGGATATGTGCAATCCTCTTTGGTTTTGCCCTATTCCACTTGGGTTATGTTGAGATTATGATGTAGGTATGTTTGAATAACGTTCCAATTTATTTACGTTCATAATTTTCCAATTTATTTACGCTTATTATGCAAAATTAGTAATAACCATAATGGGTTACAATGAACTACAACGTTTCAAAAGTAAAACCATCCAAATAAGAAGTCGTCATACCTTTTTCATTTTAGCTGCCAAGTTGAAAAATCAATTTAAAACGTCTCAGAACCTGAGGGCACTTGTTTTCAAGAGGTAGAATCGAAGGTATTACGTAGAAATTTTCTCCGCATCGATTTTATGACACGGGACGTTGATCCACGGGTTCTCTCAATGAAACGTATAGGTACCTACCATAATAATTACCCTATTCCACCATCTTAGCTATTTCGCCCGCAGTGGATTCCATTCTGATGAAGACATGGCAACGGCTTCCTACATTTATCAATACCAAAAAGGGGTTCTAACGACAGAAATATGTGCAACAAATCGGAGTGAGGTAGACGAAGTTAACTTTCCTATACAGGTTTTACTACAGAATATTTGTGTCGTTTTTGATCTGATTCCTGCCCCCTCCGTGTGTGTCACGAAGTCGGATTATTCGAGCCCAACGAGCTTTCACAGCGAATAAGTATTAGGTACCAATCTAGAGGTTCTGCTACGCCCGCTTCAGCAATGATCGGTTTCGGAAGTGCACAAATACTTGAGTTGACGACGAAAAACCGATGTGCACTGCTTGTTTACTACTTGGCGCTTAGGGCAAACCCGCGTCTCAGGAACCGTTCAAGCTCTCGGATTATTTTCAGGACGCCTGTGCGGCCATACTTAGATATGAGATGAGTCCCGCAAGCTGATGTTCCTGCACCAGGGCACAGCCATTCAAGGCTTGCTGGACAAGTTCCTCTCACCTGAGGAGGGTTCCTGCGAAGTACCCATGGAACCCGCTGTCTGCACTCTGAATGCTCAGCTAAAGGTAACTGAGTGTCTGGACAACAAAGACCTTGTAGCCTTAGAATGGCCAAACTCGAATCAGAAATTAGAAAATTGGAAGTGGCAACAATTGAGTTAACAGTACCTAATAGGAATTTATTGAAAAAATATATCGCAAGGGCCTAGCGGAGCTCCTTAATATCTTATTATAGGTAAATTTGAAAATAAGGGTCTCTTCTAGTGTAGAATATAATTAAAAAATTATTTGGCCTGAGCTGGGTTCGAACTTGACAGCTGGGTCCAGGGCCTGAGCTCTGGCCGTCGCGGTAGAGCGTTGGGTGGGGGGGGGGGGATTGTATGGAGCACCCGGAGGGGGTCCGATTCACTTCGGAACTCGCGCGGCTTCAGATAACGATAACGTCGACTGAACTCGTGCGTTCCTTGAATCAGGCGTCGTTTTCCACTAACCAAAATTTAGTATTTAGTATTTAGTATTGGAAAATAGAACGAGGACGGGAACAAGCTTTGACTGACTCGTGCGTTCTTTGAATCAGGCGTCGTTTTTCACTAACCGAAATTTAGTATTTTGTATTTAGGATTTGAAAATAGAGCGAGGACGGGAACAAGCTTCGGGCTCGGATAGCGGGACTCTGCCCGATGTGCGGCGGCGTCCCGATGGTCTTATCGCACTTGCCCCTTTCGCGCTGGCCGATAATCCAAGTCAAGTAACGTAAAAAAATAGAGGTAAAAAAAATAAAATAAACAAACATCCTCTCAATGTTGTGAGCGCTCTGACACAAACAATGAGGACCCAGAACCATCCCCAGACGTCCCGTACCGTGAAGTCATTGGCTCTCTCTTGTACATCCAAAACAGAACGAGGCCAGACATTGCATTCGTGGTTAACTTCATGAGCAGGAAACAGATTGGCTACTCCCTGGCCGATTGGAAACGTGTCTTGAAAATCCGGAAATAGCTCAAAGGAACACGAGACCAAGGGATAATGCTTATTCTGACTCGTCTCTTGGCACAAATGCTGTTAACGGAAGGTCTACCGCTGGATTTCTAGTCAAGAGTTTTGGAGATCTGGTGTCATGGAAATCTGAAACAAAATCATGTGACTCTTTCTACTTGTGAGGCAGAATACATTGCCATGTCTGAAGCGTGCAAAGAACTTACAAGCATTCGTAGTTTATGTAACTTCCTCATTAACATCGATATGTTTCGGACATTGCAATGTGACTGCGCTCCTGCCATTGCTGTTGCCATGACTAATGACTCCAGAACTCTCAAGCATGTCGGCAAACTCTGTATGGACTACATGAATGAGCGGTATAAAGCTAATGTGCATATACGTAGAGTGGGTCTCAACAAATGAGCAACTTGCCGATTCTTTTACTAAGGTGTTGCCTCGTGAAAAATTTGTTGCATTTAGGAACGCTATGTTGGCAACCTCTAATGCTTTGCTTTAAATATTTGACAGGAGAAAATGAGCCCTGGAATTAACCTGAACAGCCGATCGACGTATTTTGACCCCGAACCGCCAGATTGATCCTAAACGCCAGACCCAACTGATCAGATTCGGTTTGTGAACAGGTAGTGAACAGTGCGTGTAAGTAAGTTAGGAACAAATGTGCTTATGTGACAATCTATCACTGTAACCATTCTGATTTTGGTTTGTTAGCTTGATAAGGTAAATCAAAAATGGAGTAAAATGCCGCCAGCCGCATATTTTTATCGCAATCCGTTCTCAAGATATGATTTTTTAAAGGTTTTTTCAGGAAAATCGGGTTTTTTTCCTTTTAAACTCAAATTTCTCCGCTTTAACTCATTTAATTTTACTTTTTGACCTCATTTTCGGAATCAACGTTAAATTTTCCATACGCATGGTGTACTTCAAGTCTTGAAAAGTACCATCTAGAGACCACAACTACAGCTCAAACATAAGACGAATTTGAAAAAATAAAATTTCTGAAATGTTAAAAACGTTACTCCGCCGAAAAAAATCCTGGAAACTGGCAAATCTCTTGAACACTTCTTAATTCAATAAGCTTTCCGAAGGTATGGTCAACTTTGCGATTATCTTGTTTCTTTGATGAAAAATTCAAGTTTAAATGCAAGAAAACGTAAGGCACCTCAAAAGGGGGAATTTGATCAGAGGGTAGAAAAAATGTAAAAAAAGTTTTTAATGTTTTTAATTGAAAAAATTGAGTCAATGATGCCAATTTAATTAGTTTAAATGCAAGAAAACGTTAGGACCCACCAACACAACCCAAAAGTGGTTGAAGATTTAAAGAGACGAATTCAAGAGGCAAGCGTGACGGTGCAAGAACGTCTGACATTCAACGTGACAGTGGGGCAAATGCGTAAGCGTGCTAGAGTATGCATAAGAAATAACGGTGGGAAATTTGAAAACAGGCTTTCCTTATTACCTAAAAACCTGATTTCGAAATATAAATTGGCATTATTTACTCAATTTTTTCAATTAAAAACTTTTTTTTTACATTTTTTCTACCCTCTGATCAAATTCCCCCTTTTGAAGTGCCTAACTTTTTTTGCTTTTAAACTTAAATTTTTCATCAAAGAAACAAGATAATCGCAAAGTTTACCATACCATTGGAAAGCTTATTAAATGCAGAAGTATTCAAGAGATTTGCCAGTTTCCAGGATTTTTTTCGGCGGAGTAACGTTTTTAAAATTTCAGAAATTTCATTTTTTCAAACTCGTCTAATGTTTGAGCTGTTGTAGTGGGCTCTAGATGGTACTTTTAAAGACTTGAAGTATACACCATGCGCATGGAAAATTTAACGCTGACTCCGGAAAGGAGGTCAAAAAGTAAAATTAAATGAGGTAATGCGGAGAAATTTGAGTTCAAAAGGAAAAAAAACCTGTTTTCCTGAAAAAATCTTTAAAAAATCATATCTCGAGAACGGATTGAGATAAAAAGATGCGGTTGGCGCTATTTTACTCCATTTTTGATGTAATTATACGGAAATTTTGTTTTGCATCTACGAGCGGATCACCCTGTATTATACAATCATGTGGAAAACCCGCCGTTCTCGACTGTTATCACTGGTGTCATTCTAAGCTCAAACGAAGTCCATGACTTCTCTCTCTCCTCTCACGCCTTCTTACCTTATACATAAAAGAACCCAGAATGGTGGAACCGGATAGGTAACACCTTTCCATGAGTGGCAACCACTGGGTATATCCTCCTAGCCTAGTGGTGGAAACCTGCCTAACTTCTGTCAAAGGTGTTAACCAGGGACGTTAGGTCCAATACCTTCTTCTACACCTCATTCTTACTCACCATACCTCACCTCACCATCACCTATTTCATTCATCAAACTACTACACACGTGTTCCTCAAATGTTCCCGCTTCGGAAACAACATTCTTCATTAAGAACCTAAAACAGGATGCAGTAGAATTTCCTACGTGAATGAACAATAAATTATCACCAATCGGAATACGTAAAAAAAGTACCTACTGAAATATTTGAGTGATATCAACATAATTATAGTTATATAGGCACAGTAGACTTGTAATGAGAATGAAACATAATTTTGTAAGTTTTAGTGGCTCAATAAATTATCCAAGTTGGGGCCCAAAAAAAAGTTTCACATATCGGTTTCAGGATACCCTAACCGGTCTCTGTCATTCAGAAACCGAAAGTCCTTCTCAGTGATGTCTGATAGAGTTGCTCGTCACTTTATCGGAACCAATAATTACACGTTGACCTCATGAACCCATAAAATGCCTTACTCATAAAATGGCTGTCTTTGTACCCACACCTTTGTACTGTTAGAAGGTAGAATGTAAGAGAACTTTCCGATTGAAAGCAGCCTTTAGTCTACAAGGTTGAATGTACGCTGCTTCATTTTGAATTTAATTGTTGAGTAGAAGTTAATTATTCTGCAACTTATACACATAATATATTTATAATGACAAGTCAATTTACTTCTACCTCCCAGCGATACTCCAAGTAAAGTTGTTACAGAGTAGATGATTTCAGGATGATTAAGTTCGGATGGGATGGGATGACGCGTTAAGTAAATGATTTGATCCGAAGTTACTCCTAGCATCGATAAGATCCAGCGAAATTAGGTAATAAGAAGTAATTTCACTTGTAATCCAGTCGAAGAGCATTCTAGCGCAATGTGTCGGAAACTCATCGAAGGCTAATAATAGACTCTAAGTGTAGTTTGAAGGAATATAGGGGTATCAGAGTCGCAGACAACAAATAGCTGGCTGTGAATGAGGTCCTGGAGTTGGGTGGGCTTTCATATCAGGTAGAGTATGACCGTTGTATGGAAATGCTTAATTCGATGTTACTGAAAACTGAGAATAGCTATTCGGCCTATTCGGCCTTTGCTCCTAATTAGTTCCATTTCCGAATAGAGTAAGAACGCTCTACTTAGAGCACCTGAATAAAATGTTCACATAATTTTTCGTCAGATGAATGTGAGATCAATGTTTGAGCAGCCAAAATTTGGATCACATCATAGGTTCACCTATGAAAAGAAAAATGGGGGGAAAAAACAGGGGTGAAAAGTAGGTTTGTCCAGTCAATTAGAAAACGAAGAAATCGATTGTATCTTTTCAATTACCAATGTAAGATTCAGGAGGCAGTATGGTGACCTGATTACCATATAGATAGATTACGTGGAGAGCAGTTAGATCCGTTGAGAGCAAATCGGCCGGAGTGCTAGCTTGAAATATGAATGCGGTCTCTAGAGGAAGGAGTGGGTGGCAAAAACTTCGTAAATCATAAGATCGGAGGTGGAGACCCTGTTACGCTGTTTTCTGGGCGGTAATGAAAACTTGATAAGATACAACTTCAACGGAGACCTCCACGAGACCATGATACGATATAAATATGTTAATGGATACTCCGATATACACGGAAGCGATAAGACATTGTCTCACTGTGTTGCAGACTTGTACGCAAGCGTTTTACATAAGTTCATCACCTACCTGTGTTTATTTCACTTTTTTTTTGCTTCCTCACTTTACCGAAGGTAGGGAAGCCTTGGATTCGTGTTTAACTATAATAATGTGGTCACCTCCTACCATGTGCTATAGGCTGCTAATTTCAGTTCAGCAGCTCTTCTCTTAAGGTCCTGAGCTCAAGTAAATTTTGGGGTTTTCAATTAGTCTGGGGGAAAAATTTAACATTCTATTTGAAATGGTTGCAATGAAGAACTTTTGTGAACTTCCCTGAACTTTTTGATGGACCTCGTTGGTTCGGAGGTTTGTGAGTCTTCGATCCGTCTTTGGAATCATGACTTGCTGTCTCACGAGACTACCTTGGTCTATGATGGGGTTTTGCGGGATACGGTGGATCCTTCGGGAATTATTCCCCAACAGATCTCCCTTTCCCCGTTGGCGATGTAAGGACTGTTTCCATTTTCAAGGGACAAGGGAGTCGTGTCCTGGTAATTTGAGAGTTTGAATAATGGTAGTCCAACCTTTTTGGAGTTTAGCTAAATTAAACTCTTGTCAATAGAGTTCTAGGAATGAAGGTACGTCCATTATTGATTCTTGTTTTTCTCTGGAGGTGATCTAGAATTCATGCAGTAACGTTCGACAATACACATATCACTTTTCACACTTAGTCTAGGTCAGTTTTCAGGGTAGGTTCGTTCACGACGTGAAGGATCAATCGTCCATTGTTGGTTAATCGACGGATTAAAATTTGAAATGTAGAGACGCGAAGTAGGCACACTACTGAAAATTGGGACAAGATTAGTTTGACGAAATGGCGAGACCGATAATGGTACGGGAGTCACTTGATTCTTGAGGTTTTGGGTTGGTGTATTGAGAGCAGCTCTACCTTGATTTTATGTTTTATAATAGAAAGATAATTCTTTTTGTTTACTGTTTCTATTCTCATTTAAGAGAGGGAAACAGTTGGTGGAACGCCCCCTTTGATTAATAAGGCAAAGAAAAGTAATTTTATTCCCCATCGGTTTTCAATTCATTAACCTGTTAGTTTTGAAATTTGATTTCAATTCCTCTGGTCCTGGAAAAGGTAGTAGTACCTACGGTAAGGTGGAAAGGTTTTGCGAAGGTGGTTTTGGGGGTTTCTTTCCGTAATCGGGGGAAAACCCCGACCAAAGCCATCTTTGCTCTACCCGACCTCCCTACTACGTAACATCTAGTAATTCAGAAATTTTTATCTGCTGAAGCAATAAAAAAATTTCGCGGATAACAACCGCGTTTGTAGGAATCGTTTATATTTTTCTTTGTCGGTAGTGTCTGGCGAAAAAGGAGTATCGATAATGAACCCTCGAGACTTTTCCGAATCCATCGTACACTACGCAATCGCAGTTAACAAAGGAACCGATTCAGGACTTGAAAGGAAATACAACCATTTAGGGATAATTTACGGAATAATTTACGGGTTGGGAGGTTACCACGATCCGGGTTACAAGTGGTGCAAGGTTATCGCATTCGATACTAGTAAACAATGACTAGCTTCATTATGTGCTAATACCTTGTTTACCCACCTTTTTTTCACCATGCTCAGCTCAGCTACCGCGCAAGGTACGGGGGGGGGGGGGGGTTACCGTTAACGAGAAAATACTCAATAAAGTCACACGATTCCAACGAGTGGTGACCGATTTTTGTACAATGAAAAATAGCAAACACGGAGTTCCGTAGAAACGGATCGGTTGAAGGCGAAAATCGTCAGAAGTGGTGCATAACGCGTCTTCCTGTCGCTTTTGGTTTATTATTTTCAATAATGAACCATTGGAATCGAGCATGAAAAAAACGTACTCGTTACTAGGTACCTACTAAATCACGAGTTAGATGTTGCTAAAATAATTCTGCCGATGACAAACAGTACCTAACAAAAAGAAACACAAATAATGAAGTTCTGAAAAGAAATTGTTGATGAGGAGTGAAAAAAGTTGCAAAAGTACCTAACAACAAACTCCAGCCCCTTCTACGTAGATGGTATAATGAACCGTTGTGTAATAATTTACCGTTGAGTAATGATTTACCGTACTAATAATTTACCCATCAATAATACTTCAACGTTTGTTCAAGTTTCACTACCTACCAACAAACTCCAATAGAGCCATCATTTTTCAAATTAAATAATATCACAGAACAACCAACTCGACTTCATACTCCGCCAATATAAACAGGTGATCCCTACCAATGACTGGCCGTATTCACAAATTCCTATTGTGGGCGCGTCTCTGGTTACGAGATTTGGTTTGGATTGTATACAATTTCATTCACACTGGAGTCGAAAATGCCTGTCGGTGCAAACTTCGGGGCCTTACTGTGAACGAACGGCTGGACGTACGTTGCTCCGGATGGTCTTAAAAAACTCGCAAGTTCAAGAACTATTTAAAACCGTAAAAATATTTACGTAAAAAAATGGTACAGGCGTTTTGAAAACTTCAACCCCTATTTTGAACCCCTTAGAGATGACTCACAGTAACGTCGAGCTTCGAGGACCAACTAGACGCCGAACGGAACCTATAACCCGAATTTCATCAATTTTTTTTCATGGTAACTAAGAAAAGTGGCCCGTACGGCGTACGGCGTACAGACAGAAATATTTTTATTGCAGTTTTGGATTCCACATACCTTGAAACGTAAACCATCAAATATTGAGGGGGGGTAAGAATTTTTTTTTTTCATGCTCGATTCCAATGGTTCATTATTGAAAATAATAAACCAAAAAAGGAAAGAAATTCTAACCCCCCCCCCCCCCCTCAAAATTTGATGGTTTACGTTTAAAGGTATGTAGAATCCGAATATGCAATAAAAAACGCTGCAAATCCCTGCACAACGGTTTATTATTTTGTACAGAATACCCTTCTGTTACAGATCACAGCTCTCTGTATAGACAACCCGTCTATATAATATAATATGTACAATTCCATACATATTATGTAGATCGCAGACCCTCCGTAGATTACTACCTAACCCCGTACTCGTTACTAGGTACCTATCTAAATCACGAGTTAAATATTGCTAAAATAATTCTGTCGATGACAAACACTAACTAAAACGGCAAAAAGAAACGCAAATAATGAAGTTCTGAAGGAAAATTGTTGATTTGGAGTGAAATAGATGCCCCTTATGCGTAGATCACTGTTTTCTGCGGTTAATACCTACCTTCGTGGTGAAGTATAATGCACCGTTGTGTGATAACTTACCCATCAATAATACTTCAACGGTTGTTCAAGTTGCAGAAGTACCGATCAACAAAATCCAGCCCCTTCTTGGTAGATGAGCCGTTGTGTAATAGTTTTCCGCTGCGTAATAATTCATCATTGTGTAATAACATTTACCCATCAACAATACTTCAACGTTCGTTCATGTTGGAAAAGTACCGATCAACAAAATCCAGCCCCTTCTTGGTAGATGAACCGTTGTGTAATAATTTACCGTTGCGTGATAATTTACCGTTATGAAATAATTTACGGTTGTGTAATAGTTTACCGTTGTGTAATAATTTGCCGTTTTGTAATAATTTACCATTGTGTAATAATTTACCCATCAACAATACTTCAACGTTTGTTCAAGTTTCAGAAGTACCTGCCTAACTTAAATAGCAGAACAACCAACTCGACTTCATCCAGCCATCTTTGATTATAATCAGGTGCTCCGTAGCGAATATATCAGGGCCGGATTTATACCGTTTGATTGACGATCGTGTTGACGAAGCTTTTTGGTGTTGGACGTACAATGCTCCGGGTGGTCTCAAAAAATTGTTTGGCTGAAGACGAATTTAATAACGGAAAAAAACCACACCCTTCCATTGGAAGTTTTCGAGCTACGGCGTTCTGAAAATTCCAACCCCTCTTTTGAACCCCTTAGAGATGACTCACAGTAACTTCGAGCTTCGAGGACCAACTAGATCCCTAACGGAACCTATAACCCAAATCTCATCAATTTTGTTTCATGCTAACTAAGAAAAGTGGTCAGTAAGGTGGAAAGACAGAAATTTTTTTAATTGCAGTTTTGGATTCTACATACCTTGAAACGTAAACCATCTAATTTTGAGGAAGGGTTTAGAATATTTTTTTGGTTTATTATTTTCAATAATGAACCATTGGAATCGAGCATGAAAATAAATGTCTAACCTCCCTTCCCCATCAAAATTTGATGGTTTACGTTTCAAGTTATGTAGAATCCAAAACTGCAATAAAAACCGCTGCAAATCCCTGCACAACGGTTTATTATTTTGTACAGACAACCCTCCTGTTACAGATCACAGGTCTCCGTATAGATAACCTTTCTATATAACATATATGTGATATTCTATACATATTATGTAGATCGCGGACCCTCCGTAGGTTAGTACCTACCCCAGTACTCGTTACTAGGTACCTACCTAAACCGTTCTGTAATAATTTACCTGTATAGATTCCCCTTCTACGGAGATAGAATAATGAACCGTTGTGTAATAATTTGCCAATCAACAATACTCCAACGGTTGTTCAAGTTGCAAAAGTTCCTATCAACAAAATCCCACCCCTTCTTGGTAGATGAGCCGTTGTGTAATAATTTACCTTGGTGTAATAATTTAATGTTGTGTAAAAATTTACCGTTGTGTAATAAATTGCCGTTGTGTAATAATTTTCCATGGTGAAATAATTTACACATCAATAATACTTCAACGGTTGTTCAAGTTGCAAAAGTACCTATCAACAAAATCCACCCCCTTCTGGGTAGATGAGCCGTTGTGTAATAATTTGCCACTGTGTAATAATTTACCCATCAATAATACTTCAACGGTTGTTCAAGTTGCAAAAGTACCTATCAACAAAATCCAGCCCCTTCTGGGTAGATGAGCCGTTGTGTAATAATTTACCGTTGTGTAATAATTTACCGTGGTGTAATAATTTACCGTTTTGTAATAATATACCGTTGTGTAATAATTTACCGTTGTGTAATAATTTACCGTTGTGTAATAATTTACCATTGTGTATTCAACGTTTGTTCAAGTTTCAGAAGTACCTACCAACTAAATCCAATAGTCCGTCACTTATATATGAAATAATATCGCAGAACAACCAACTTGGCTTCATACAGTCATCCTTGATTATAATCAGGTGCTCCCTAGTGATGATTATCTGGGCCGGATTTATAGCGTTTGATTCACGATCGTGTTGACGAAGCTTTTTGGTGCGCATGAACGGCTGGACGTACAATGCTCCGGGTGCTATCAAAAAATTGTTTAGCTCAAGCCAAATTTAATAGCGTAAAAAAAACCATACCCTTCTTGCGGAATTTTTCGAGCTACGGCGTTCTGAAAATTTCAACCCCTATTTTGAACCCCTTAGAGATGACTGACAGTAACATGAAAATGTCAATTATCAAGAAACTATTCAATAAAATTACACGATTCCAACGAGTGGTGAACGATTTTGTGCGATGAATAATGGCGTAGAAACGAATCGGTTGTAAGGGAAAATCATCAGCAATTTTACCTGTCGGTTTTTGGTAGCGCTTTTCGAGGGGGTTTTGCCAACTCCGCCAGGAACACGTCCAACTCCGCCTGCGTCGATAAATCCCCCTCCTAGTCGCTACACCAACTCCGCCAGTGTTCTACTCCGCCAGGTTCAGGAATAAGGAAAGTGGTGAAGAAATGTAGCCGAGAATATAAACGTCGCATAAGTATAATATAAATTTGCCTTCCACAAATTTCGTCAACGACATGAAAAAAGAAAAATAAATTTTCATTGTTTTTGCCGTAGTGGCGTGATGCGCATTTCAAAAAATGCAAGCGATCAATTTTCCGGTCGCGATAATTTTTAATTAAATTGTCGAGTACCATTTTTTGACGTCTAAACGAATAGTTGGTTGACTCTTTATGAACATTGGCTCCGTTAAGCAACGTGATGGTGTCAATTTCCTTTTTTTTTAACGCATCTAAAAAAACGCTGCATATCCCTGCACAACGGTTTATTATTTTGTATAGAATACCCTCCTGTTACAGATCACAGCTCTATGTATAGATAACCCTTCTATATAATATGATATGTACTATTCTATTATATACATATTATGTAGATCGCAGACCCTCCGTAGGTTAGTACCTAACCCCGTACTCGTTACTAGGTACCTACCTAAATCACGAGTTAAATGTTGCTAAAATAATTCTGCCGATGACAAACAGTACCTAACAAAAAGAAACGCACATAATGAAGTTCTGAAAAGAAATTGTTGATGAGGAGTGAAAAAAGTTGCAAAAGTACCTACCAACAAACTCCAGCCCCTTCTACGTAGATGGTATAATGAACCGTTGTGTAATAATTTACCGTTGAGTAATGATTTACCGTAGTAATAATTTACCCATCAATAATACTTCAACGTTTGTTCAAGTTTCACTACCTACCAACAAACTCCAAAAGAGCCATCATTTTTCAAGCGAAATAATATCACAGAACAACCAACTCGACTTCATACTCCGCCAATATAATCAGGTGATCCCTATCAATGATTGGCCGTATTCACAAATTCCTATTGTGGGCGCGTCTCTGGTTACGAGATTTGGTTTGAATTGTATACAATTTCATTCACACTGGAGTCGAAAATGCCTGTCGGTGCAAACTTCGGGGCCTTACTGTGAACGAACGGCTGGACGTACGATGCTCCGGATGGTCTTAAAAAACTCGCAAGTTCAAGAACTATTTAAAACCGTAAAAATATTTACGTAAAAAAATAGTATAGGCGTTTTGAAAATTTCAACCCCTATTTTGAACCCCTTAGAGATGACTCACAGTAACGTCGCGCTTCGAGGACCAACTAGACGCCGAACGGAACCTATAACCCGAATTTCATCAATTTTTTTGCATGGTAACTAAGAAAAGTGGCCCGTACGGCGTACGGCGTACGGCGTACGGCGGACAGACAGAAATATTTTTATTGCAGTTTTGGATTCTACATACCTTGAAACGTAAACCATCAAATTTTGAGGGGGGGTAAGAATTTTTTTTTTCATGCTCGATTCCAATGGTTCATTATTGAAAATAATAAACCAATACAAAAATATTTGGGTGAGAACCAGAAAACATGGAATTGAATTTGCGGTGAAAAGACTCACACATGTTAGTTGTTCTTCCGGAGGTACCGTCATCCTTTGCCCATACAGTCGGAGGGAATTTCGCATCTTCTTCGATATAGTTGTCGACCAAATAATCAGCATACTGCCGAACTCTATCATCTTGTGGCATGATTGCGATCAGGTCGTCCACGAAGGAGTCCTCAATTTCTTCGCAAGGTAATAACGGAAGCCCAAAAGTCCATCGTAACCATTCACCCACTTCACCATTCGTCATGTAATCTCGAGAAAGTCCCAAATTCTGAATTCTTCTCCACCAAGATTGGGTTAAGTGGAATCTGCACCCCACTACACTAATTCCCGGGAAAACTTTTTTTGCAGCATGATGAATCCCTTCTTCAAAATCCGCAACCATCTCATGAGGAGCAAAGTTTACATCGTGCTCAGCACATTTATCTACCAATTGCTGTAAACAGGATTCGTACGAGGTTGCTTTTTTGTCTGGTAGAAGAAGTATGTAATGTCCATTTTGGTTTATTATTTTCAATAATGAACCATTGGAATCGAGCATGAAAAAAAAAATTCTTACCCCCCCTCAAAATTTGATGGTTTACGTTTCAAGGTATGTAGAATCCAAAACTGCAATAAAAATATTTCTGTCTGTCCGCCGTACGCCGTACGCCGTACGCCGTACGGGCCACTTTTCTTAGTTACCATGAAAAAAAATTGATGAAATTCGGGTTATAGGTTCCGTTCGGCGTCTAGTTGGTCCTCGAAGCTCGACGTTACTGTGAGTCATCTCTAAGGGGTTCAAAATAGGGGTTGAAATTTTCAAAACGCCTATACTATTTTTTTTACGTGAATATTTTTACGGTTTTAAATAGTTCTTGAACTTGCGAGTTTTTTAAGACCATCCGGAGCATCGTACGTCCAGCCGTTCGTTCACAGTAAGGCCCCGAAGTTTGCATCGACAGGCATTTTCGACTCCAGTGTGAATGAAATTGTATACAATTCAAACCAAATCTCGTAACCAGAGACGCGCCCACAATAGTAATTTGTGAATACGGCCAATCATTGGTAGGGATCACCTGATTATATTGGCGGAGTATGAAGTCGAGTTGGTTGTTCTGTGATATTATTTAATTTGAAAAATGATGGCTCTTTTGGAGTTTGTTGGTAGGTAGTGAAACTTGAACAAACGTTGAAGTATTATTGATGGGTAAATTATTACTACGGTAAATCATTACTCAACGGTAAATTGTTACACAACGTTTCATTATACCATCTACGTAGAAGGGGCTGGAGTTTGTTGGTAGGTACTTTTGCAACTTTTTTCACTCCTCATCAACAATTTCTTTTCAGAACTTCATTATGTGTGTTTCTTTTTGTTAGGTACTGTTTGTCATCGGCAGAATTATTTTAGCAACATTCAACTCGTGATTTAGGTAGGTACCTAGTAACGAGTACGGGGTTAGGTACTAACCTACGGAGGGTCTGCGATCTACATAATTATGCATAGAATAGTACATATTATATTATATAGACGGGTTATCTATACATAGAGCTGTGATCTGTAACAGAAGGGTATTCTATACAAAATAATAAACCGTTGTGCAGGGATTTGCAGCGTTTTAGTTATGTGCACAGTAAACAGTTGGGTGAAGAATTTGGCACAGTAGGAAAAAGTACCGTCCACGAAAACAGTTGGCGAGGAACAGAGTGCTTTCAGGTTGTTCGGAGTCGAGAAACACAAAATGTTGAGTTCTACATTGTAGAACGAAAGAAATTGTTCACCACTGACCATCATAATATCGTCGAACTGCAAATCGACCACACACTGGATTGTCTCCTCCAAATTCGTTGGTAATCGAGGAATAACTTTTCTCCGGGCCCGGTAAACACATCTTCTTACATTTAACACGTCGACATGAGAGAGTGAACGGACAGCATCAGAATTCACCATTTCCGTGCGAACGAGTTTAGCAGGTGGGTCTGAGAAATCGTCGAGGGCTTTTCTTTTAACAGAATTCGATACTTTTTCTCTCACAATTTGTCTGTCGGTCATGGGCTCGTGAGTGTGCCTGCAGTCATTTTTCACGATGTCCTTCAAATTCTCACTTAAGTACAATGTCGCTCGACACATTTTTTGAACACAACGCCACCTGAACGCACATAAACTTGACACGAAGTTACATTTATGAAATTTGTGGCCTTCAAAAACAACTATTTCACGACCGCGTTGGGATGTAATTACTTCGACTGGACGTTCCATGACGATATACGACGATATACATACGACTAAGAAGACGATACTAACTAAAATCATCTCTTTATCCTCTCGTCTTCGAGCCTCATTTTTGAACCTCGTCCTCTAGCAGTTCCTAGTCTCTGCAGTTCTCAAACAAACCCCTTCTTATGGCCATCTTCTTCCTCGTCTATCACCGGTGGTTCTTCTAATTTTCACGACGCCTAATCACTGGCGGAGATGGTAGCCTCATTCACGGACACGATAACAACTCTGGCGGAGTTGGCATCTTTGACCAAACGCAATATTATCATCCTGGCGGAGTTGGTTGCTCCCCCTTTTCGAGTTTGTGTGCCAATGTAAAGATATTAAAATTTCAAAATCTAAATGAATCACCACTAATTACCTTAGGTATCATTGGAGGAGGTATCTACGGGATGATATGTTGGGTGGGTGAGGGGGTTAATGACATATTGTCGATATGGCCTCCCTTTCTAAAAGGAAATAGTTCCAAGGCTTACCTGTGTGTAAATAATCCCCCCCCCCCCCCCATTCCATCAAGGCGGCGGTTACCTTCCCTCCTCCTCCCGGTGTTAGGCGGGGCCCTCCGGCAGAAGACGAAAGTCAGTTAACCGGAGGACTCACTTGCCAGTAAATAACATCATTCCACATATACAGAAAAATAATAAACAAATGTAAAATCATTTGCAGTGATTTTTCATTCCTTTTTCGGATTCCCTTGGAACGCAAACCATCAAATTTTGAAAACGGGTTAATTTTTTGGTTTATTATTTTCAATAATAAACCTTTGGAATCGAGCATGGACCCCCCCCCCCCCCCACCCACGAGCCTCAAAATTCGATGGTTTATGTTTCAAGGTAAATGCGTAGAATCCGAAATGGAATAAAAAAAAATTCTGTCCGTCAGCCGTCCACCACATGCCGTACTTCGCACTTCCCTTACATACTATGAACCGAAATTAATGAAATTTGATTAGTAGGTCCCATTTGGGGTCTAGTTGGTCCACGAAACTAGGTACTTTGAACTTGAACTAACGTCATGCTTCATGAATAGCAACAAAAAATTCATGGTTGATGTGATGAATTTGAATTGGCGTATTTCATCACGAGTGATGTTAGGATATGCCCAGGCGGGTTATGAGCGGATCACCACCCTTTCCTGGGATCTTTTTGGAGGTGTCCGTTGGTTATGGGCGTACCACCACTATGCACGGAATCTTTTGAGGGATGCTGCCGTTTAAGGTTATGGGCGGACCACCACCAACACCCGGATCTTTTTGGATATGCCCAGGCGGGTTATGAGCGAATCACCACCCTTTCCTGGGATCTTTTAGGTTGTTTGGCTGTTGGTTATTGGCGGACCACCACCATGCACAGCATCTTTTGAGGATGGGAGAGAGAGGCTAGGTTAGGAGGAGGGGGAGTAGTCAGCGACTAGAGGAACCTTAGAATGAGGTAAAAGAGGCTGGCGCTGGGTATTTATGGACCCTGTAGTCGTCTCCCTCCATCCCCTAGCTGTTAGGGGATGGTGGGGACCCAGGTTGGCTTCTACCTCCTGCGTCTTTCGTCCCCACTTCTGCGTGTTTATTTGCGACATCTAAAGTTGGTGAATAATGGTTGTGGGTCTGGGAGGATCCACGACAGTTGAATGATTGAATCCCGCGCATTTTTATTAAACTGAATTCCCGGGCCGGCTTCAGTAAGTACTCGATTTAGCGTTTTCCTTGGGTGGGGGGGGGGGGATGAGGGTAGGTATTGGCCACAGAAGCAGAAGGGACATCTATACAGGCAAATAATAAACCGTTGCGTAATAATTTGCAGCGTTTTTCATGCTCAGTTCCAAAGGTTATTTATTCAAAATAACCGTTCATCTCTTCAATTTTCAGTAGGTATTTACTGAATTTGGAAAAACCACTCAATAAATTCACGTTGCACATTACTCTCCTCAAACAAGGTTTCCCTGACAGCTAAAGAAGAATTTTCCGTCCAAGACCTTCCCGATCGCCGATATTTTTGAAAAATACAGCGGAGTGTCCAATAATAACCGGTGCGCGTCCATAACTGGAGAACTAACGCTATACAGATAATTTTTTATACCTACTGTGAGTTAATTTTACGACGTCCATAACATTTTAATTACGGAACGTTTCATCATAACGCAACCAGGCTCCACATCTTTTGTTGAAAATAGATAGTAGAATGAAACTTTCCCGGCTCATTTAGAAAATTCCACAACCTCCGCGGCCTTTCCACTCCAATAAGCGCGTGGAAACGTATTAAAACGGCGAGAGACCCGAATTATTCATGCCGGCCGGAGGAAACGTAATAATTTTGAAGGAGAGTCCGGGAGACGGATACCGCGCCTCTGCCATCCCTTTTATTATGCAGATTGTTCATTTAAACCTTGGAGCTACAGATATTTTAGGATAGTATCAACTTGAGGGAACGCTGAAATATTTACTATTGCGTGACAGATTTTCTTCTCCGTCGTGAAATCGGATTCCCTCATTCCACAAAATGAAAAGCAAATAGAATTTACATCACTCAAAAGTCAGGAGTGTGCAAGCCTAGCTGTAGCAAACCGAATTCGGCAGAGACCCTCTGAATCCCATTCTGCCCAACGTGGAACTTTCCCCTAGAATGCAATCAACGGATATAATTAGTCTCACTTCATCACAAGAGCAGGCAAGACGGGAAATCTGGCGAATCCCGCTGAAAGTTAATTTGTAAACGCCAATATTATAAAAACATTGTTTGTCTGACCGTCCAACGGTTATTTTAGGGGCTATGAATATTGGTAACTGTGACTTTGTACTTAGTAGACATTCATGACGGAGATAAATATCACGATTCCCCAATGGCCAGTATTTCCAATCACACATTCGGAGACTGATTCTTCGTACAAAATTAAATACAGCTGAATAAACATTGCGCTGCAATATTTATTAGACATCGTCTATAACACATGCAGCAAAAACTTAGGTATTTCTTCAGGTATTTATTTGTTACGGGTTTTGGAAACTCCCTTCTGGTGCCCGATACCGCTGTTTGGACCACTAGGTACTTTTTTTCTCACACTTCAGGTAATTATGATCAACGAAATTTGACTAGGTAGGTACCTATGTTTGTTCACAAACCCTTCAAACGTACATATCGCACCCGTCGTAGAACAACAGCGCAACAACTCAAAAAACCTAAATTTGAGTAATCGCGCTCAAAGTGCCTCTCTTGGCCTCTTCGACCTCCTCCTCATGGAACCCTTCTAACGATTACTAGCAATTCATAAATCTTTAACCAGATATTACTCCCCCAACTTGTCATGGTCAAAAATGTGGTTTATTCGATAGTGGGAAAAGGGGGGGTTACCTAATTGTCAAATGTTGATGATATTTTTGGTTGTTACCTTCTTCATAATGGACGTTCTACAAAATCTTTTGAGATGTTCACTTTTTCCGCTGACAACTTGAGGCTGCTTCACCAAGATATTTTGAGGTAGTATCCTGTTTCCACGAATTCAATATATTTATTTCGATGAAGTTTACATGTTGAGCGTAATCATTAGGGATTCTATGAACCTCAACTGCTGATGGGCGTAAGTGAGACACTCTGAGACAAGAGAACAAAACAGAATCATATATTTGATGACTTGATAAAACATTTTGAGGGTAAGGGTACCAACTAACTACTGACAGCCCAATTTACCTGTGTTTCAAATAAATATACACCCATGTGTTTTGTGTATACCTAAATCTTAAGTCTAGTTACGATTCAGTAGGCATCAAGGCCCCTGGAACGTCTACCATAACTACACAAAATAATATATAGGAAATGAAGACGAAGCAATTTCCACCGTGCCCACGGAAACAAAAGGTTCTCAAAGAGTTGACCGGATCTTCCACAAGTGATTTTCCACTGGGTCTATGCCGCGCGTGTGTGTGTGTGTGTGTGTGTGTGTGTGTGTGTGTGTGTGTGTGTGTGTGTGTGTGCGTATCTGTGGAGGGGGGGGGGGGGGATTGTCTTCAACTCATGTAATTGGGTCAATACTCATATTGGTGAAATGGTTTTAAAGTTAAATTGACATAGTCTTTTCCTGCCTTGGTCCATCTTTTGGTTTATTATTTTCAATAATGAACCATTGGAATCGAGCAAAAAAAAAAAAAATTCTTACCCCCCCTCAAAATTTGATGGTTTACGTTTCAAGGTATGCAGAATCCGAAACTGCAATAAAAATATTTCTGTCTGTCCGCCGTACGCCGTACGGGCCACTTTTCTAAGTTACCATGAAAGAAAATTGATGAAATTCGGGTTATAGGTTCCGTTCGGGGTCTAGTTGGTCCTCGAAGCTCGACGTTACTGTCAGTCATCTCTAAGGGGTTCAAAATAGGGGTTCTCAAAAACTTTAGATTGAAGGGTATGGTTTTTTTTTACGATATTAAATTAGTCTTGAGCTAAACAATTTTTTAAGACCACCCGGAGCACTGTACGTCCAGCCGTTCATGAGCACCAAAAATCTTCGTCAACACGATCGTGAATCAAACGGTATAAATCCGGCCGGGATTTCATCACTAAGGAGCACCTGATTGTAATCAAGGATGGCTGTATGAAGTCGAGTTGTTTGTTCTACGATATTTATTTCATTTGGCAAGTGATGGACTATTGGATTTTGTTGGCAGGTACTTCTGAAACTTAAACAAACGTTGAAGTATTATTGATGGGTAAATTATTAACCATTGGCAAATTATTACACACCGGCGAATTATTGCACAACGGTGAATTATTAAACAACGGTAAATTATGACACCACGGCGAATTATTAGACAACGGTAAATAATTACACAACGGCTCAACACCCAGAAGGGGCTGGATTTTGTTGATAGGTACTTTTGCAACTTGAACAACCGTTGAAGTATTATTGATGGGTAAATTATTACACAATGCCAAATTATTACACAACGGTAAATTATTACACAACGGCTCATCTACGCAGAAGGGGCTGGATTTTCTGGATAGGTACTTTTGCAACTTGAACAACCATTGAAGTATTATTGATGGGCAAATTATTACACAATGACAAATTATTACACAAAGACAAATTATTACACAACGGCAAATTATTACACAACGGTAAATTATTACACAACGGTAAATTACTACACCACGGTAAATTATCACACAACGGTAAATTATTACACAACGGCTCATCTACCAAGAAGGGGCTGGATTTTCTGGATAGGTACTTGTGCACCTTGAACAACCGTTGAAGTATTATTGATGGGCAAACTATCACATAACGGTTCATTATTCTATCTCCGTAGAAGGGGAACCTATACAGGTAAATTATTACAAAACGATTTAGGTAGGTACCTAGTAACGAGTACGGGGTTAGGTACAATCCTACGGAGAGTCCGCGATCTAAATAATATGTGTAGAATATTACATAATTATTATATTATATAGATGGATTATCTATACAGAGAGCTGTGATCTGTAACAGAAGGGTATTCTGTACAAAATAATAAACCGCTGTGCAGGGATTTGCAGCGTTTTATATTTAGCACTTTGGGTCATGATGATTGGGATGTCATTTTGCAGCAGATTTTACCTATTAGTAGCGAGTTTTTACCCCTAAAACCCAAATTTTATCCGCCCGTCAGTTTTGAAAATTGCTCATCTTCGAACTCCAAGAAATGTTTCTCGTAGTCAAGGTCCGGTACCGTCCGGATTGACAAACACATCGTAATAATATACCTAATACACAAACAATATTAAAAACAGTCAAAATCTATAAATTTGTTTCAGACTGATCTGAAACGGAAAGAGCCTTTTTCTTCCAAAAATACAAGGTTTACTAACATTTTGGACCCTTGCAATTAAGTATAGTTAAAGCTTAAGAAAACCCTATAAAAGAATCATCACTCGAATTTCATTGGTGTTTACAAACTATATCGACAGAGCGCCGCAAATTCAACTTCTCGTACTTTTGATATAGAAAGTTCCATTTCGAGTGAGCGGTGGGGGGGGGGGGGGGGGGGGGAGATACGTTCAAGTTTTCAGTCCCATCTCTCCAAAGCCCCCAGCTATACTAGTCACTCTGTACATCGCAAACTCCGTTACAAACTGGCCTCTGGTTATTGATGGTTCAACCTCTCCTCGGGGCATACCCTCATTCGGCTAACTTCAGTTCCCGTTAAAATGGATTTGAACTAGTTCAGAAATAAAAGGATTGAAGTTCTTAAGTGCCCCAACGGATGATATTTAGCGGGCTTGTTGATGAGTTCTACTTAGTTCCATCGCGTTGGAAATATCGATTAATAGGGGTATTCGTTATCGGAAAGTTTATGACGTCGAAATGTGCTGAAAGCGTAGAATGTGTTTCGAGAAAACCCGTAAAAAACGCTACAAATTATTACACAAAGGTTTATTATTTACCTGTATAGATTCCCCGTCTGCGTAGATCACTGTTTTCTGTGGTCAATAACCGGCTAATAGCCAGGGAATTACAGTGTGAAAAATATGCGGTGGATTTAAGAATGCATTGTAGCCTTACGTGTTTTCTTAATGAAGCATAAATAACGTTTGTTGAAGTTACCAAGTAACCTTCCGACAAAATCCAAAATAACCATCATTCTTCAAATTAAATAATATCACGGAGCAACCAAATCGATTTCATACAGTCATGCGTAATTATAATCACCTATTCCCTATCAATGATATTGGGGCTGGATGTAAGTATGCCGTTTCATGGTTAGGCTTAAATGCTCCGGATGGTCTCAAACAATTATTGTTCGAAATCAATTTAAAACCATGAAAACATTCGAGATACCTAACGGCACACTGTAAATTTCAACCCCTATTTTTCACCCCTTACTAGACGACTGACAGTATCGCCGAGCTTTGCGGACCAACTACACCCCAAAATTGAAGCTATGTATTTGGAAGCTAGCTGGGCTATTTGTAGCGGAATACCACTGGGTCCACGGAACCCTTCAATTCCAGAATTAGGAAGATCCATTTGTGCGCCCTAGTGATAATATCTGGGCCGGATTTATACAGTTTCATTCACGATCATGTTGACGAAGATTTTCGGTGCAAACGAACGGCTGGTCGTACAATGCTCCGGGTGGTCTCAAAAATTCTATAGTTGAAGATTAATTCAAAATGTAAAAAAAAACATACGCTTCCATAGGAAGTTTTCGAGCTACGGCGTTCTGAAACTTTCAACCCCTATTTTTCACCCCTTAGAGACGACTAACAGTAACGCCGAGCTTCGAGGACCACCTAGACCCCGAACGGAACCTATAACCCGAATTTCATCAATTTTGTTTCATGGTAACTAAGAAAAGTGGTCAGTACGGTGTACGGCGTACAGCGGACAGACAGAAATATATTATTTATGCATTTTCGGATTCTACATACCTTGAAAAGTAAACCATCAAATTTTGAGGGGGGTTAGAACTTTTGTTTTTCATCCTCGATTCCAATGGTTCATTATTGGAAATAATAAACCAAAAAATGGGGAACAGTGAACAGCTGATTCCATGATGCCGTAATCCCAGCCCATGTCTTTGTTGTGTGCCAGAATTTCCTAGTTTGTCTACCTGTGGCTCTTATTTGGCATTTTTTGTTCTGAAAACTACACAGAACACAGACCAAAACACAGAAGTAGATAAATATGTAAGTGCCTACCTTGCTGATGTTGTACCTACTCCCTTGATCTGCATTTAGGAATTGAGCATAACAGAGTTTAATACCTAATCATTCCCACCGTTTACGACGTTCTTGATTTAACATAACATAAACATAGTCAAGAAAACCATGAAATACCCTAATTGATTCTCTGAAATTTCAACGTTTCATAATAAAATGCCGGGGTCGCAGTTTGTATGAATCAGTGTTGATAATTAATATTTGCGTGACAATTTCCAAAACGTAGGTATGTCTCAAAAAATACCTAAACTTAGATAACTAACTTGAACGAAGAGTTTTTGTACCTAATTAAAATCTGGCTGAGATTCTGGCAAAGGCTGTGCGACTCCAAACGCCCAAAGGTTCTTTCAGTCTAGCGTGAAACCCGATATAGCACATCCAAGTAGGCCGTGTTGCAAAATGTAATCAACGTCATAGATGCCCCGCGGTGGTGACGTCACGGAGGTCACGTGGCCCATGTCTCTTAACTCATTTTCGGACATCCGCTTAAATACCCTTCATACATACCTTTTTCTCATCGCCCACCATGATCTTTGAATTGGAAAAATGAAGCGCATGAACGCTGTTCTGCGCAAGTGGGTGCGATTTCGAATTTATCAAAATCCCACTTTAAAATGCATTTACTGCCGTGTGCTAAGGTCCCCTTGTGCTAAGTCCCGACTTACCCCTACATTTGGTTAAAAAATAAGGTTTTCCTGAAAATTTTCCCTGGTTTCGAGTAAATTTTCCTGGGACTCTCAGCAGTCTCAACGGAATGCAGAGAATCTCAACAGATGAAAACGAGCTCTTAATAAATTTCGCAGTAGTACACATTACGTACATTAAATAATCGAATGGATTAGTAAGTGTGGATTTAAAGAGGAATGCCAAAATTTATATCGTATGTACGAATGGACATGGGAGGTTGCTTCTTTCAGGAGTACCGTTCCAGAAATGGAATAAAACGGATCAGCCTTTGACTTTTAATTTGCGTTGGAAATTGTTTGATGTTTTGTGGAATCGGAGCCGCTTTTTCTCGCTTTGCTGCAGGTTCCATTCGGAAAGCCCGTCGAAGGGAGCCGATCCGTGTAGATTGATTGCCAACACATCGATCCGTAACGATGTATTGAGTCAAGATAACACCAGGTTTCATGATGGATTGTTTCTCTCCCTCGAAAGCGTTAGCTTGGAAGGAGAAGTCGCTTTCCAAAGTCTGGTACATAGAAGGAGGAAGTAATGGTGAGATTATTAACGGGTAATAAGAGCTGGATAACATTTGCCGTCTCATGATTCACTTTTCTGAAATCACCAGGACATTCAGTCATGAGATTGTGTACTATTAAAGTACTACCAATTATTGCACAACGGTTTATTATTATCTGGTATAGATATGCATGTTCTGCGTAGATCACTGTTTTCTGTGGTCAATACCTAATCTCGTGCTTCCCCCAGGAGAGCCGTAAATCCGGAGCCGGCCGGGCTATTACGCACAGTTGCACAAGTGATATGCGGTGGATTCACGAGTTCGATGCAGTTATGCATGAAGCATAGCATGCAGTTAAAAAAAAAAGTGTGAAGAAAATTCCTTCGCGTAGTTTGAAGAAATGTCCTGAAAGTTTCATCAAAATCGGGCGCTAGGTTCATGAAAATTGAGTATAAATTTGTTCACGTTACAAAAGCAATAATCAAAAAATACAAATAGGTAGTCATCATTCTTTCAATAAAATATTTCAGTGACCAACCAACTCGATATTAAATTATAGCCATGCGTGAATACAATCAGGTGTTCTGTAGAAAAAAACGCTGCAAATCCCTGCACAACGGTTTATTATTTTGTATAGAATACCCTTCTGTTACAGATCACAGCTCTATGTATAGATAACCCGTCTATATAATATGATATGTACTATTCTATTATATGCATATTATGTAGATCGCAGACACTCCGTAGGTTAGTACCTAACCCCGTACTCGTTACTAGGTACCTACCTAAATCACGAGTTAAATGTTGCTAAAATAATTCTGCCGATGACAAACAGTACCTAACAAAAAGAAACATACATAATGAAGTTCTGAAAAGAAATTGTTGATGAGGAGTGAAAAAAGTCGCAAAAGTACCTACCAACAAACTCCAGCCCCTTCTACGTAGATGGTATAATTTACCGTTGTGTAATAATTTACCGTTGAGTAATGATTTACCGTAGTAATAATTTACCCATCAATAATACTTCAACGTTTGTTCAAGTTTCACTACCTACCAACAAACTCCAATAGAGCCATCATTTTTCAAATTAAATAATATCACAGAACAACCAACTCGACTTCATACTCCGCCAATATAATCAGGTGATCCCTACCAATGATTGGCCGTATTCACAAATTCCTATTGTGGGCGCGTCTCTGGTTACGAGATTTGGTTTGGATTGTATACAATTTCATTCACACTGGAGTCGAAAATGCCTGTCGGTGCAAACTTCGGGGCCTTACTGTGAACGAACGGCTGGACGTACGATGCTCCGGATGGTCTTAAAAAACTCGCAAGTTCAAGAACTATTTAAAACCGTAAAAATATTTACGTAAAAAAATGGTATAGGCGTTTTGAAAATTTCAACCCCTATTTTGAACCCCTTAGAGATGACTCACAGTAACGTCGAGCTTCGAGGACCAACTAGACGCCGAACGGAACCTATAACCCGAATTTCATCAATTTTTTTTTCATGGTAACTAAGAAAAGTGGCCCGTACGGCGTACGGCGTACGGCGTACGGCGGATAGACAGAAATATTTTTATTGCAGTTTTGGATTCTACATATCTTGAAACGTAAACCATCAAATTTTGAGGGGGGGTAAGAATTTTTTTTTTCATGCTCGATTCCAATGGTTCATTATTGAAAATAATAAACCAAAATCGAATAAATCTATCTAGGGACGCGAGAGCGTCACCTCGCGAAGAAAACCTAAATCCTTCAAAGCGACAAGGAACAGTGTTTACACGACAGAACTAGAAGCCCCCCACGGTAACTCTGCCTCTGGGGGTCACCGGTGTTGTTTTTCGTTAACCCATTCTCGAGGCCCCTGAGGACGTGATGATTTTACCACTATGAGGATACAGCCCATAAACTCGAATTTGCCATAACCTAAATACGGTCCCCATGTAAAATCCCTGCACAACGGTTTATTATTTTGTATAGAATACCCTTCTGTTACAGATCACAGCTCTATGTATAGATAACCCGTCTATATAATATGATATGTACTATTCTACACATATTATGTAGATCGCAGACCCTCCGTAGGTTAGTACCTAACCCCGTACTCGTTACTAGGTACCTACCTAAATCACGAGTTAAATGTTGCTAAAATAATTCTGCCGATGACAAACAGTACCTAACAAAAAGAAACACACATAATGAAGTTCTGAAAAGAAATTGTTGATGAGGAGTGAAAAAAGTTGCAAAAGTACCTACCAACAAACTCCAGCCCCTTCTACGTAGATGGTATAATGAACCGTTGAGTAATAATTTACCGTTGAGTAATGATTTACCGTAGTAATAATTTACCCATCAATAATACTTCAACGTTTGTTCAAGTTTCACTACCTACCAACAAACTCCAATAGAGCCATCATTTTTCAAATTAAATAATATCACAGAACAACCAACTCGACTTCATACTCCGCCAATGTAATCAGGTGATCCCTACCAATGATTGGCCGTATTCACAAATTCCTATTGTGGGCGCGTCTCTGGTTACGAGATTTGGTTTGGATTGTATACAATTTCATTCACACTGGAGTCGAAAATGCCTGTCGGTGCAAACTTCGGGGCCTTACTGTGAACGAACGGCTGGACGTACGATGCTCCGGATGGTCTTAAAAAACTCGCAAGTTCAAGAACTATTTAAAACCGTAAAAATATTTACGTAAAAAAATGGTATAGGCGTTTTGAAAATTTCAACCCCTATTTTGAACCCCTTAGAGATGACTCACAGTAATGTCGAGCTTCGAGGACCAACTAGACGCCGAACGGAACCTATAACCCGAATTTCATCAATTTTTTTTCATGGTAACTAAGAAAAGTGGCCCGTACGGCGTACGGCGTACGGCGTACGGCGGACAGACAGAAATATTTTTATTGCAGTTTTGGATTCTACATACCTTGAAACGTAAACCATCAAATTTTGAGGGGGGGTAAGAATTTTTTTTTTCATGCTCGATTCCAATGGTTCATTATTGAAAATAATAAACCAAAATCAACAAAAACTATGCAACCCAAACACGAAAGGGTCGAGACCGCGGTGGTCCTCGCAAGCAGCACTGTTCCAAACCATTGTTTTAGTAACCGTTCCAAATCTATTCGTTTCTTCGTTTAGTAGCTGTTCCGCACTCCCGCTTCGGGTTACGCCCCCGATTCTCAAACGTTCAAATTAACTATACAGTAAAACGGCTTCTTTTATACTACCTACTGTTATGTAAGATAAATATAACTTGTAAAAATCCACTGTGTGCTAACTGCTTCTGTCATGTACTTTTATTGAAGGCGCATGCCTTCTATACACTGATATCATTGAATAAATGAAATAATACCTTAATGAGCAAAATTATTACGGAATATATTATAGGATATTAATGTCCTTTATCAAAAGGTTATTATTCACCATTCAAAGGCATTTCAAAATTTGTTTTCTCCTAGTTACAGTGGTCTATTTCGTTTAGCGAATATCTGTATAAGATGGTGCTATTGCGTCCTTCTGGACGATATCTGACCTTGAGAATATGATAGTAAATGGCGAATTTCGTCAAAAAGTATAGAAGAAAAGGACGAGTTCGAAGGACAACATTTTTGTGCGCATCAAAAATACGCTCAAATGTTAAAAAATTGCTAAAACCTCGAAAAATACAAAAAAAATGCATCCTTTGGGCATCATATTACTACATAATTAAATTATCACAATCATTTTAAGTTCCCAAAGCTGGATGGGACTAAGTTACTATTTTGAAAATGAAATTACACTATTAAAACACTATTAATAGGCAGTGCAACAGCATAATAGTTATCCCTTATATTATAATAATCAAAATTTGGGGGGGGGGGGGGGGGATTCAAAATGAAACCAGAAGAAATTAGGTAATACTATTTCAAGAATAAAAGGTTTCGTATTTGTGATAAATTTGAAATTGCGAGTTTCATCACGAGCGGTGTGAGGATATGCCCAGGCGGGTTATGAGCGAATCACCACCCTTATTCCTGGGATCTTTTTGGAGGTGTCCGTTGGTTATGGGCGTACCACCACCATGCACGGAATCTTTTGTGGATTGCTGCCTAGGAGGTTATGGGCGGACCACCACCATCACTAGGATCTTTTTGGATGTGCCCAGGCGGGTTATGAGCGAATCACCACCCTTATTCCTGGGATCTTTTAGGTTGTTTGGCTGGGGGTTATGGGTGAACCACCACCACACACAGCATCTTTTAGAAGAGGAGAGAGAGATGAGGTAAGGAGGAGAGAGAGTAGTCAGCGACTAGAGGAAGCGTAGAATGAGGAAAAAGAGGCAGGCGCCGGGGTTTTATAGACCCTGGTGGCTGTCTCCCTCCATCCCCTAGTTTGTAGGGGATGGTGGGGAACCAGGCTGGGCTTCTACCTCCTGCGTCTTTCGTCCCCACTTCAGCGTGTTTATTTGCGAGATCTAAAGATGGCGAATACAATGGTTGTGGGTCTGGGAGGAACCACGACAGTATTAATTCACCAAATAGTCAGGTGTAGATTCATATTAAATTGGAAAACTTTTAAATCAATTTTTAAAGACTCAAATCTAGGTAATGGTTTTCATAAAAGCATGACGCATATTCAGTAAATACAGCTTTATTGCCAAATCCAACTAGGTGCATACCTACATATTTGTGTGGGTAGGGAAATAATTATGAAAACTACTATTAAATGTTACTAAACAATTAGCTAGGTACCTAAATGAAACTATTCTATATAAACAAACTAAGTAGGTACTTATTCCACTAAGTAAGTACTAAGTAGGTACATGAACCTAGAACATTTATTCACAAAGTAACATAATTATCGTATCAAAGTAACATTATAGTATAAAATCACAGAACGACTAACTTGTGGCATAAGGTATAAACAATGGACGAATTTTTGGTTTATTATTTTCAATAATGAACCATTGGAATCGAGTATGAAAAAAAAAATTATAACCCCCCATCAAAATTTGATGGTTTACGTTTCAAGGTATATACAATCCAAAACTGCAATCAAAATATTTCTGTCTGTCCGCCGTACGCCGTACGGGCCACTTTTCTTAGTTACCATGAGACAAAATTGATGAAATTCGGGTTATAGGTTCCGTTCGGGGTCTAGTTGGTCCTCGAAGCTCGGCGTTACTGTCAGTCAGCTGTAAGGGGTTCAAAATAGGGATTAAAATGTTCAAAACGCTGTAGCTCGAAAACTTCCGATACAGGGTTATGGTTTTTTTGCGTTATTAAATTTGTCTTCAGCTAAACAATCTTTTCAGACCACCCGGAGCATCGTACTCGTACGTCCAGCCGTTCGTGAGCACCAAAAAGCTTCGTCAACACGATCGTGAATCAAACGGTATAAATCCGGCCCGGATATCATAACTACGGAGCATCTGATTATAATCAAGGATGACTGTATGAAGTCGAGTTGTTTGTTCTGCGATATTATTTCATATAAGTGACGGACTATTGGATTTAGTTGGTAGGTACTTCTGAAACTTGAACAAACGTTGAATACACAATGGTAAATTATTACACAACGGTAAATTATTAAACACCGGCAAATTATTACACAACGGTAAATTATTGCACAATGGTAAATTATTGCACCACGGTAAATTATTACACAACTGTAAATTATCACACAACGGCTCATCTACCCAGAAGGGGCTGGATTTCGTTGATAGGTACTTTTGCAACTTGAACAACCGTTGAAGTATTATTGATGGGTAAATTATCACACAACGGCAAATTATTACACAACGGTAAATTATCACACAACGGCTCATCTACCAAGAAGGGGCTGGATTTTGTTGATAGGTACTTTTGCAACTTGAACAACCGTTGAAGTATTATTGATGGGCAAATTATTACACAACGGTTCATTATTCTATCTCCGTAGAAGGGGAACCTATTCAGGTAAATTATTACACAACGGTTTAGGTAGGTACCTAGTAACGAGTACGGGGTTAGGTACTAACCTACGGAGGGTCCGCAATCTGCATAATATGCATAGAATATTACATAATATGTTATATAGAAGATTATCTATACGGATACCTGTGATCTGTAACGGGAGGGTATTCTGTACAAAATAATAAACCGTTGTGCAGGGATTTGCAGCGTTTTCTTTTGTTTTAGGGTTACGGAGGGAGGTTCGTGATCGCAAATGGTAAGGCTGCATATGCCGAACCATGCTGCGCCTATATGATTTCCGCAAACCACAATGTCAACACGAAAAAGTTTTATCCATAGTATGAAATGAAAACAACTACAGGGTAAATAAGTGATAAGGCTAACGTGATAAGGACAGCAGCTGTTGATAACAAGGATTGTATACAGTGATAATGAGCTGTAACGGTGAACGTGGGAAGGGGGCGCAGAAACAGCCGAACCCGACGGAATCAGCTGAAGTTGCGAGGACCACCGCGGTCCCGACCCGTTCGTCATCGCAAACAATTGCATAAAGAAATGTAAATGTAATTATGGGGTTGGATTCATAATGTCCCTACACAGTGTATAATATTACTGAATCAGTATGGATAAAACATTAATATACATATTAAAAATGTTAGACCCTCTCTGCTATGTTACTTTCATCGAAAATATCCAGGATAACCAAACGTGAAACTAACTATAGTACTGTGTTAAGATACAAGTTTGTAGTTTATTCCGATCTTCGGCCGTGAACTAAACACAGCTACAGCAAAATCCTATACTCACACACAGCGCTTCACCAAAATCAAGAGAACTCAGACCTCGGGGTGGTAATATGATTCAGTAACAAATGTTCCGCAAAGTTGCCATCTCCGCCCACTCCGGCTGGCCAATGAATAATTAAACAACTTGGCACAACTTCTTACAACACCAGTGGTGGAACCGGGGTGGTAGTATGATAATGAGCCTCCGAGATGAAAGGCGGTGTCTAGCGGCGGTTCTTAGCACTGAATCCGCTCCGTGAATCGGTAATCAAGCGGTCGGGGTAGTTTGCAAGTGCCCCTTCCAAGACAGTATCTTTGATGGATATGCCCCCCACAAAATTCAGCCATTCTTCAAATTCTGCCGCCCCATCCATTTAGAGAGGGCGAGAGCGAGAAAATTTCTTCGGAAAACGTTGATAATTTTCCTGGGGATAAGAGAGTTGAACTGAATATATTTTCCGCTGTTTCGAGCCATAAATGAAGTTGAAGAACTCCTTTATTACTGCTGTTCCTTCGCTCTTGGTAGACATGAATCGTTACTAGTCAGGTTATTTTCCTTTTCCACATCTACAGGTTGGCTTCAGATTGAATTGAAATAGTTATACCTAGGTATTTCGTGAACAGCACTGCTTAAGGAGAAAATTCCACACACATTAGCAGCCACCAAATCAACCTATTAAGACAAAAAACCATTTATTCGGAGTTTTGGTTCATTATTCTCAGTGTTGAATCTTTGGAACCAACTTCCATCGCTGTACGATACACGTGATTCCAAAATTTCCAAAAATTGAATATAAACATTATATTACTTATTATAGTTAATGCAACCATTACAGTAATGCCCTGTGTGCGGTGTTCAGATTACTCTTTTGCTCGCACACTTACGTGGATAATTATAATATGTCATGCAGTGGAGGGGATGAGGAATGAAATGTTAATAAACTGTTATGAAATAATCCACAGCAGGTATTTGGGTTATTCTATTATGTTTCAGTAGGCCAGGACGCATGGATGCTTCCTTCCGGATACTGAGTAAGGGATTGAGTCTCCCGAGCTCCAGTCTTCCGTTTGAATAAAGGCTCTGGAACTGCGTCGATCTGCTCATAATAACCACGAAAATGAAGAGGAACACCTAATATAGCAATGCCGGTGGAGATCGCCACAGATTCCCACGGGTGGTAAACTGATCCCCACTTCCTCGATAATCCATCACGGCGGAAAACGTGCACAAATGTGATTGGGGTTAACTCGTTGTTATGCCAGAATTCTGTACAGAACAAACTCCCTTATGAATTTCACGAGAGCCCATGTCACGGTCGCGGACGCTTTGCGAGGAAAGCCGGGTGTCTTCCCCTCCATTAACTTGGGCGGAATTTTTCCAAGTTTTAAAATTCAACGTTTTTCATTCATACTGTGCGATGTTCAGATTTCTCTTTTGCTCGCACACTTACATAATTATAATATGTCATGCAGTGGAGGGGATGAGGAATGAAATGTTAATAAACTGTTATGAAATAATCGACAGCAGGTATTTGGGTTATTGTATTATGTTTCAGTAGGCCAGGACGCATGGATGCTTCCTTTCGGATACTGAGTAGGGAATTGAGTCTCCCTTACAGTGAGTTACGTCTCAACACTGGTGAGAGTACCCGTTTCTCCTTTTATTACTGTGTCCTGGGACAGATTTGCCTTTGACTTTATTTTTTCTCCGCACTGGCGTGCAAGGAACCTTCATTATATATTTTTTGGGGCTGAGGTCACCCCGTCACAATTTAACCTTCCTCCTTTGCCGACTTGGTCGGTACCTAGGTCTAAAGAGATTGATATCCCGGGTATTGGTCCAGGTTGTCCGCAGCGGAAAAAATGACATGATATTTTTTCAAGTCTCAAAACGAAAGCCGTGTACGGGTACATTTTCTGCCTACCTAAAACCTTGGTACCTACTCAAACCCATTTTGCGGATCTTTCATTCAGGTTTATTTGAATAAAATTGGAAACCCCTAATCTTACAAATTCTTTAGGACGTTCTAGAGGTTTATTCCCCAGCGGAGTCCGTATGGGGCGATACTCATGATTTTATTATGGCTTCGGCTTTTCCTGAAATAGGCGGCTTGGAAATCCGTCCTAGTAGGTTGTCTGATTCAATATCATTTATAGGTACTTTTGTCTCGTCATGTGAAGGTGAACTGATTGTTTAATTGTTTGAAAATCTAGAACAGTTGTTGTTGTTGTTGTTGCAACACCTACAGATTCTCTTGACCAATGTAGGTACTAATAATTATTATTAATCCCTATATTCACTGACTGAACGCGTTTGCTTTATAAAAATGCAATCCGCTAGCTTATCACATTCGTTTTCCGTTGTTTTTTTTTTAAAATACATATCATCCCACAACATTCTTTCTATAATAACGGTGGAACTAATATATTTTATAGAAGCTTCGTTAATAGTACCTACAGTAGAAACTAGGTATAGTGAGTCTGGGTACAGTCTCTACAGAAAAAAAACCCTATAGAGAGGAAATGTCTTGGCCTTTGCATTTGTAGGTCGCTTCCCTTTCTCTTCTATCAATTACCTACCTCTGCATAAGAAAATAATAACCACGTGGAGTCTACATAGTGAGAAAACCTACCACGTTAATCTGAACGAAAAGCTTGGCTCTGAGAGTGACCGAGAATAGCACACTCACCCATGTGGCACTGAGCAGTACATGCATCGTCGAAAACACATAAGCTCACTTTCCTTTCCCTTTCAACCTATAAAATTAGTGTAACTGATTCGCTTCAACAAGAAATATTATTTGTAACGTCTCCATTTTGTTTATGGTGGAGGTTTAAATTTATTTTATAAAACCACAGTTCATGTTCTGAATGAGTGAGGAAAAACTCAATCCAACACAACCAAGACGACAAACTCGGGTGTCCCCGGTATGAGGAAGAGCCCCTTACCTATTCCCTTTCCCTTTAACTTCCTTGTCTATCCACGTTTAACTTTATGCCTACTGACTTTATACTTGGACCATATATCGGTATTGAAAACAGTGCTCCTGGTACTAAGTAATCAGCGTTTCTTTTCAAAACTGGATGTAGATTCAAATAGAATAACATGAGTTGAACTTCCTGATAGGTGATCCCTCTGGGACACCAGACCTAGATAACCCCAATCGTTTAGCAATCATTTCAGGTTCATTAAGTATCTATCCCATTACCATGAAGTATCTATCCTATTACCATTTGCAACCACATCTACTCGCAATAGGAGCACAGTTCAAACCATTTCGAACAAGAAGCAATACAAAAACAAGGAAAGTTGACCACGCAGGTTGGAGGCATTTGGGGTTGGATGGAGGCCTATTACGCTAAATTAGGTCACGGGTTCTGGTCTCGCTGGTGCTGAATTTTTTCAACTTGTCTGTCTCCAAATTTTACTGGGAGTTTTCTTTATTATAATAGCTGAAACGCCGTCTTCACATTTCTTAAGAATGGATTGAACAGTTGTTGGCAGAAATTCTTCATCCATTCTCTCATTGAGAGTGGCTCCTAATTCATTGATGATTCTCATCACTTTTACGATAGAGTTGCCATCTTTCTCCTTTTTTTTTGGTTTATTATTTTCAATAATAAACCATTGAACCAAAGATATGTCAAGTTATGTAGAATCCGAACATGCAATAGAAAAATTTCTGTCCGTCCGCTGTACGCCGTACGCTTCTTCGCACTTTCCTTAGTTACTATGAACCGCAGTTGATGAAATTTAGTTTTTAAGTCCCATTCGGGGTCCAGTTGGTCCGAGAAGTTCGGCTTTAATGTCATTCATACCTAAGGGGTGAAAAATAGGGGTTGAAATGTCCAGGACGCCGTTACCTCGAATTTTTTTACGTTTTTAAATATTTCTTTAACTAGGGAGTTTTTTCAGACCACTCTGAGCATTTTACGTTCAGCCGTTTGATCACAATAAAAGTAATGTAAAGCAAAGTGAAGTAACAGCCATTCCAGGCTTGGTCTTTTCGTCCGACTGCCCTGCCAGCGTCGCGGACGTGATCAGCTGTCCTCCAATGAGAGGATCAGAATTCGGTCTGATCATTTCGCTCTTTACTTGGCTACTCATCGCCTCGCCCCCTTGAGTGGAGAGGGGTTCGCCCAACCACTACAAGGGCCATACTTGGGCATGTCCAAGTATGGTCCTTGGACCACGTGTCAAGGCGGTCACCCATCCAAGTACTGATCACGTTCGAAGTAACTTAACTTCGGTGATCTCACGGGAACCGGATTACCCCACCTGATAAGGCCGCTGGGCCGTTCGTTCACAGTAAGGCCCCGAGGTTTGCACTGACAGGCTTCGTCAACAGGAGGGTGAATCAAATTGTATACATTCAGCCCATACAGCATAACTAGGGAGCACCTGTGATGAAGTCGAATTGATTGTTTTGTGATATTATGCCCTTTGAATAAATTATGGCTGTTTCGGATTTTGTTGATAGGTACTTTTGCAACTTGAACAAACGTTGATGTATTATTGGGGATATTATTACGCAACGGTAAATTATTACACAACGGTAAATTATTACACAACAGTATATTGTTACATTAGAGTAATTTATTGCCCTACGCAGAAGGGGCATCTATACTGGTAAATTATTACACAACTTTTATCATTTACCTTATGCTTCATGAATAACTACAAATAATTAATGATTTAATTATTTAATCCCGCGCTTTTGTATGAAACTTCAATTCCCGGGCCGGCTCAAGTGCTCCATTTAGGGCTTTCCTGTAGGGAGCTCGAGAATACTGACCACAGAAAACAATGATCTACGCAGAAGGGGCATCCATACAGGTGAATAACAAACCGTTGTGTAATAATTTGCAGCGTTTTTTTTTTTTTTTTTTTTCATTGAATGAGTACCTACATGAAAGAATGGGAGAACCACGGTAACTCTCGTTGACCTACTTCTCAGATGACCGTTTGGTGAGGTAAACATTTGCAGCACCCTCTCAATTCAGGGGAAAAGAGAAAGCCAGTGACTTTTGGAGTGTTTCAGGAGGTGTCGGTAATCAACAGCCACAAACTCAGAAGACTTCAGTTCCTTGATTCTGACAGTATATACAGGATAGTAACAATATATTATCAAAATTACTGATGTTACATCTATTTATTGATTGAAGGCATTTATTTACATAAACAGGACTAGGATTAGGACCATGAAGGTCATCTCTTACATCCCCCCTGTACAAATAAGCTAATTATCCCCATACAATCGTACAGGTAAATCTTAAGTAGGATTTTTTTCAAAAATAAGAAGAGAAAGAAATAAAAAACTAAAAAATAATAAAGGAAAAGATTACTTCTTATAATAAAGAGAAATGTGTGTAGAGTTCATGATTATAATAATTAACATGATTGTTATAATTTATTATTAATCATTATATTATTTCCAAAAGCATATTTCTATACCTACTTATTGCGAAAACTATAAACTGATCATGACAAGTCAAATAGGTTGTCATATTCATTGTTCAATTTATCTGATTGCAAAAGAAATGATTTGCTGAACAAGTTCGTGCTGTTTGTTTTGGGGATTTGCAAGGTGGAAGAGGCATCGCGGTTCGAAACGTTGTGAGCATTGTTTCAAATTGGTATTTATTGTATAGTTATTCAGGCTTCCAGAGTTTCAATATTTTAATCGTCATAACAGCAATGGCCAGCTTTTTCCTCTCGACATCTATTGGTAGAACACTCTTACCGAATGAATTCAGTTATGAAGGACATGAGCGGGACCGCCGACACCGATGAGCTGGGGTTAACCACGACTTTAAATGGTAAAAAATCATTATTTTTCCCACATCGGTTGGCCCCTCCGAAATCGGTTTTGCAAGTAGGTATCTCCACCAAATTCAATACAGTTGTCATTCAAACCGTGATTTTGTAGCACTGTAACTCGGTAAGCAGTAATCGTTTCAGCTTTTGGTTTATAATTTTAAATAATGAACCTTTGGAATCGAGCTTGAAAAAAAAAAATACTAACCCCCTGTTGTGATCGGCTGCTCCTCCACAACCAATGTAATGTACATACATGTTGTACCTCAGAGTGGGGACCCCCCGACCCCCCTCTGATCATGTCAGGGGCCTGTAAAGAGCCGACGGGCCAACAAATACATAACCATTCTCAAGCTAACTTTCGGCCTCGTCTGTTCCATCCTTAATCACTACACTGGTGACCCCGAGTGGTGACACGCAGCCTCCGCCCGCCGTCTGCGACCGCGGTGCGACGACAGCGCCTAGCAACGACGAACAACGCCGCTCAGCGCCCGCCGACCGTCTGCGACGAGCCCCACCTCCGCAGCACTACGCCCCGCACACGCACCCCACTCCGACGCCCCACAGCGCCGCCCCCACCGACGCCACACAGCGGCGTCCTACTCCGACGCCTCGACGCCCAACGCAGCGGCCCCCCGCTACTTCGCCCCACCATCCGATTCCTATAAGGAAACGGACGCCGGCGCCTCGCACACTTCCTGCTGACACTTCCAGACGACACCTCTCCAGGACTGGCGCCTACAACGAGAACACGGACCCGAAACCACCGACACCCGCAGAAACGACTCCACCGACATCAACGCTCCAGCTCCGGCTGTACGACCCCGCATTCCCGCACGTCTGATTCGCCCAACTCGAGATCACATTGACTCATGAAGGCCTCACGACGCCGCATGCTAAATTCGCCCGCGCCTTCGAGCCCCAACAAGCGGACCTCTACGACGACCCCAACCGGCTTCCGAGCACGAGAATCCGTCAGTCCACGCCCGCCGACTCCGTAGAGCCCTCCCGGCCGACACACCGCAACGCGTAGAACATCAAATCGTCACGAAGGGACCTCCATGCCACGCGAAACTTCGCCGAATATTACCGGGCCTCAACACGAAAGCGTCGGTCCATTTCGGTGAATTACTAGCGGCTGGCACCATCGAACGCCAACAGCTACCAGACGTTGACAACTCACCGTTTCGCCACGCACGCACCGTCCGACGGCTCCCGGCTCACCGCCTTACTCAACCGACTTCCGACGACGAACTACCGTCAGCCCTCGCCCGCCGACTCACTCGAGCACTCCCGGCCGACACACCGACCCCGCTCGTTCGGCAGCTTTTCACACGCACCCTTCCAGACAGCATTCGCCTTCACATAGCGGCGCGCGACAAACCCGACGTCACGAAACTCGCTGCTCTCGCCGATCGCCTCATACCCTTCGCTCCCCCTCCTCGAGTGGCTACCGTCACCGAAGAGGTTCGTGTGATCGAACAGACGACAACAGCGACCGCCGACGCAGCCCCGACCGACCACACGCAGCGCGACGGACGGCTCGTGTTTCTACCGCCGCACATGGGACCCCCGAGCACAAAAACGCCGCACCCCATGCACCTGGCGCCCGCAACAACAGCCGCCGCGGCCGTACCCACGCACTCAACCTACATCCCGGCTCTTCATACGTCGCAAACGTACCGCCCCCAACGACACCGACCCGGACAGCCACAGCGGACCACCGCAACCACCGCAACCAGCACACGCACCTCCCACGCCCGACAACCGCCACCGCAACAGAACAAAATTTAACTAAGTGCGTTACTTAAATTCTGGGGGGAGCAGTGTTGTGATCGGCTGCTCCTCCACAACCAATGTAATGTACATACATGTTGTACCTCAGAGTGGGGACCCCCCGACCCCCCTCTGATCATGTCAGGGGCCTATAAAGAGCCGAGGGGCCAACAAATACATAACCATTCTCAAGCTAACTTTCGGCCTCGTCTGTTCCATCCTTAATCACTACACCCCCCCTCAAAATTTGATGGTTTATGTTTCAACGTATGTAAAATCCAAAAATGCAATAAAAACAACGGTTTATTATTTACCTGTATAGATGCCCCTTCAGCGTAGATCACTATCTTCTGTGGTCAGTACCCTCGAGCTCCCTTCAGGAAAGCCCTAAATGGAGTACTGGAGCCGGCCTGGGATTTAAAGTTTCACACAAACGCGCGGGATTCAATAATTAAATCATTAATTACCTATTTGTAGTTATTCATGAAGCAAAAGGTAAATAATGAACCGTTGTGTAATCATTTGCCTAAATAGGTGCCCCTTCAAACGTAGGTAGTATAATGAACCGTTGTGCAATAATTTAACGTTGTGTGATGATTTGCCCATCAATAATACTTCAACGGTTGTTCAAGTTGCAAAAGTTACTATCAACAAAATCTAGCCCCGTCTAGGCAGATGAACCGTTGTGTAATAATTTACCGTTGGGTAATAATTTACCGTTGTGTAATAATTTATCATTGTGTAATAATTTACCCATCAATAGGTAATACTTCATAATTTGTTTAAGTTTCAGAAGTACCTACCAACAAAATCCAATAGTCCGTCACTTGCCAAATAAAATAATATCGTAGAACAAACAACTCGACTTCATACAGCCATCCTTGATTATAATCAGATGCTCCGTAGTAATGATATCCTGGCCGGATTTATACCGTTTGATTCACAATCGTGTTGACGAAGCTTTTTGGTGCTCACGAACGGCTGGACGTACGGTGCTCCGGGTGGTCTCAAACAATTGTTTAGCTCAAGGAAAATTTAATAAAGTAAAAAAAAACCTTCTAATTCTATCGAAGTTTTTGACCTACGGCGTTCTGAAAATAACAACCCCTACTTTTAACCCCTTAGAGATTACTGACAGTAGCACCGAGATTCGAGGACCAACTAGACCCCGAACGGAACCTACAACCCGAATTTCATCAATTTTGTTTCATGAGGTTTGTTCCATCCGAGCGAGTTCAGTAGAAGGTATTATGCGCAGATCGATCCGCGCATAAAACTGTGTTCCTACCGTGTCGGTTCAATGAACCCAAACTTCTACTTTCTACATCGACTGTACCGAACCGTGTTCCTTCCGCGTCAAGTGCAGAACAGTCCCGTACCGAGTGCGGCACTTTTCCGCACTCACGGCGATCGAGTTTTTGAAGTGAACCCAAGAGGTAACAGTCTGTAACCTCCCCAAAATTCATTTGTTCTGTTGGTGCCGTGTCGTGACCGCCGTTACCGTGACTTGTGCTCCAATTCAATTTTGAGAGCCAAAGAAGACTGAGAACCAAATTTGCGTTCCTACCGTCATCTTTTCGAACTCGCACTCACTCGCACTCGTATCTGCACCTACCCCCACCCCATTGGGTTCCGTACTGGCGGGTGTCGCACTGATGAACTCGCACTGACGCGGATGGAACAAATCTATGGTAACTAAGAAAAGTGCTCAGTACGGCGTACGGCGGACAGACAGAAATTTGTGTATTGCATTTTCAGATTCCACACACCTTGAAACGTAAACCATAAAATTTTGAGGGGGGGTTAGAATTTTTTTTTTTTTCCATGCTCGTTTCCTAAGTTCATTATTGAAAATAATAAACCAAAAAAATGATGTTATTCGGGTTATAAGTTCCGTTAGGGGTCTAGTTGGTCCTCGAAGCTCCGCGTTACCATCAGTCATCTCTGAGGGGCTAGCAATAGGGGTTGAAATTTTCAGAACGCTGTATCTCGAAAACTTTCGATAGAAGGGCACGGTTTTGGTTTATTATTTTCAATAATGAACCATTGGAATCGAGCATGAAAAAAAAAATTCTTACCCCCCCTCAAAATTTGATGGTTTACGTTTCAAGGTATGTAGAATCCAAAACTGCAATAAAAATATTTCTGTCTGTCCGCCGTACGCCGTACGCCGTACGCCGTACGGGCCACTTTTCTTAGTTACCATGAAAAAAAATTGATGAAATTCGGGTTATAGGTTCCGTTCGGCGTCTAGTTGGTCCTCGAAGCTCGACGTTACTGTGAGTCATCTCTAAGGGGTTCAAAATAGGGGTTGAAATTTTCAAAACGCCTATACCATTTTTTTACGTAAATATTTTTACGGTTTTAAATAATTCTTGAACTTGCGAGTTTTTTAAGACCATCCGGAGGATCGTACGTCCAGCCGTTCGTTCACAGTAAGGCCCCGAAGTTTGCACCGACAGGCATTTTCGACTCCAGTGTGAATGAAATTGTATACAATTCAAACCAATTCTCGTAACCAGAGACGCGCCCACAATAGGAATTTGTGAATACGGCCAATCATTGCTAGGGGCCACCTGATTATATTGGCGGAGTATGAAGTCGAGTTGGTTGTTCTGTGATATTATTTAATTTGAAAAATGATGGCTCTTTTGGAGTTTGTTGGTAGGTAGTGAAACTTGAACAAACGTTGAAGTATTATTGATGGGTAAATTATTACTACGGTAAATCATTACTCAACGGTAAATTATTACACAACGGTTCATTATACCATCTACGTAGAAGGGGCTGGAGTTTGTTGGTAGGTACTTTTGCAACTTTTTTCACTCCTCATCAACGATTTCTTTTCAGAACTTCATTATGTGT